>JAESUZ010001065.1:0-341923 GCA_017311185.1 Proteles cristata cristata
TTGAGGACTGGTGGATGTGGGGGGGAGGAGGGGTGGGCATGGAGGAGGACACTTGTGGGGATGAGCACTGGGTGTTATGTGGAAACTAATTTCACAATAAACTATTTGTAAAAAATAAAAAAAAATAAAAAAAAAGAATAAAAAGCTAAAGATAAGAATATATCTTTTAGTGGAGGTCATAAATATTTGAAAGAAAAATAGTGCATTTGTCTGAAAAATAATTCTCTCTGGTGTGTGATACATGTAAATGCAGACACAGTTGTATATTGATAACCCAGCTGTTTTCTAAAAATTAAAAACAACATAAAAGTTTAAAAAAAAAAAACAATATTTATTCTTCTAATCCATAAGCATGGAATGTTTTTCCTATTCTTTGTGTCTTCTTCAATTTCCTTCATACGTTTTCTATAGTTTTCATCATACAGATCTCTTATATCCTTGGTTAGGTTTATTCCTAGGTATTTTATTTTTTTATGCAATTGTGAATGGGATCCCTTTCTTGATTTCTCTTTCTGTTGCTTCATTGTTGGTGTATAAAAATGCAGCCCATTTCAGTACGTTGATTTCATACCCTGCAACTTTGCTGAATTCTTGGATCAGTTCTAGTAGACTTCTTGTGGAGTCTGTTGGGTTTTCTATGTAGAGTATCATGTCGTCTGAGGAAAGTGAGAGTTTGACTTCTTCTTTGCCAATTCTGATGCCTTTGATTTCCTTTTGTTGTCCGATGGCTGATGTTAGGACTTCCCGCACTATGTTAAACAACAGTGGTGAGAGTGGGCATCCCTGTCGTGTTCCTGATCTCAGGGGGAAATCTCTCAGTTTTTCCCCGTTGAGGATGATGTTAGCTGAGGGCTTCTCATAGATGGCTTTTATGATGTTTAAGTAGGTTCCTTCTATCCCAACTTTCTTGAGGGTTTTTATTAAGAAGGGATGTTGTATTTTGTCAAATGCATTTTCTGCATCTATTGACAGGATCATATGGTTTTTATCTTTTCTTTTGTTGATGTGATGTATCACATTGATTGATTTGTGAATATTGAACCAGCCCTGTAGCCCAGGAATGAATCCCACTTGATCTTGGTGGATAATTCTTCTTATGTGCTGTTGGATTCGATTTGCAGGTATCTTTTTGAGGATTTTTGCATCTGTATTCATCAAGGATATTGGCCTAAATCAGGCTTCTTTTAACAAACAAATAAATGCACACCTAGTTAAAGGTCCAAACACTCCTTACTGAAGGCAAGGAGGAACTCTGCAGAGGGCTGAGCTGGGAGAGAGAGCAGCCAAATCACAACAGCAGCATGCACACAGCATACACCAGAAATACATCCTGAAGTGCGAGGCCCTGGAAGGTGTCTGACACCTTCTTAATATAACATTACAGTCAGGAACAGGAAAAATACTATGTTGCATAATGCACAAAAGACAGAAACCTAGGTAAAATGATAAGATGGAGGAATTCTCCCCAAAAGAAACATCAAGAATAAATCACAGCCAGGGATTTGCTCAAAACAGTTATAAGCAATGTATCTGAAAAAAAGTTTAGAATAACAGTCATAAGGCTACTAGCCAGGCTGGAAAGAAGTATAGAAGACACCAGAAAAATCCTCGCTGCAGATATAAAATACCTAAAAACTAGTAAGGCCAAAATAAAAAAATGCTATTACTGGGATGCAAAACCAACTGGATGTAATCACAATGAGGATGGAAGAAGCAGAGAAATGAATAGGTGACATAAAAGGTAAAATTGTGGAAAATAATGAAAGGAAAGGAAGAGGGAAAGAAAACTATTGGATCATAAATGTAGATTTATGGAGCACAGTGACTCCATAAAGCACAATAATATCATATCATAGGAGTCCCATAAGAAGAAGGACAGGAAAAAGGGGCAGAAGATTTATTTGAACAAATTATAGCTGAGAACTTTCCTAATTCAAAGAAGGAAACAGGCATTCAAGTCCAAGAGGCACAGAGAACTCATCTCAAAATCAACAAAAACAGGTCAACACCAAGACATCATAATGAAACTTGCAAAATACAAAAATAAAGAAAGAATTCTGAAGGCATTTAGGGACAAACGATCCTTAACCTACAAGCCTACACACGTGTAAGGTGACCAGAAGACCTGTCCACTGAAACATGACAAGCCAGAAGGGGGCAGCAGGAAATATTCAATGTGCTGAATGGGAAAAATATGCAGCCAAGAATTCATTATCCAGGAGGCTGTCATTCAGATTAGAAGGAGAGATAAAGAGTTCCCACAACAAGCCAAAACTAAAGGAGTTTATGACCACTAAGCAAGCCTTGCAAGAAATATTAAGGGGCTCTTTGGGCTGGAAAGAGAGACCAAAAGCAACAAAGACTAGAAAGGAACAGAAACAGTCTACAAGAATAATGACTCTACAGATACTACAATGGCATTAAATTCATACCTGTCAATAATTATGCTCCAATTGAAAGACATGGGGCACCAGAATGGATTGAAAAAACAAGATCCATCAATATGCTGCTTCCAAGAGACTCATTTTAGACCCAAAGACACCTCCAGATGGAAAGTGAGGGGATGTAAAACCATCTATCATGCTAATAGATGTCAAAAGAAAGCTTGAGTAGCCATACTTATATCAGAAAAACTAGATTTTAAACCAAAGACTGTATTAAGTGATAAAGAAGTGCATTATATCATGAGTAAGGGGTCTATGCAGGAAGATCTAACAATTTGTAAATATTTATGCCTCCAACTTGCAACACCCAAATATATAAATCAATTAATCACAAACATAAAGAAACTCATTGATAATAATACAATAATAGTAAGGTATTTTAATACAATAATAGTAGGACATCCACTTCCAGCAATGGATAAGTCATCTAAGCAGAAAATCAGCAAGGATACAATGACTTTGAATGACATACCGGATTCGATGGACTTAACCGATATATTCAGAACATCTCATCCTAATGCAGCAGATTACACATTCTTCTCGAGTGCACATGGGAAATTCTCCAGGATAGATCACATACTGGTTCACAAATCAGGTCTCAACCAGTACAGAAAGATTAAGATCGTAGCTTGCATATTTTCAGACCACAATACTATGAAACTTGAAGTCAACCACAAGAAAAATTTGGAAGACGGGGCGCCTGGGTGGCTTAGTCAGTTAAGCGTCCGACTTTCGCTTGGGTCATGATCTCGCGGTTCGTGGGTTCGAGCCCTGCGTCGGGCTCTGTGCTGACTGCCAGCTCAGAGCCTGGAGCCTGTTTCAGTCTGTGACTCCCTCTCTCTGACCCTCCCTGCTCCACGCTGTCTCTCTCTCTCTCCTAGAAATAAATAAAACATTAAAAAAAAAAATTAAAAAAAAAAGGATGTTAGTAATTTAAAAAAAAAAAAAAAGAAAAAAGAAAAATTTGGAAGACCACAAACATATGGAGGTTAAAGAATATCCTACTAAAGAATAAATGGATAACCAGGAAATTAAAGGAGAAATTTAAAAAATACAAAGAAGCAAATGAAAATGAAAACCACCCAAGACTTTTGAGATGCAGCCAGCAAAAGTTGTCCTCAGAGGGAAGAATATAGCAATACAAGCCAACCTCAAGAAACAAGAAAAGTCTCAAATACACAACCTTACACCTAAAAGAGTTGGAAAAAGAACCACAAATAAAGATCAGCAGAGGAAATTATAAAGATTAGAGCAGAAATAAATGACATAGAAAAGAATCCCAACAGAACAGATCAGAGAAACTAGGAGCTGGTTCTTTGAAAGAATTAATAAAATTGATAAACCCCTAGTCAGACTTATCAAAAAGAAAAGAGAAAGGACCTGAGCAAATAAAATTGCAAATGAAAGAAGAGAGATCATAATCAACACTATAGAAATACAATTATAAGAGAATAATATTATAAGCAATTATATGGCAACAAATTGGGCAAAGTGGAAAAAAATGGATAAATTCATAGAAACATATAAACTACCAAAACTGAAACAGGAACATGGAAAATTTAAACAGACCCATAATTGGCAGAGAAATTTAATCAGTAATCAAAAATCTTCTAACAAACAAAAGTCTGGGGCCAGATGGCTTCCCAGAGGAATTCTACCAAACATTTAAAGAAGAATTAAAACATATTATTCTAGGGGCGCCTGGATGGCTTAGTCGGTTAAGCGTCCGACTTTTGCTTAGGTCATGATCTCGCGGTTCGTGGGTTCGAGCCCCGCATCGGGCTCTGTGCTGACTGCCAGCTCAGAGCCTGGAGCCTATTTCAGAGTCTGTGTCTCCCTCTCTCTCTCTGACCCTCCCCTGCTCATGCTGTCTCTCTCTCTCTCCTAGAAATAAATTAAAAAAAAAAAACATATTATTCTAAAACTGTTCCAAAAAATGAAAAATTTCCAAATTCATTCTACGAGGTCAGCATTACCTTGATTCCAAAACCTGACAAACCCTTCACTAAAAAGGAGAATTAAAGGCCAATATCCATGATGAACATGGATGCAAAATTTCTCAGCAAGATGCTAGCAAATCAAATCCACTGTTACATTAAAAGAATTATTCACCACAATCAAGTGGGACTTATTCCTGGGCTGCAGGGCTGGTTCAATATCTGTAAATCAATCAATGCAACATACTAGATTAATAAAAGAAAGGATAAGAACCATACGATCCTCTGAATAGATGCATTTGACAAAATACATGATCTTTTCTTGATAAAAACCCTCAAGAAAGTGGGGATAGAAAGAACATACCTCAAGATCATAAAGGCCATTACGCAAAAGACCCACAGCTAATATCACCCTCAAAAGGGAAAAACAGAGCTTTTCCCCTCAGGTCAGGCACACGACAGGATGTTCACTCTCACCACTGCTGTTCAACATACTACTGGAAGTCCTAGCCTCAAAAATATGACAACAAAAAGAGATAAAAGGCATCCAAATCAGCAAGGAAGAAGTCAAAGTTTCACTCTTTGCAGATGACATAATACTCTGTAGAAAACCCAAAAGACTCCACCAAAAAATTGCTAGAACTGATGCATGAATTCAGCAAAGTCAAAGGATATAAAATCAATGTACAGAAATCAGTTGTATTCCTATACACCAATAATGAAGCAACAGAAAGAGAAATTAAGAAAGGGACCCCATTTACAATTGCACGAAAAATCATAAGATACTTAGGAATAAATCTAACCAGGAGGTAAAAGATCTGTACTCTGAAAACTATAGAAAGCTTATAAAAGAAATGGAAAACACAAAGAAATGGAAAAACATCCCTACACATGGGTTGGAAGAACAAATATTGTTAAAACTTCTATACTACCCAAAGCTATCTACACATTTAATGCAATCCCTATCAACATAACACCAGCATTTTTCACAGAGCTAGAACAGACAATTCTACTCTTTTATGCTTATTTATTTATTTTGAGAGAGAGAGAGAGAGAGATTGTACGAGCACAGGGAAGAGAGAGAGAGGGAGAGAGAGAATTCCAAGAAGGCTCCACATTGTCAGTGCAGAGCCTGACTCAGGGCTCAAACTCACTAACTGTGAGATCATGATGTGAGCCAAAAGCAAGAGCTAGATACTTAACCAACTGAGTCACCCAGGTACCTCTGGAACAAACAATTCTAAGATTTGTATGGAACCAGGAAAGACCCCAAATAACCAAAGTAATGTTGGAAAAGAAAAGCAAGGTGGGGGGCAACACAATTCTAAACTTCAAGCTGTACTACAAAGCTGGAGTCATCAAGACGGTATAGTAATGGCACAAAAACAGACACATCGATCAATGGAACAGAATAGAGAACCCGGAAATGGACCCACAACTGTATGGTCAACTCATTTTCAACAAAGCAGAAAAGAATATCCAATGGGAAAAAGACAGTCTTTTCAACAAATGGTTTTGGGAACACTGGACAGCGACATGCAAAAGAATAAAACTGGACCCCTTTCTTACATCATATACAAAAATAAATTCAAAATGAATAGAAGATCTAAATGTAAGATAGGAAACCATCAAAATCCTAGAGGAGAACACAGGCAGCAACCTCTATGACCTTGGTTATAGCAACTTCTTACTAGACATGTTTCCTGAGGCAAGGGAAACAAAAGCCAAAACGAACAATTAGAGGTGCCTGGACGGCTCAGTTGGTTAAGTATCCGGCTCTTGATTTAGGCTCATGTCATGATCTCACAGTTCCTGAGATTGGGCCCTGTGCTTACAAGGTTCTGCACCTGTAGTGTGAAGCCTGCTTGGGATTCTCTCTCTCTCTCTGTCCCTTTTCCACTCTCTCTCTCTCTTTCAAAATAGGCTAACAAACTTTTAAAAAATGAACTATTGGGACTTCATCAAGATAAAAACTTCTATACAGTGAAGGAAATTAAAAGGCAACCTACAGAACAGGAGAAGACCTCTGAAAATCATATATCTGATAAAGGGCTGGTATCCAAAATCTATCAAGAACAAACTCGACACCTAAAAAATAAATAATCCAGTTTAGAAATGGGCAGGAGACATGAACAGACATTCCTCCAAAGAAGACATACAAATAGCTAACAGACACATGAAAAAATGCTCAAAATTACTCATAATCAGGGAAATACCAATCAAAACCACAATAAGATACCACCTCATACCTTTCAGAATGTCTAAAATTAACAGCTCAGGAACAACAGATGTTGGCGAGGATGTAGAAAAAGGCGACCCTCTTACATTGCTGCTGGGAATGCAAAGTGGTGCAGCCACGCTGGAAAACTGTATGGAGGCTCCTCAAAGAGTTAAAAATTGATGACCCAGCAATTGCACTGCTAGGTGTTTATTCAAAGGATACAAAAATACTGATTTGAGGGGCACATGCACCCCAATGTTTATAGCAGCACTATCAACAGTAGCCAAATTATGGAAAGAACTCAAATGTCCATTGACTGATGAATAAGATGTGGTGTGTGTGTGTGTGTGTGTGTGTATACAGTATACACAGAATATTACTCAGCCATCAAAAAGAGCTTGAAAATTTGCCATTTGCAACGACGTGGCTGGAACTAGAGTACATCAAGCTAGGCAAAAGAAGTCAATCAGGGAAAGACAAATACCATATGATTTCACTCGTATGTGGAATTTAAGAAAGAAAACAGATGAACATAGAGGAAGGGAAGGAAATATAAAATACGATAAAAACAGAGAGCGAGGCAAACCACAAGAGACTTTTAACGACAGAGAACAAACCGAGAGTTGATGGAGGAAGGTAGATGGGGGATGGGCTGGATGGGAATGGGCATTAAGGAGGGCACTTGTGATGAGCACTGGGTGCTGTACGTAAGTGATGAATCACTGAATTCCACTCATAAAACCAATACAACTATATGTTAACTAACTTGAATTTAAATAAAAACTTGGAAGAAAAAAAATAAAATGTTGGTTGCAAATTGAAATCTTGAACTTCATATCCTTCAAAATCAGATATTTTGAAAAATTTGCTTAGGGGCACCTGGGTGGCTCAGTCAGTTGAGCTTCTAACTTTGGCTTAGGTCTTTGGCTTAGATCTCATGAGTTTGAGCCCCGTGTCAGGCTCTGTGCCTAGAGCCTGCTTCAGATTCTGTGTCTCCCTCTCTCTCTGCCCAACCCCCCACACACACACACACACTCTGTCTCTCTCTCTCAAAAATAAATAAACGTTAAAACAATTGCTTAAATTATTTGGAAGCTCATGACATCTTAATTAAAATTATTTTTTTCTAAAACATTTTTTCAGCAGCCAGATTTGAGATCCTTTCCCTCAAACAACACATCATGTATGGTCACCTGTATGCACACTACCCAGGTTTATCCACATTGGATTCGTTTTCTACTTGCCTTGATAGCTCTCATTTTACAAAAAAGAGGTGAAACAATAAAAGCGTCCCTCTTACCCATTCTCTCCTCTCCATTCCTGGAGCTAACCACCCTCTGAAGTCAGTGTGTATTATTTCCACGCATGTCCATGAACAGTATGCAATGTTTGTTATTGTTGTTGTTTAAATACATAATCAGAAATGGTTGTATAATATGCAGGCTTTTCATCTCATGTTTTATACTTAGCTTCTGAAAGTTATCCCTATTGATAAAAATAGGTTTGATTCATTCATTTTAATGTGGGATACATTCCCCTATTGATAAGCAATTAGATATATTATATTTTTTTGAGAGAGAGAGAGACAGCACACGTGCATGTGCAAGAGTGGGGGAGGGAGAGAGGGAGAGAGAGAGAGGGAGAGTCTGAAGCAGGCTCCACACCCGTTGTGAAGCCAGATGTGGAGCCCAATGTGAGGCTCAATCTCAAGGCCATGAGATCATGATCTGATACAAAATCAAAAACGGGAGCTCAACCAACTGAGTCACGCAGGCACCCCAGTGATTAGATTAAGATTCCCAATTTCTTGGGGCACCTGGGTGGCTTAGTCGGTTAAGCGTCCGACTTTCTCTTAGGTCACGACCTCGCGGTTCATGGGTTCGAGCCCCGCGTCGGGCTCTGTTCTGACTGCCAGCTCAGAGCCTGGAGCCTGTTTCAGAGTCTGTGACTCCCTCTCTCTCTGACCCTCCCCTGCTCACGCTGTCTCTCTCTCTTTCTCTCTCCTAGAAATTAAAATATTTAAAAAAAAAAAAGATTCCCAGTTTCTTCCTATCAAAACAATATGCACTTGCTCCATTTACTAGGTATTGTCAAAATGTTTGTCAAAGTAGGTGTGCTCGTCACACTCAGCAACTTTGAGGAAGAGTTCCTATTTCTCTATATCCTCGTCACCATTCCATGACATGGGTACCAACCATATGAGTGAAATGGTGTGTTAATGTTAGTTTACTTTGTAATTCCCAGTGAGTGACACTGGGCCTCTTTCCATCCTTTACTTATGTGTGTATTTGAAAAACCATGTTTGTCTGGCTCTCACTGGTTTGTAGAATTCTTTGTGTGTCCTTGATAGTGATCCTTTGTCAAGTACATTGCTTTCAAATATGTTTTCCTAGTTCATGGCTTGGCTTTTTTATTCATCTGTCATGTCTTCCTGAATGGATAGCCTTGATTTTAATCAAATAAAACCTAACAACTGTACCATCACAATGTGTAACTATTTCAGAAAATCCCAACATGTCTTTAAAACCACAATATTACAGGATACAAAGTTAATATAAAAAATGAATTGTGTTGGGGCACCTGGATGGCTCAGTTGGTTGAGTGTTTGACTCTTGATCTCCACGCAGGTCATGATCTCACAGTTTGCGGGATGGAGCCCTGTGTCCGGCTCTATACTGACAGCACAGAGCCTGCTTGGAATTCTCTCTCTCCCTCTCTCTCTCTGCGCCTCCCCCACTCATGCATGTGTACATAAGCTCTCTCTCTCTCTCTCCCTCCCTCTCAAAATAAAGAAACTTAAAAAAAGGAATTGTGGGAGTCCTGGGTGGCTCAGTCATTTAAGAGCCTGACTTTAGCTTAGGTCATGATGTCATTAGCTTAGGTCATGATCAAGGTTCATGAGCTCAAGCCCTGCATCGGGCTCTCTGCTGCCAGGGAGGAGCCTGCTTCAGATCCTCTCTCCTCTGCCCTCTCTCTGCCTTTCCCCCACTTGCACTCTTTCTCAAAAATAAATAAACATTAAAAACAAGAATTGTGGTTTTTTTTTGTTTTTTTTTTTAAATGTTTTATTTATTTCTAGGAGAGAGAGAGAGACAGCGTGAGCAGGAGAGGGTCAGAGAGAGGAGTGACAGACTCTGAAACAGGCTCCAGGCTCTGAGCTGGCAGTCAGCACAGAGCCCGACGCGGGGCTCGAACCCACGAACCGCGAGATCATGACCTAAGCGAAAGTCGGACGCTTAACCGACTAAGCCACCCAGGCGCCCCAAGAATTGTGTTTTTACATATTAGTAACAAACAATTAGAAGTAAAACTCTCATCTGTGAATAAAGGCAAATTTATTTCTTCTTTTGTGATCTTTATACCTTTTTTCCTTCATGTCTTATTACACCTATCAGAACTACCATGACAATGTTAAATAGAAATGGGGGTAAGAGGGTGCCTGGGGGGCTCAGTCAGTTCGGCGTCCGACTTCAGCTCAGGTCATGATCTCACGGTTCGTGGGTTCGAGCCCCGCGTCGGGCTCTGTGCTGACAGCTGGGAGCCTGGAGTCTGTTTCAGATTCTGTGACTCCCTCTCTCTCTGACCCTCCCCTGCTCACACTGTCTCTCTCTCTCTCTCTCAGAAATAAATAAAAACATCTAAAAATTAAAAAAAAAAAAGAAACGGGGGTAAGTATTCTTGTCTCAGTCCCAATCTCTTGGGGAGAAGGCTCAGTTTTCTCCATGAAGAATGACACTACGATGATTTTTGATAGATATCCTTTAACAACTGTAAAATATTCCTTTCTATTTCTAGTTGTCTAAAAGTCTCCATCATGTGTATGAATTTCGTTAAATGTTTTTAAAGCACTTATTGGAATGATCACATTTTAATTTTCATTTTTTAACTACTGTGGTGAATTGCATTGATTGATTATTTGATGTTAATCCTACTTTGTTTTCATTAGATAAAGCCGCTCTTCTGTGACATGTTACTGTTTTTGTATGTTGCTGGATTCAGCATGCTAATATTTTAAGTATTTCTGAATCCGCGTTCATGATGGTCTTTCATAATTCATTATACATTTGTCAGCATTCATTATTAAGTTAGCGTTGGCCTCATAAAACGAGTTGGGAAGGAGTCCTTCATTTTTTTCTAAGTTTGTGTAAGATGAGAAGTCTCTGACAGAATGAAATGGTGAAAATATCTGACCCTGAAATTTACTTTGCAGGAAGGTCTTTTAATAGTAACTTCAAAATTTTCCATAGAAATAAGGCTATTTAGATTTTTTATTTATTCTTGTGTCCATTTGAAAAATTGTGTTTTTTTAAAGGAATTTGTCCCTTTTATCTGAGTCATCAAATTTGTTGGCATAGATATTGATTAATATTAATATTATTCAGAATATTACCTGATTTTCCTGTTAATGTCTGTAGGACTATAGTAATAGCCCATTTTCATTTCTAATATTAGTAATTTCTGTTCTCTTTTTCATTTTTTTCTTCTCTTTTTTCTTTTTTTATTTAAAAAAATTTTTTTAATGTTTTATTTATTTCTGAGAGAGAGATCAGGGGAAGGTCAGAGAGAGAGGGAGACACAGAATCCGAAGCAGGCTTCAGGCTCTGAGCTGTCAGCACAGAGCCCGACGCGGGGCCCAAGCCCACGAACCGTGAGATCATGACCTGAGCTGAAGTCGGACGCTTAACCGACTGAGTCACCCAAGTGCCCCCCCTCATTTTTTTCTGGATTGGTCTAATTAGAAACGTATTGAGGGGCACCTGGGTGATCCAGTCAGTTGAGCATCTGAATCTTGGTTTCAGCTCAGGTCATGACCTTGCAGGTCATGGGTTCGAGCCCTATGGCAGGCTCCACGCTGACAGCGTGGGATTTGGGATTCTCTCTCTCCCTTTCTCCTTGTCTCTTGCTCTCTCAAAATAAATATCGATTTTTATAATCTCAGAAATCCAGCACTGTTCATTTTTTTCTATTTTATTTCTGTTAGAACTAGTGATACTGTCCACAGGCTTTGGATACTTTTAACTTTTTTCTCCCACTCTGTTCTTCCACCGTGTGAGGCGGAAACATCTGCGAGCAAGAAAGCGCCGTCTGTCAACCAAGAAGGGAGCCTCAGCGGAAGTGCTGGCACCACGACCCTGGCCTTCGAGGCTCCAGAGCCGTGAGAAATAAACACGGTTAAGAAGCCACCCTGTGCCTAGGCTTGTTACAGCAGCCTGAGCACAGTACGGGCCAGACACGCACACTCATATCTTAGCGCACGTTGCCCATCAGCACACAGCATGGACGGCAGAGCGCGGTGGAGCATGACACACTCGCGGTTGATCGCATGGCCTGCGTGGTTTCAGAGCTTTGACAGTAGCTGTACCTGGGCTCCATCAGAGTCCATGGACTCGAAAACGACTGCCACCCAGTGGCGGGGCTGGTGGGTGCCCTCTCGGCAGGTGGTCCTCACCCCACGGGCTGAGGGGGATCCCTGTTCACACTCTTCTCGTGGCATCATTGCTAGTGCCCTGTGTGCTCTGAGAAGTGTCCCAATTTGGAAAAGTCATGACAGAGTCACCTCCCTCAAGGGCCTCCCTTGGCCTCGGGGCGGGGGGTGGCGGCTGGCCCGGCTTTGACCAGGATGTGGGAGTCTTGAAATTCCCCACCAGCCGGTGCTGCCTTAGCCGCCCAAGACAAGGAAATTAGAACAAAAGCCTCCGAGGGGATTATCCGGGTGAGGTGCGGAGTGCAGGAAAGGATTCTGCAAACACTGGTGATTGATTACATTTGACCATTGATTCACCGAGACCAGCAATGGAGGGTGCACAGGGAGGGCAAAGGTGGGCCGGCGACAGCGTGGAGCCACAGGCCTACGGCTGACGGGGCCTGGGGTGCAAGGGCACCAGGCGCCAGGAAGAACCCATTGGAAGTCCAGTCAGGGTGGGAAGGGGGAGGGGCCCTGGGAAGCAAGCTATCCTGGATTTTTAAGTCTTCCCAACCCCCTTGTGAGAAAATTTCAGGTGAAAGTAGATCTCATAGCCAGACGTGCCTCAGTGCGCACCGGGGCTGTCAGAGCAGCGGCCATCACACCAGTGGTTCCGGCAACAGAGGGCTATTCCCTCCCCGTCTGGGGACCGGAAGTCTGCAATCCAGGCTGTACAAGCCTTGCTTTCCCCCAAGGCGCTGGGGGAAGGGTCCTTTCTGCCTCCCGAGCCTTGGTAGCTGCAGACAGTCCCCGGCATTCCTTGCTCTTCGCTGGGCCACCTCAGCCCCCGCCTCCGTTGTCACATGTGGTGTCCCTGCCTGTCTGTGTTCCTCTTCTCATAGGGTCACCAGTCATATTGGATGAAGGGTCACCCTCCTCCAGTCTGGCCTCATCTCAGCTTAAATAATTACACTTGCAATAACCCACTTCCAAACCCAGCCACGCTCCGAGGCTCCAGGAAGGATGTGATTTTGGGGAGGACGCCATCCATCCTGCACTCTTGGAAGTCACTTAGTGACAATGACCTGATTCACAGGGAAGAAGCCTGAAGCCGGAGAGCACAGGGCTTGTCCGGCTAGGCTGGCAGGGGACCGTCTTCCGCCCTCCCCGGCTGGTCTCCCGGGACGCGGCTCAGCGCAGCGCCGAGGGCTGGCGTGCGCCAGGTGGCAGCCGGGGACACGCCCGCGTGCCAGTGTCCGTGCACTGCCAGAGTCTTGGCTTCCTGTTGGAGCCAGGCCAGAGCCTCAAGAAAGGCCCATCCGGGTCTGAAGGGCGGGGCTGCCCGCGAGGGCCCGGCGCCCCCGGGCACATCTGCTCCCCGATATTAGCTCTGTTTATCTCCGACTTATCTCTGCTCCTTCGGGTGTCCTGGTCGTCGGCTAACTCATTGCTGGGAACCTTCCTTGTTGTGACAGCACTGGGGCTGATGCAATAGTTCAAGTGCAGAGGCGCTCTGGAGTTCGGCGTGCCGCGGCCAAACCACCAGCAGTGGACTTGGGGCTAAGCACCCGGGGGCTGTCACGTGCGCGTAAACCAAGCCAAAGACAGGAGCCTCCAGGAAGGGTCTGGAAGCCCCTCTCCAGGAAGCAGGAGGAAACTGTGCGGGACATGGAGGGAGGCGCCCACACCCAAGGCAGCTGCAGAACGGTAGGACAGCCGGCGAATAGGACGCTCCCCGGGGAGGTGTGTGATCCCAGGGGCTGGCGCAGGCGCCCTGATTAACAGGACCGTGCCCTCCCTCCGTCTGGCTCTCTGCCGGCTGCAGTGACCAGGAGCGAGGATGCTAGTGAGCGGAGAGGTCGCACGGCGCACGGGAGCCCGGGAGGGCACGCTGACTGTGTGTGCGCGTCAGCAGTGCCTGCCGGCAGCCCGGTGACCCTCACCCCTCTGTGAGCTCCTAGTCACTCAGGGCCCAGTTCAGCTGCTCTCCCAGGGAGAAGCCACCCGCGGCGTATCACCACCCACGTGTCGGGACTGCGGGCTCTGCGGTCAGGGGCGCTGCCTGGTGGCCGAGGGTCCAGCATTAGCAGGCCTCGCACCTTGCCCTTGATCCACGCTTGGTCTGTGCTCGTGACATATACCTGCCAATGGCCACGCGCTCTGCAGGTGCGAAGGTTGCAGCCCCAGACTCAGGGCCAGACCTGCATGCTTCTGGACCCTTCCGGGAGCCCCTCACCTTCCCTGGGACAGCAGCACACAAAGCCCAGGGTGGGAGGGATTCGTAGGGGAGGGATCCCAGGCCTGTGCAGGCGGAGGTACGGCTTCGGAGGAGGAGGAGGGAGAGAGACCCCCGCAGGGCCAGGGAGTGCTCACCTGGTTCAGGGCCGCACGCGGCGGCCACCTGTCAGGGTGTGGTGGCGACCAGCTGTGGGGCTGCAGCTCTGGCCCCGGTTCTCGTTCCTTCCTAGAAGCCAGACTTTGCCCCCAAGAACAGGGAGGCTGGGGAAAGCAGGGGGACTCTTTGGAGCCCATGCTCTGCCCCTGGGTGGAGGGTGGAGGGTGGAGGGTGCACTCGCACGGAGGAAAGGAACACACAGGACACATCCCCCCTCCCCCCCCAAAACCTTTACCCAACGCTCTGGGGCCCACGGGCCAGCTCAAGGCCGCTGTCCTCCGAGAAGTCCGTGCCGTCTCCACCGTGACCCCCGCCGCCGCCCCTGCTGGATGCCCCCAGGTGCCTGCCCCGCTCTGCGTCACCTACGCAGGCCGCCCTGTGCCCGAGGTGCTGCGGGACAGGCTAGGACACGGAGGCACACGCGGCAAAGTGACTCGGAGCCAATGTCTCACCCTCGCATCCTGACTACAATGTGACCCCATCTCCCCAGGGGTCTGGGGACTCTGCCAGGGCAGCGACAAGGGCAGGCAGCCCAAGCCCCAGGCTCCGTGCACATGAGCCGGGTTCTACTGAAGCAAATGCCAGCCGGTCTTCCGCGGTGGTGGCGGCGGTGCTGGGTGCCGGCCGCAATCCCAGGGGCCTTCCCGGGTTGGGAGGAGGCAGGGGGCCAGCTCCCATGTGACCCCGCTCCTCTGGTGACTCTAAGTGCAGTTAGGTGCAGGCCAGGGTGCTCGGGCAGTTCAGGTAGGGGTTGCTTTTAAGCCCATTTCTGGGGTGTTTGCGCTTTCCTGGAAGCCGGCTCAGCTCCCCACCCCGGCCGGCTGAGGGAGTTGTGGGCAGCAGGAAGGCCACGGTCTGGCCAGGAAAGCCTCCCACGGATTCTCTCTGTGATGATCATTTTTAAAAATATTTATTTACTATTTTCAGAGACGGAGATACACACACACAGAGACAGAGCGTGAGCAGGGGAGGGTCAGAGAGAGAGGGAGACACAGAACCTGAAACAGCCTCCAGGCTCTGAGCTGTCAGCACAGAGCCCGACGCGGGGCTCGAACCCACGAACTGTGAGATCATGACCTGAGCCAAAGTTGGAAGCTTAACCGACTGAGCCACCCAGTCGCCCCAATTTATTTTTTTTATTTTGAGAGAGAGAGAGAGAGAGAGAGAGAGAGAGGGAGAGAGAGAGAGAGAGAGAGAGGGAGAGGGAGGGAGAGAATCCTAAGCAGGCTCCGCACTGTCAGCACAGAGCCTGACACTGGGCTCAATCTCACAACCCATGAGATCGCGACCGGAGCCGAGATCAACAGTCTGATGCTTGACCAGCTGAGCCACTCAAGCACCCCTATATTGTCTGGTTTTTAAAACTTACTGCCTGCATTCTATTTTTGTCAAAATATCACAGTTGAGGGGCGCCTGGGTGGCTCAGTCGGTTAAGCACTTGACTTTGGCTCAGGTCATGATCTTAAAGTTCGTGGGTTCGAGCCCCGCGTCGGGCTCTGTGCTGACTGCCAGCTCAGAGCCTGGAGCCTGTTTCAGTCTGTGACTCCCTCTCTCTCTGACCTCCCCTGCTCACGCTGTCTCTCTCTCTCTCTCTCCTAGAAATAAATAAAAACATTTAAAAAAATATCAAATTGGTCTATTTAATACATTTATTAGGGTGTAGTTAACAGTAGCAATAAATCTTGCTCTAAACAATAAAAAAGAAAGGATGGGATTCTCAAGAATTTCGAAGGAGAAATGAGACCCATTGCACAGAGTGCCTCACTCACGGTCGGCACCTGCCTTTCCAAGCACCGGAGGGTCTGGGATTAGTGGCCTGGGCGCTGTGGTCACTGAGGAGGGAAGCTTCTGGAGCTCCTCTGCCTGGGGTTCTGGGCTGACGTCCAGCCCCGCGCTGAGCCTTCGTCCTCGCCTCCAGGCCAGCTAAGCCCTGCTCCCCGTGGAGGACGGCAAACCCGGAGACTGGAGCCTGACCCCCGGCTTGCTTGCCACCACTCGGTGGGCGGGCCTGGCCTCTCGGCGCAGGAGACGGGCAAGGCGGGCTTTACGGTCCTGTGCGGGGAGAAGCAGGCGCGGTCAGAGCCGGAGGAAGGGGCCATCCCTGAACAAACAGACGCCAGAGCCCTTGTACAAACACGGGGCTATAAATGAGTCTTCTCGGCCGACGCGGCACGTCCTCTGAGCGGTCGGGTCCCCAGAGCCGGCCTGTGACCATGGAGGCCAGAGCGCTCTGGCTGCTGGCGGTGCTCCTGGCCTGGGGCTCCTCCAGCCTGGCTGACGAGTATGTGGGCCTGTGTGAGTACCGCTCTGGCTTGGCTCCGCAGGAAGGAGGGGCGGGGGTGGGGGGGTGGGAAGAGAGGGGACGCTAGAGCCAGACTCGGGGCGTGTGGGGGTTCTGGGGGCTTGAGGACAGTGAGCAAAGCCCCCACATTGCTTCATAATTGCCATTCACCAGACATACACGGTCCCTGTTAACAGCCAGCCCTACAAACTGGGTCTCGCTGGTTAACAGACGAGGAAACGGAGGCTCAGAAAGTTAGTGACTGGCTGCAGGCAAGCCCTCCCGCTTCGTGCGGAACCAGGATTAGAACCCAGGTCCTGCCTTCTTGGCCGCAGGTTTCTGAACAACAGTATCGGTCTTCTAGCTCGCTCCGGCGCTCTTTCAAGAGAGGAAAGCGAGGACACGGGTTTCCTGCAGAGCATTTTGCACACACACAAGCATGGGTTTCCTTTGGCTGCGGCGCCAGCTCTGCAGGTGGGGGAGGGGGCTGGCCCACCCACTCGGGTTTGAAGGAATGAGGGTGCAGCCATTATCAGGGGCCGAAGACAGTGGTTCCCAGGCGTGGTGCCCGTCAGAGCCTCCGGGACAGCTCTGCCACCCCTGCCGTCCAGGATGTGCCCATCACGCCAGTGTCTCTGGGACCCCGGTGTGAGCAGAGCTGGGGAAGCACGGGAGTGAGGCACTATAGCGAGGGATTTCAGACACTTCTCGTGGCTCCGTTTTTGTAAGGAAAGTCCCCATAGGCAATGAGGCCGACTTTGCAGACCTTTGTTTTTTTAATGTTTATTTATTTTTGAATTTATTTTTTGATGTTTTATTTACTTTTGAGAGAGAGAGAGAGACAGAGTACGAGCAGGGGAGGGTCAGAGAGAGAGGGAGACACAGAATCGGAAGCAGCTCCAGGCTCTGAGCTGTCAGCACAGAGCCTGACGTGGGGCTCGATCCCACGAAGCGCAGGATCATGACCCGAGCCGAAGTCGGACACTTAACCAACTGACTGAGCCCCCCAGGCGCCCCAGACTTTGCAGAGCTTTAGACGTTATAGGCTTGCTTCAACAATGATTACTGACGACAGAAGGATGTCCCAGGAAGATGGGATCAGCCAAGTGCACAGAAAAGGAAAGGAAAATAACACGCATGTGGTTTTCTGTACCGAACATGTATCTCCTCCTATGCTATTTATTTTTTAAGGCGGTGGTTTTTGTTGATAACAGAGTGAAGGGGAATCTGTTTTGGCCTCGGGAGCCCTCAGATTCCCACGGGTTCCTGGCAGCTGGAGGGAACCGAGGCCCACGGACGTCCCGACAAGGTTCCAAGGGCAAACGAGTTGGGGGAGCCCTGGCAGAGGAGGAGCTCGCACAGAGCACGCAAACGTGTGCACGGGAGGAGGGTCCTCCTCCAGCCCGTGTCGGGGAGCCTGGGGTCACATGCTTCAAACCCAGAAGCTGGGGCGGCTCCACCCCAGCCCGGCGAGGGCTCCGCGGCTGACCGGGTGTTGTTTGGCGCAGCGGAGAACATGTGTGCGGTGCCGGCCCAGAACAGGGTGGACTGCGGCTACCCCGATATCAGCTCTGAGCAGTGCGTCAACAGGGGCTGCTGCTTCGACTCTAGCGTCCCCGAGGTGCCTTGGTGCTTCAAGCCTCTGCAAGACACAGGTAAGTGGCCCCGCGGGCCGGCGTCCTTCCCGGGAAGCCTCCAGGTCCCCAGGGGGCCCCCGCACACCTGGACGGGACAGCCAGCGCCGTGGCCGTCCGTCGGGGAGGGGGCCTCAGCCAGAGGCATCGTGCACAGGAAGGTCAGCCGTCGGGGGCTGTCCCCTGCTGTCCCTTTGCTCAGGGGTTCGTGCCGACTGTGAAAGCCGTTGTTTCCAAAAGGTGCTCCAAATCAAGGCACTATGCACAGGGAACTAGTTTAAAAACTACCCTGGAGAGAAGAGGAAAATACATAGGTTTGGGAAGTTGGGCCACACTCAGCAAACAAAGCACCGTCATTTATGACACGCGCTTGGCGGACAGCAGAGGGTGGCAGGCCGGGGACGACCTTCCCCACTGCCCCCCGCCGCGATGCAGCCCTGCCTCCCTCCCTCAGTGCGCAGTGGGGCGCAGGACGGCCACTCTGGGGAGCCCGCAGCAGCCGCGAGCGGGCGTCCGCGCAGGCGGGTGGTGTGCTGCCCGGCCCCGACGGCCCCACCTCGAATCTCGGGCGTGAGGTCTGTGATGAACCACCCGGCGGTCCAAACGCCAGCTCATCTTCTGAGAAGGGCACGGGCGCACCTTCCTGGAACCAGCACACGCCCTCTGTCCCACGTGATGAGGGGCGCGGCTGCCTGCCAGCTGCTTCTGGCTTCTCGCTTCCAGCTTCCAGATCGAGGGGGGCCCCTGCCCACCGCCCTGCGCCTCCTTCCCCTTCCCGGCCAATCCGAGCAGAGGCCCCCCCATACCGCTCTGGGACCAGGAGGGAGTTGCCCATTGCCTCTCTGTTGGCCTTTCGCTTTTTTGGGGGTCCCTCAGGGGGGCCACCCCTTCTCCTTTGGGCGCTGGCAGGGGCCCTGAGATGAGGCCCATCTCATTCATCATCTGCCTGAAGCCCTAGGTTCTGGTGGGACACGTGGCTCTTCTCCAGGGCGCTGGACCCTCAACGCCTCCTGGGGACTTGGGGAGAATGCAGCACAAGGCACTGACCTTGGAGGCTGTCTTGACCTTGAGAAGCGGGGCACCTGGTGGGCAGAGCCGAGGCTGGTGATGGTGATGCGCGTCTGTGCTTTGTTTCCAGAATGCACATTTTGAAGCGACACACACCGGCCCGGCCACCCTGGACCGTGACCTTCCAGGCTCCGGGCGCCTTGGCTGCGTCCTCTGCCGCGGGCCGCCGCTCATGGCTGCTTTTCCCCGCCTGCTCCCGGCAAGCTCTTCCCCCGAAAGCTGATGCCTGGGGCCTGATGTCTTAACAAATAAAGAGCCTGTGCCCAGCATGAGGGCCTTCTTCCTTCCCGGGACTCTGAGCTGGTGTCTTATTTCTGCCAAGTGGCTGCCTCTCCCAGCCTCTCCCAGCCAGTGGGCGGGGGTGGGGGGGTGGGGGGGTGGTCTCCAGCCCAGCGCCTCCCCAAGCCCCGAGGCCCAAAGATGACCCCTAAGGAGATGCACAGATCACATGAGGGTGTCACAGACCTCAGACCAAGCCCTGACGTGTCGGGGACGCAGAGCGTCCCTCTCAGCGGCCACCACCCCATGTAAATTCAGAAAAGACACTTCAAACATAAGTTTCAAAACAAACGAACAACAAACAAACAAAAAACAAACAAAAAAGAGTATTAGGGTCTTTTTTGGGAAAGAGAGCAAACCAATAAAGGCATCTCACAAACCAGCACTTTTTCGTATTTATTGGCAAGTCAGGTTTGACACCTGTGACCCCTCGGGTGGCCTACTTTTACCATTTTCTTCTGAAAATGGCTGCAGCTCTGTGAACGAGCGAATGATCCAAGTCCTCACGGGGTCCTAACGGCCCCTAGGTCAGAGCCCCCATGGGCGCCCTCTCTCCCTGGGACGCGTGGCTCCCGCCGATGGGAGGCAGGTTTGCACGGCGGGAAGCAAGCACTCACGTGTGCGCATTCAGGCCCTGTGCTCTTTCCGCGGCGAGGCTCTTTCCCTCTCACGCCAAGACACAACCCCACCGCCCGCCCCTTGGGGCGGAACAGCCGGGGGCCAGCGTGCAGCTCGGGGAGACGGGGTCGCCTGGTCTGAGCCCCCTCCTACTGGAAAAGAGACTCCGGTTTCCGACTAAATGAGTTTGTTTCTGGGCCGTTGGGGCCAGGTCCCCAGAGCCGACGCAGCCCCTGGAAGGGAGATCCTGTCGCCCTCACCTTACAGATGAGGGGACAGGGGGAAAAAGACTTAGAAAGACCCGCCCAGTGGCCTCTGCTGAGAGAGGACCGCGTCAGGACGCCCGGGCGTCTGAAAGCAAAGCTCTGCGTGTTCCTCGTAAAGCCCAGCAGCTACGCCTGAGCGTGAACCTTCCAGAAACATCTCAGACCCAGCGGCACGTGCGAAGTGCAGCCTCCTCTCCTGGGGACACGGCTGCCCAGGGCTGCGCTCGCCCAGACACACCCCTGTTCTGCCCCTGCGCCCCTTTCTCCTCACAGACCGAGCCCGGCCTCTGAGCCCAGGCCGGATATTAGCTGGAGGGGTTCAGGGGTCACCCCAGGCCCTGGCGATGACTGACAGCCATGGTCCTGGTGACCTGGCCGTGCCGCACAGCCTGCCCGGTGAGGAGAGGGTCATGGCCTGGTCAGTGACAGGGACAGCGCCTCCCCCCACTGCCACGGAGGCACCGGGCCCCCAGGCCTCTGCACCCCGCCCTTCTCGGGGGCAGCTGCAGCCCAGGCGAGCAGCCCAGCCGCCGTCACCCCTCAGAGACATTGCTGTCACCACCCCCTGCATTGTTACTCACTGGCCAGATCAGAGCCACCGCCTCTCCTTCTGAGAAGGACACCCCGATCCTGCCCTCTACCCCCACCCCCCAGGCATCATCTGCTGTCCTTTGTTGCGCGCTCTGGGCCCTGGTCTTGTCAGTGTCTTCCCGGGAAACTTGGGAAGACCCCAGACCAGACTCACACACGGAAGCAGCCCTCACGCCCAGCACGGGGGCCGCCTTCCGGTGACCTCCCTGCTCCGGAGAACCCTCTGGAGGAGGGGATCCTTAATCGTTTCATCCTGGGGCTCAAAGGTCTTTAGGTCAGTCTTCAGGGTGGGCTCGGCCCCAGCCCCCCACCAGCCAGGCAGAGAAGCTGGCACACGCCCAACAGTGAAACCAAAGTGGGTTGTTGGGTGGATGGGGTCAGGTTCTTCCTCGTCTCCAGCCTGTGTCAAAAACTAAATGAACAAGCAAAACCCGTGGCTCATTTGTCCCCACACAACCTCTGGGCAAAAAGACCACAGACATCTGGAGACCCTCCCAGACCACTTAAAAAAAAACAACCCACTAAAATATCATTTATCTTGATCGCTGAGTTTTAGGGCAACCCTCCAGTTTCGTGCCTCTCCCCGGCCCCGTCCTGAGCCCATGGGCAGCTCTGACAGTCTCACAAATGAGGTCACTGAGCACCAGCAGCCGGCCAGACCTCTGACCCCCAGAGCTGCTCAATCCATCCACCAGGTCAGCGCCCCCAGGGCCCACTGGCTCCCTCTGCAGGTCACCGTGAGTACTGCAGCTCCCTACCCATCTCGGTTGCAACCTGTCTCCATTTCTCCCCTTCTAGAAAAGATTTATTAAGGGGCGCCTGGGTGGCTCAGTCGGTTAAGCGTCCGACTTTGGCTCAGGTCATAACCTTGCGGTTTGTGGGTTTGAGCCCTGCATCAGGCTCTGTGTGGACAGCTAAGAGCCTGGAGCCTGTTTCAAACTCTGTGTCTCCCTCTCTCTCTGCCCCTCCCCCACTCTTGCTCTGTCTCCCTCTGCCTCAAAAATAAACAATTAAGAAAAACTTAAAAAAGAAAAGATTCATTAAGATACCCAATCTCTCTGCTACCTCTACCCCCTGCCAGCACCTCCTGAGCAAAACCCTATTTCCTTGAATACCTTCAAACTTGCATGACACACTCCCAAGTCCCATAGTTAATCCTTTCTAACACCTTCTTGCTGAGACGCCCCATAATGTGCCGTGTTCCTTGTTGCCACGATCCATTGACCCCACTTGATGGCATGTGTGTTGCTGTGGTCTTTGGCAGGTGGGCGTGGTTAAGACACAGGCTGAAGGCTTGGGGGGGTGACGGGATGTAGGGACCCCTGCTCTCCACCAGGGGTCCTCAGTGGGGCCTTCACGGCCATAGGGGATGTTAAGAGATCTGTGGGCGTGACTCTTAGTGCCATAGCCTGACACGGCAGGGGTCTGCGGGGGCTGGGGTGAACCGTGGGCGCCCCAGTGTCCTGCTGGACGCTCAGGGCAGCCACAAACCCACCCGTAATGGTTTGAGACTAGACGTAGTCTAGAATCCTGACTCAGGGACGCCTGGGTGGCTCACCACCACTTTCCCTTTACCTCTCGTGTTTTCTAGTGCAGTCTGCATGTTTATTCCTTTTAAACTTCGTGTGTAGGCAGGTTATTAAGTTATTAAGTATAAAATTATTAGGTATAACTTCATTTCAGGAGATGGAAAGGGGTCTTATCAAATCCTTGGTATAAAGAAGGGGGCTCTGCTGGGATGGGACTCCCCCCGACCGGGTCCCCAGCAAGACAGCCGCAGGGGACCCCTGCCTCGCTGGCCTCTGTTCGTTCTCATACTTTCAGTCTTAAACCCAGGTCATGGCTTTCGAACTTAAAAAATCCCAAAGGCTGACAAAGGTGTCCTCTGGTCCCCCTGGGACACTCTCCCTAAAGCCCCCTCCCCCTCGTTCCCAGCTCAGATGAGGGAGGGTCACCAGCCCCTCGGAGCGAGGATAACATGACCTTGGCTCGCACCTGCCCAACACCCTGCACCTTTACCTCCCATTCAGGGGCCCTGCACCCTCTTTCCCAAACAATCCATTTCTCCCCAGTATCCCCGCGGCTATGGAGGCCAAGTGGGTAAAACCCGGGCCCTGAACCCCCAGCCGACACTGCCGGGTCCGCCCCCGCCCAAGGCACACTTGTTGGGGCCCCAGAGGCAGGCAGTTGGGAAGGTGGGCCTGCGCCCCTCCAGGGCTGTGATGGAGCCTGGTGAAAACCCTAAGGCAACGTGGACCCTCCCTCCTTCACCCCCTGGCCCCACCCTCTGTCCCCACTAATCCCACTAATGGACCAAGGGGCTTAGTTCCAACTCCAGGAGATCCTGGCTGACCCGACCAGCCTGCATGTCAAAGTGTGTGCCCTCGGGGCCCAGGACTCGCGGGGTGTGACTAAGCCCCCTCCCTGCTGCTTGTACAAACCCACCTCCAGCCTCTATCAATCAAGGAAAACCTTCATCTTTGCCAAAATTTCAAAGTTCTGCCTCATTCCCCTCCTGTGCTGGCACCTAACCCCGGGTGTGGCCCGTGCCCTCCACTTCCCACCCCTAGAGACAACGGCCTCAGTGGAGGCCGGCCGGCCTCAGGAAGCCCTCGGTGCCCTGCCTCCCACAGACGACCAAAGAGCGGCTCAGCCTTCTGTAAGGCTCTTGGCCGCAGCCACTACGTTTCACACATTTCACTTCATTTAGCCCCACGTCAGCCCTGCGAGGTGTGGATTATCAGCGAGCAAGTGGACACACAGAGACCTCAGGTGAAGAGCCCAGGCCACACAGCAGAGAGAGGGACGGGAGCCCAGAGTCTGGCTCCAGGGTCTGCAGACACTTCCCCCGGTCCCAGCAGCTCCAAGCTCGCAGAGTAGAGGAAGGGGGGGCTCCTTCTCAGGTCACGGCCAAGGCACTGGGCGGGGTAGCCTCTGCAACAAAGGGGGGCAGAGGCACATGGCTCGGGCGCCCTGAGGTCAGTAAGTAGCAGTGGCTGGACAGCTGCTTTGCGTCCTGCCAGAGAGAGTGAGGGGCAGCCCCTCACCTGCAGGTGCAGAAGGGTCTTTGAGGGCCTCCCCAATATCCTGGTTGCCTGCCCGGGCGCACCCTGGCCCAGGAGCAGCTAGAGGGACGGATGAGTGGATGTTTGGGGGGCGCTTGCCGAAGCCACCCACCCCAGCCACCTGGGCCTCATGGAGACGTGCCCCCAGGGCAGGCCAACAAGGACCCTGCCCCTGGCCGAAGCCAGGACCCAGCCAGCCCCCAGCTCCCTGGGCTGGAGAACCTGGACCCGATTTACCCGCAAGTTATTGGGTGGGGACTTTAAGTTCCGCAACAGAGAAGAATTAAGTCACTGTTTTGCACAAGGAATTATGCGTTCGCTACACATCTTGTGTGTCTGCCCGAAGTCTGATGCTGCCTCTCGTTTTCCCAGGATCCGCGTGAAGGCCGGTCGGGGCGGAAAGAGGGGTCCGGACAGGGATCTGGCTCCCGAGGTGCTCCGTGTCTGCAGGGGCAGGGGGCTCTGCCGGCTGGGCTGCCTTTCCTCATCGCCCCGGGCCTGACCATCTCGGGGTGCCGCCTCCCCGTGGCTGATGCTCAGAGGTGGGAGCTAGGACAGACTGAGCACCTGGCGGGTCTCAGACACTGACTGAGCACCGAGATCTGCGAACCCACTAAAAGCTCCTAAACTAGCCCGTGAAGTTAGGGGGCGCCTCCACCTCCTTGTCAGAGGAGGAAACAGACACGGAGGCGTTTAGGGATTTGGTCGGGAATTTGCAGCCAGCAAGGCTGGGCTGTGAGGCCATCCCTATGGCAGGAGGCGCCCGGGGCCTGGAGCCCTTCTAGAAGAGCGTGGTAGGATTACAGCACCTGACGTCCATAAGCTGTTCTGGTCTATTCCCAGCATCAACAGACCTTGTGTAGAACCCCGAGTTATCTGCTAGGTTTAAAAATGAAACCCTGAAATCCTGACAAACCAAATGCGAGCGATTTCTTCTAATTACTTGCTTGCCAGGAGTCAAAAGTCCCCTCCCGCTGGCCAGTTCTGCCGTTGAAGCCCATGGGAACGCTGGAGGTCTCCAAGGGGCACGGGATCTTCCTCAGGACTTTTAAACAACATTGTCGGCTGGGGACAGCCCGTGTTGATAGAGCGCCCAGAGAGCGTTGACCAGTTTTAAAATTTGAGGCTAGGAAGGGCTACAGTGTGGGCTGGAGACTCTTTTCCCCAAATTGCAGTGAGAGATCATATATTTATTCTTACTTTACCAATGAGGAAGGTGTGAGAAACTTATGCAAGGACACAGCCTTGCTGAGGTTCAAAGCTGGGACGTGATCACCGCTTTCGTGGGGCTGCACGTACATAGTCACCCTCACGGCACCATCAGGCCCCCTGGGCACTCGGCTGACACCGGGGCCCCAGATGGGGCCCCTTAAGCTTCCCACCTCTGAAATTCACATCCACCAGTGGCTCAGGGTGAACTCACATAGTGAACTGGGCTCCGTAGGACCTAGGGGTCATTTTGATATTGAATAACTTCCTCACTGCCTTGGAAATGGTACACGTATGTAAAGCCTTCCAGAATTCCTGGAAGAAGACTTTGACTTGCCTGGGAGAAACCAGACTCTCTTGCTGCTGGTGGAAAGGGGACTCAACGCCAAGCTTTCTGCCCCTCACACACAGACCGTGGCCGTTAAACCCGACTCTTATCTCCTGCGATGCGTATATGCCTTCCCCCACCTCTTGAGTTTAAGTACAGCTGGGCATGAAAAGCGTGGCTTTACGGGACGCCTGGGTGGCTCAGTCGGTTAAGCATCTGACTCTTCTCTCAGCTCACGTCATGATCTCACAGTTTGTGGGTTTGAGCCCCACACTGGGCTCTGTGCTGACAGCGCTTGCTTAGGATTCTCTCTCCCTCTCTCTGCTTGCTCTCTCTGGCTCTCTCTCTCAAACATAAATGAATAAACTTAAACAAAAAAAATTTTTTTTTAAAGTGCAGCTTCCACATTTCTTATTTGGCAACAGTTTCTTCTGTGTAGGCTGCACGGCTCTGGATTGCCCCCGGAATATGTTGGCTCCTCACTGGAGTTCAGCGCACTGTCCTCTACGAATCCTTAAACTTTTAATGGCATAAAGAGGAAGGTTTTTGCTTCACACTCAGACACCAGGGTCAGACTGGTGGCAGATTCCACGGGGAAACCCCGAGAGGGAGGGATGAGGCGGAGCGGGGAGTCTCAGAGCTCCTGCGGCTCTGGCCCCGCCGAACGGAGAGGGAGAAGGAACGAAAGCCAGTGGGCAGGGCCTCAGACCACGGCCAAGTTCAGACGAGGTCTCTAGCACTCCAGAGTGCCCCTTAGAGGAATCCCTTTGGGGGCAAATGCCCCCACGGGTGCCGTGTGGCATTGCAGGAATTGTCACGGAAGCTCCTCTCTCACTGTGTGTTTTCTCTGAGCCTCTTCTGGGTCCCGGGCTGCAGAGTCTGGAAATTCTCCCCTGGGACCGCTGGCCTTTAGGCTTAAAGAGGTGCGTTCGTGTCCCGGAAAGAGTTCAACATCCTCTGCCCCTCAAAGTCCCCGTCAGCAAACTGGGGAGAACGGCCATGGCTACAGCAGAGTGTGGTTTTTGTTTTTTTTTTTTTTATAGTTTTAATTTATTTTTGAACCAGAGAGAGACAGAGCATGAGCAGGGGAAGGGCAGAGAGAGAGGGAGACACAGAATCCGAAGCAGCTCCAGGCTCTGAGCCGCCTGCACAGAGCCTGACGTGGGGCTCGAACCTGCAAACTGTGAGATCATGACCTGAGCCGAAGTCAGGCGCTTAACCAACTGAGCTCCCCCGGGTGCCCCAGTGAGCGTGTTTAATGGCTGTGGCAGCAAGATGCAGGCTCAGAAAAACCCAGAAGGTCAGAGGCGGCACACCTTGGTCGGCCTTAGCGCTGAGGTGGGAGGCGGGGCCTCAGGCCTTCGCGAGCAGCCGGCGGCCCTTCGTTGTGTCATAAGCTACTTTTGAAAATGGAGTGAGCTTTATGCTAATTGAAAGACTCCAGACACCCGGACGGCACGAGCGTGGCTGCCAGTGACGGACTGGTGGTGGGTTTCTAGGGAGGTGATGAAAACGTTCTGGAACAGCTCACGGCTGCACGCGTCTGTGAGATCCTGGAAAGCGGTGACCTGTACACGTTCACAGGGCAAATCTCATACTGAACTCTCTCTCTTTCCATTTACATTATATGTGAACACAATTGTGCTTCTCATCTCTCTTTGTGGATTTACTGACTTTAGATAGTGTTGGACTTTCTGCTCCAAGAACTGAGTTTACTTCCAAGACTTTGCCCAGGGCCCCGGTGCGGGCCGGCTCATCTCGTCCCCTGCGCCATCGGCCTTGTCTCCTTCCGGGTGACCCCAGGCCAAGGGCTCTCTGCACCTTCTGCAGCTCAGGGTGCGAGAATTAACTGCCTCTCACCAGACAGCTGCCTTTGCCCCTGTTGACCTGGGCCAGCAGGCTTTCTCTCTTTGGTTTTGTGGGGGTGCAGATGCTCCCCTCTTCTCCGCCCTACAAACCTCGCCAGGAGGGGTGGGCTGCTCCGCGTGCGCAGTGCACCGCCCCAGCGCCCACTAGAGGGAGCCCTCGGGCACCCACATCTATTGCTCGGGTCCAGGCCAGCCCTCTCCCCACTTCTCACCAGCCCCGGGGAGCTTTCCGTCCTGGGGTGTGCAAGGATCCCTTCTCTTCTCGTCACCTGCTCTCACATATGACAACCGGATGAGGAAATTGGGAGAAATGAATCAAGCTCCAAGGTCACTCCTGGGTGTGGCTGGATTAGCATCTCCGAAGAGCAGCAGAGTCGAGCCCAGACCCGCAGGGCAGGGCGAGCGGAGAGGAAGGGAAGCAGCTGAGGGGAAGGCGGTTGATCCATCAGGAAGCAAAACCCGCTGCAGGGTTTTATCTCTATTTCTCACATCCTTGTCTTTCTACGGAACGAGGTTGCCAGCAAGGGGCCTTACTTTCACTGCCAAGGCCGTGCGATGTCAGCAGACATTAGCACTCTTGGGTGGGGTAGGACCCTCCTTCCCCAACACATCGCCGGGGTCTGGCAGCTTTGTGGGGGTCTCCCGTCCCCCGCACACCTGCAGACCCCCGGGTCACCACGTTCCCATGTGAGGGAAGGCCACGCGGCACCGTGAGAGGGAGGGGGGCAGACCCGGGGTCTGCAGGTCCCCATCTCCTCTATGCACCTGTCTTACGTTTTGAATTCGCCTCCACTAGTGTTCCCAGAAAGCCTTCTGTGATTTAAACAGTGGGTTACAAGGATGTCAGTAGAAGAATGTTTTCCAAGTTTTCAGATTTACTAAAGCCTGTTTGTTATTGGAGAAACAACCACAGTGTCTATCAGAAGGGAAATGGCTGCAGGGCTTCTGGAACATTCCCACGATGATGGACCACACAGCTGTTGAAGCGAGAATAGGGAGGGCGGTGCCCTCTGGTCTGGAGGCAAGGGTTGGGGGTGGGGGGTGGGGGGCAGGGATGGGGTGGGAGGTGAGAGGCGAGGGTGGGGGGTGGAGGAGTGGGGGGCGAGGATGGGGTGGGGGTGCTGTGTCCGTCTCTCCGGGTGAACAGACTGCTCTCTGCTTGTCTGGGTACCTCGAGGCGGGTGCCTGGGATGGGCTGGGGCCACGATTTGTATTATTTGTTAAAACAAGTGTGAAGAATTTTTACAATTTAAAGATGCGAAAGAAGATACTTTTGGAAAAAGTGGGGAAGGAATAGGGATTTTGATGGGGGAAGAAGGAGGGGGCTTTGGGAGCCTCTGGGGACAGAGACGCCCCCGCCCCCCAGGCAGGAAGAAGGGACAATGAATGCTGGGTCATCGGGCAGTGGCTTCTCTCTCTCTGTGTTCCTGGTGCACACCTCCCTCCACACCTGCGGAGGTAACCTGGTCCTCCCCATCACAGCCACGCCCAGGTGATGACCCCTGAGTGACACTGTCTCCCAGACCCAGCCTGCACCGCAGTGCTGACCTATATGGGGCCCCTAGACCATAAAGCCCCCAGAGCTGACTCGTGGGGACACTCTTCCCACAGCGGGGGACGCTGAGGGGGTCAAGAGCCCTGGCTTCCTGAAAGACCATCACTGTCTGAATTCAGCCTCCATCACTGGCCTTCGGCGAGTTGTCTAATCTCTCAGACCCTCACTTCCCCGTCTGTGGCTCTCCAGCCCCGCCCCAGGAGGGCATTTAAATGAGATAGTCCGTGAAAAGGCACCTGACCCTGTGCTCCCACAGAACAGGTGGGGGCTGGCATCCACCACTGCCACTCTTGTTTCTCTTCTCAGCTCAACCCAAACCCGTTATAACACCAGCCCAGGCAACGGCTCCGTGAAGAGTGAGGCCCCGCCAGACTCCGGGCCCCGACTCCCCCGGCAGGTGTGAGCCCAGGCACCGTGGAAAGCAAGACAGAGAGAGAAGTAGAAATCTGAAAATAACAATGCTTTATTGGGCTTAAGTCATACTTCCAGAAGTGGCATCTAATTTCAGAAAACAAAAGTTCGAGTCTGCAAAAACTGCACGTACAAATCTAAGAAGATAAGTCTACAGAAATATACACAACAGGCCCACAGCCTGTAAGGTAAGGTTAGAAAGCTCACATCCTGGGCTCTGCGTGGGTGTCTGTTCCGATGGAGTGGACAGCCAATGAAACAGGTACCCGAGACAGCCGATGTCAGTTTTAAATATATATATTCATGTGTATACGTGTGTACTTCTATATGTCAGGTTCATCTACAATGATGCAAACCTCTCGCGGAGGGCAAGCGACGATAGTGCCTAAATAACATGGCAGGATCATTGCAGAGTCATCCATATGGTATTATAAAAAACAGGGTTTATACAATCACAGATGAGATATACAGATAAACGCACGTGTTTGCACGCTGATTGAAAACGTTACTTGCATTGACCCTTGCTGTGGGGTAACAAAAGGGTAACACCAAGTAGCTGCTCATCAAATCAAAGGCAACAATTTACAACCCATTCGGCTGTGATCCGCTCTCACACACGGCTATGTCCACAAAGGAAAATACAAACAAGGCTCAAAGGGTTGGTTACACAGAGTAATTTTTTAAGCACGCTCTCTTGGGAAACTCCTCTTTCACCCCCCTTCTGCCGAGTCCCTAGGATTATAAAACTGGAAAACCCTCTGTGAGGCATTGGGGGTCCATTTTGTTAGCCACTTGGATGAGAGGATGTTTTCTGCCATTTTTGATTGGCCGAGAGCTTAAAAATGAGGTGTTTATGGTGACGCCCAGGTGTCATGGAAATGTCATAAGCAAGAGACGCCCGGGGTATACACGATGACGAGATTGTCGGAAAAAAATCAAAGGTAAAACTCTAAGAACAAAAGAGCCGCAGTGACCATGGAAACGCTTTCAGGAAAACCAGGACCCGCGGCACGGCTGAGGCTGGGTTAGGGCTCCCAACCTTCACCCTGTGCTCCCCATGACTTTGACCTCTCCCTCCGGCCTAACCGTTCCGTCCAGCAGGAGAGGGCACATTCAGGACCCCGCGGAGGGGAGGGTGCTCTGGTAGCCTGTGCCGGGGAACCGGGCAAGCAGTGACCCCCAGCTCCCTGCGCGGCCCCAAGGCTGTGCTGCGGGGCCAGCCCTCAGGGCGGGTGCGGCGGGTGCAGAAGGGGAAAACCGCGCCCCTGTGTGCAGCCGGCACAACCTGCTTCCCGGGGACTGGGCTGGCGGCCTTGAGCACTGGGCCCAGCGGGCCTGCAGGGGAGCGTCACCCTCAGCGCTGTGTCGCCCACCGGCCGGCCTCCGCGCATGGGGAGCGCCTCCCGCGTGCGGAGGTGAAATACCATTTACCTGTGCGCAATACCAGGGCCACATTTCAGTTCATGTGCAAAGTGCAGGCCAAAGGCACCCAAAGGGGAGGAACGGGATTCTCTCTTCCGTGTACGCAGAGGCTCCAGGACAGGGGGCAGCCGCCCCTCTGCGAAAACCTCAGCTTGGCGTAAAAACGTTGAGTTTGGCTGTTTCTTACTTACGTGGTGTGGGGCTCGTGCCGTTCCCAAGGTTTGGTGTTCCTGCTCAGGGACTGAGGACCCTCCGGACACCGCGAGCCCGGCGAGAAAGGCACACGCGCCGAGGGCCATGCTCTCGGTGGAAATCGTGGGGTGTCCCCCGGGAAGGAGGCGCGGATCGGGCGGGCCCGGCGCTCCAGCCGTGAAGGCCCCCCAGGCCGGCTCTGCGGCCTCAGCAAGCAGAGCCTGGACGCAGCGGCAGGCTCGCCCCGCTGGCCATGGGACAAGGACCGGCTGACACCCTTGCTGCCTTCTCCTCAGCTTCACAACTGTCTTCACGCTGCAGGAAAGCCCCCAAGCTGTGCCCCGGCCGGTGACGGTCCCTTGCCTTGGCCAGAACACGGTACCTAAGGAGCCTGATCGTTTTCTCCTTTGTGACGCCAGGGGGACTGTTTCTGAGAACAGGGAGGCACCCGTGTCTCTGAGCCTGACCTACGCTCCCCTGCATCATTTATACAAACCAGGGGCAGGTAAATGCAAAGCAGATTTCCTCCGGCCTCCGAGTGCCCTGACTCGGCCACAAAGTGTCTGTTCGTGGAATGACTGCAAGCTGGCGTGTGCGGAGGTAACATATGAAATCGGGCTCAGGCTAAGCCCTTCTGTCTGCGCAAAGATGAGAAAAAGAAATGGGAAGAATGTTCTCAGAAAATCCAGCTGCACCCACTGGGGAAGGGTGTGCGTGAGTGCCGGCTTCACTCCGCCTTCCTGCCCTGGAGGCATGGATGTTTACAACCGGGCTGAGTTGAGCCCCCCGTGGGGCATCTCTGACAGCCTCTGGCCCCCGAGAGCCTCCAGATATGGGCACTGGAGGAACCCATCTTTGCAGAGGGCGATCATCCCAAAGAAGCCTCCCCGATAGGAGACGCCAAGGACAGCGACCGGGAAGACCATGGCGTGACTGTGAGCGGGGCCCAGGCAGGTGGGTGCAGAAGCCGAGGGAGCACGTGGTGCCGCTTCGAGCCTGTCCCACACGTGGGGTGCCCCCCGGCTTTGCAGGCCACCCCTCCGTCCCTGTCACTTAGGAGGACTTGCAGGGGCCATTTGTTCCGTGACTGCTCAGCCCGGTTCTCTGCTCTGTATGCGAGACGTGGGCAGGAAGACTACTTGAAGGCCAGGCCTCGAGCACCGCTGCCCTTGGAAGTCCTCGCTCTGGGGAGCTAAGGCAGTGCACAGCACCAGCCTCTCTCTGGGTCCCGCTAGCGCCCACTGGGGGAGCTGAGCCTCGGGAGAACACGCGTTCCCCACCGCAGCCAGGGGGCCGGGCTGGAGAAGTGGGTGTCTGGGAACACGAGAGCAAGGAGCGAGGGACGCTCCTCTGAAGAATGGCCGCCAGCGCCTGCGTGCCCAGAGCTCACTCCACGACGGAGGGCATCGGGGAGGAAGTGGGGCCTCAGCACGCTGGGGGGCTCGGCACTGTTCGAGGCCGTGGCCGATGCTGACAAGGCAGGAGGAAGCGGGGGGTCTGGGAGGATGGAGGAAAAGCACAACATTTTAAGACAGTCCGACTGAAACATGAAGGCGTCCGAGAGGAAGGAAGGGGACTGCTCACGAGCCGGGGGTTAGACCAGAGCGCCAGGTAATAAAGCGAGAATCCTACCAGATGTACTACAAATGCACTCAAAGTGCAGCCTAAAAACCCATTTGACCTAATGAGATTTAAGCAAATCATTCTCGTTTGGAACCATTTAACACTGAACACAAGCAAAAAGTCTTATGTAAAATATTTTATTAGCAGTCGTTACTTCGTAAAGGTACCTAACTTCGCATTCGCACGCTCTGCACTTCCCCATCTTGGGCGTTGGGTCGGACCCTCTTGTCACATTCTGATCTACGCGGCATCTGACGGGAGCCTCGGCGGAATTGGACTACACTCTTAGCCATCTGCACAGCAGGCATGAAGTGAGGGAATCTCTTCCTAGCTTCTGAGAGTCAAGGATGATTGAGAATTTAGAGGTGAAGCCCGTGTGCGTGCATGTGCATACGCACGCGCACACACACACGCACACACACACACACACACACACACACACACCAGCCCTCGCTAGCCCTAGCTAGTCCTCAGTACGCTGCATTGGGAAGCCAAGACCAGGCCAGGGCAGAGGAAGGCACCTCTTCACCGGGCAGGAGTCGGCTCAGCCTCCAAGCCAGTAGGGACAAGCCCACGTCGGGCGGGCGATGGGTGGGGGGGTGGGCAGGGGCTAGGGGAAAGGGGCATGGGCCGCCCGCCCGTCTCAGCTTTCTGTTGGGTGGACGCAAGTCCCTAACGAATAGCCACTAAGCTAGGATTCTAATATTGCACTTTATGCTTTACAAAGTATTTCGTGTGTATTTGTTCATTGCAAATAGGAGGCAACAGGGCAAAGCGAAAAAAAAAAAAGAAAGAAAGAAAGAAAGAAAAAAGACCCAGGTCAGACCGCGGCTCAAATTCCCAGTGCGCTCTTTCCTGGCATCGGACCCGAGTCCTCGCCCGCCCCCCTCCTGCCCCCGCCGACCTTCTGCATCTGCAGAATGAATACACCGCCTCTCCCCACAGCCTGCCGCCCTGGCGGCCAAGCCACATCTGGGTCCCCTCCCCTTGGGCCCCCAGTGCCTGGGACACCGGCCCCAAGCACGTGGGGGCACCGGTGACCGTGTTTGCGGAGTGAGGGGATGCACAGAGGGCCCACGAGACCCCCAGCGCAGTGTCCGGGCCGCCCGGCCAGGGAAAGGCACTCAGTACACCGCGGCCCGGGCTTCGTGTCCCCTCAGCCAGACAAGAGGTGACTCCAGCTGTCCCTGACGTCCGGGTAGCGCCCTTTCCAAGGCACGGCGGTGTTCCCTGGGAACATGGCTTTTCTGTGGGTCTCTAGGACGAGCTTTCCCCCATCCTGAGGGCCCCCTTGCCCAAGGTGACTTCATCAGGCTCCAGCATCTTCTAGTAAAGGGTTTCTTCCCTCCCTGGGGAGGTCTCCACTGCACCCACGCGGGACCCTGGGAAGAGCTGATTCTTCCGGCTGATCCCCAGCGAGATGAGGAGCAAAGGAGGCACCACGGGACCGTGGCGCCCTTGGTGGGCTCCTAGGGGCGGCTGGCCCCAGAGCCCGGGCCCCGCAGCTGTCCAGCAGCGGCAGCGGAGGGTAGGAGCCCCCTTCTCGCCTGACGAGCCAACCTTGAAAGCCATACTCTTTGGACTTATGCTTTTGCCTCTCCTAACAGCAGGGGGGCCACACATCTTTCAGGCAAGATTTCATTCTTCCTTCTAAATGAAGAATCACAGAGGCGAAGGGAACATTTGAGGCATTACATTCAGAACTTAGGAGAATGAAATCTGGGAAGCTGGCCTGGATCCAGTTCCACTGTATGACGGGCGGCAGAGGGGCACACACCTCTTAACCACAACGAGTTCCGAGAAACAAGTCAACAGGTTGTTTGGGCGTTAGCTTAGGTCACGGGAACGGGAGGTTGTATCTAACTGTCGGGACGTGCAAAGAACACGGTTTGCATCACTGCTGCCCAGGGTTTGTGAGGAGAAGGTAGGTGCCAACAGGGACCACCTGCTGACGATGGTGGGAGGGGGCGGGGGAACGGCCTCCCAGGACTGACAGCCTCACTCAGGCGCCTGAAGATCTAAGCAAACCCCCTACAATTACTTTGCACATGCATTTCCCTCCAAGCAGCCACCAGATCTGCCCCTTGATGCTTCGTCTATTAAGGGACGAATGTAATTTATTAACAGTGGAAAACTGAAAAGCAGGGAGCATGAACGCCTTGGGAAATTATTCCTTCTGAGGATGCAGCTACATTTGGACGCTAGATTTTCGATCTGCAGGAATCTCACTGTTTCCTTATGGAAAGGCTGAGACACAGCATGGTGGGCTCTGTGCGCAAGACGGTGTGTGGTGGGGGAAGGGCTCGTCCCTGCAATGCAGCTCCCTCAGGCCCCCCCGCCCCCCACCTGTCCTCAGCAGGGTCACAGATCTGCCTCTGGAGGGCTCACCTGGAGGGAAAGAGGTCTTTAAATACTGACCGCACCTGGTGTCACTGTGGCCTGATCAAAGCCATCCCCTCCCCCACCCCAGCCCGTCTCTATTTCACCAGGCTGTTCCTATGTGGGACTTTCTACCTGTGACATCTTGTAGGCCAATCTGTCTTGAAATTAAACAAAAGACTTTTTATAGAGCCTAAACGTGATGCTGGTTAAATAACTTTGCCTGGAAGGTGAAGCCACGTTTGCCCAGAACAGTGAAACTCAACGTTACATTGTAACACGTCTCAGTGTGTTTGCTAAAAAGCAGCAAAGGGTGAGCAAGGGGGTCCCTAAGTATTTGCAAATCAAATCCATGTATGGGTAAATTGCCAATGCTTTCCATTCTCTTCAGGTAGGAACTAGGGGCTCGGGGAACACAGCTGAGGAGGTGTAGACTCTCTTAGAGCTGAAAGATGCCCTGAAGACCACCCGGCGCGATGGTCCACAGACCAGGAGATCCAGGCTCGGACGGGGGATGAGCGAGAGACACTAGGAGACCCCGGCCCCGGGGCAATGAGATTCCAAGGGAGGAGCAGCTCCATCTCCTTTGTCTTCTTCTGACCTCCCCACTGTGGGCACACGGCCCCTGACAGCTGGTGGGCACACGGGCCCCGGTTAGCAAGCCAGAGGCCGTCTCTGGGCTGTGACACAGACACCAGCCCAGCCAGGGCTGAGAAGGCGGAGAAGCCACAGAGACAGGCTGTGGGAGGTGGCACTGCCCGCACCCTGTCCACAGCTCGGCCACACCGCACCGGCCACACAGTCTTCACCACTTGCTTGCAATCACCTCGGATGCCCTGGGGTCTGGGTGCCCTCTCCCCGCTGCAGGCGGGTCCCCCTCACGGCGGCTCCCCTCGCAGACCTCCGAGGGCCCCCCCAGGGACTTTCCGCAAGCCTCGCACCCCCAGCGCCGCGGAGGTAGTTGACATGATGCGTGAGGAAACAGACATGTGGGAAACATCAACAAGGCTAATTTCCTAGAAATGTTTTTAAGCAAAATTGAGGTGGTGAGAAAGTTAGGAAGAAATAAAAAATATGGTTTGCTTAAAATAAGAAGAGCGTGGGGTGGGGGGGTGCAAAACTGGGGGGGGAGCCTCGGCCAACCTCACCCTCGTTTTCCTCACGACTTTTTGAAATCCCGGGGGCTGAGCGTTCAGCTCCAGAGCCTTCCATCTGCTGGCGCCGCGTGTCCGTCTGGTGCAGCCGCCCGTGAAGTTCAACCCCTCGTCTCTCGAAGCCAAGCGGGTTATGTACCCTGAATCGTGTTCTTCGACGTAAAAAGATACAGTTTCTTCAACTGAACAAGACTCAGCGGCTTTTGGCTTGGAAGGTGACCTCTCCATGGAGAAGGAGGCGGCCAGAGGGAGGGCGACAGCGACGGTCGCGAGGCCGGCCCTCCCCCACGGCCCGCCCGCCCTTGGCACCTTCTTCCCCGGCGGGGCCAGAAAGGGGGACAGAGAGACGAGCCGGCCCGGCCGCCGGGGCTGGGGGGCAGGGGCCCTGTGTCCGCGGGCGCCGCCCGCCGCCGCGATCCCACAAGTCCGCCTGGGCCGCGGTGCCCGCTGCGCCCTCTGCCAGCACACATGGGCTTTACCTCTCCGCTCGGATTTTGTATCTCAGGACGAAGTAGGCGATGAGGCGCAGGGAGATGAAGAAAACCCCCAGCACGATGAAGTCCAGGTAGAGCGTGGCACCTTCCACGTCCAGCTCCCGCAGGATGGCCTCCGACTTCTGGAAGTGGCACGTCTCGTCGGTGCCGCAGTGCAGGTCCTCTCGGTCCAGGCCGTAGATGGAGAGGATGACCCCTTCGAACCCGTACCTGCGAGGAGGGCGCGCAGCGTGGGCACCAGCCCTGGTCCGCGGCGCGGCCCCCTCCCTTCCCCAGCCCCGCACTCATGGAAATGATTCCCAACCTGCAACATCTTCCCGGACAAACGCGCCCAACAGCTAAGGCTTTTCCGATTTTTGTTTCTTGCCGGGCCTCTACCCAGAACACCAAACCGAATGTGTAGTAGGTATTCATTCAGGGGGGGAAATGAACTGACAAGCTCTTTGATCAGGGCGCCTGGGGCGCTCGGTCGGTTGAGCGTCTGACTCTTGATTTTGGGTCAGGTCATGACCTCACAGTTCGTGGGATGGAGCCGGGTGTTGGGCTCTGTGCTGACAGTGCAGAGCCTGCTTGGGATTCTCTCCACCTCTCCCCTGCTCATGTTCTCTCTCTCTCTCTCTCTCTCTCAAAATAAATAAACATTTTTCTAAAGAGCTTTTTGATCACCTCTGATATTACATACTTTTTTTTTAACAGTTAAACAGAATAAAGGATCTGATCACCTTTGAAGGACTACAGCACATTTAAATAAAACCCTTCTGGAGGCGCCTGGGTGGCTTAGTTAGTTAAGCGTCCGACTTTCGCTTGGGTCATGATCTCGTGGTTCGTGGGTTTGAGCTCCGTGTCAGGCTCTGTGCTGACTGCCAGCTCAGTTTCAGTTTGTGACTCCCTCTCTCTCTGACCCTCCCCTGCTCATGCTGTCTCTCTCTCTCTCTCTCTCTCTTTCTCCTAGAAATAAAAAAAACATTAAAAAAATAATAAATAAATAAATAAAACCCTTCTGTCTCCTGTCTCCTTATGTCCCAGTGCCAGAACAGAAAACACCGATTTTAGGAAGAAAGACGTGGGTTTCTGATTTCTTGGGGCTGGAACGCACACCGATCGCTGAAACTCTGTATGAGCGCTTTGTTTTGATTCTGTTTTCCTGAACAATGCATGCGGGTCTGAACTGACATTCTAGAAAGGCTGGGTCCCAGCTTCGGGTCTTGTGTGTCACGTGGAGTCGCTCCAGCAGCCAGGGGGCGCGTCGCCCCCTGAGGCCAGCGTGCCAGGAGCCCCGAGCAGAGAGGATGAGGTCCCAGCGCCGCAGTGCGCGGGGGGCCGGGTCGCTCTTGGTCAGCGATAGTAGGATATTTAAAACATGACTTGGTTTCTACTGGGTTTTATACAGAGTCGGAGCCCTGTTACGAGCGCTGTTCATTCCCGAGAGGAGCAAGGTTCTTAAAATGCAAACGCTCTGCCCCAGCAGCTCACCAAAACACGCGGAATTCGGGGTCCGCTGCGTCTTCTCCAAGGCACGCACCGCTGGTGTTTGTTTTATCCCTGCATGTGCGCGCGTGTGTGTGCGTGTGTGCGCATGTGAGTGTGTGTTGGTGACAAGGAGGACACGTGAGACCCAGGGAAGACGTGAACGGCACCCACAGCCTTGGATCCGTGACGCCAGCACCCGGCTGGCCCGTAGCTGATGGCTGCGAAGTGGCTTTTGGCCCCTCCGTGGGCTCACACAGGGCTCCGGGGTGGGAAAGACGCCACACACGCTACCTGACATAGGAGATGTACGACATCCACTGCAGGTAAGTCGGGATCGTGTCGAAGCTGACGAAGAACCCAGAGAAGAGGAGGACGGGGATGGCCGTCACGGGTCCCACAAAGGTGGCCACCTGGCGGGACACAGGGAGCACGTGCTCAGGGGCAGCAGCTGAGGTCCCGCCCGATTTCCTCAAGTGTCCCCAGAGGCCCATATGACACGCGTCTGGAGGGTCACCAGCAGCTGGGGAAGGGCCAGGGCATCGGGCTGGGGCCCAGGAGACCACGAAGCCCCCGCCCGCCCTCCGCCAGCAGCCGGTCTCTGCGCAGGGAGGGGCTGGGAGTCGTGCCGGGAGACCAGCGGCCCCAGCAGAGGGGACGGGAGGCTGAGAGCCTACCACGGGGCGGTAGCGGGGGCCGCAGCGAGTGGCCGTGAGGCAGCAGGTACCGGGTCTGCAGGACTGGACAGCCGGGTGCTGCCACTGTGTCCGGGGCAGGAAGGGCCGTGAGCACCGCCCCCTGGGCACTCACCATGGCTGGGGGGGCCTAGCACTTTCCACGGCCACATCCCGTGGATGCCATGGCCATTCCTATCCATGGAGGGGGGCCACCCTAGAGACCGAGCAGTCCCTGGCAGTGGGGTCTGAAGATGGAGACGGGGATCCTTCACACCCAGTGCCAGGTGGGGGTGTGTGGTGTCCGTGAGTCACCAGCATTGTGGCTTTGCTTTGGGCAACAGAACTAGCCTGGGCAGCCTGAAGCCACAGACATGCGGAAAGTGCAAAAGCAGGTGGGGCTGGAGGGTTGGAGGGCAGGGCGGCGCCAGGCCTGTGAAGGGCACGTGAAGCCCCAGAGGGCATGTGGGCAGGGTAAGGACACAGCCTGCAGCGGTGGGGGTGGGGGGCCCACGGGGCAGAGGAGTGGATCCCCCAGAGGCTGCAAACCATAGGTCTCTGAGCCAGTGGCATGGCCCTGACCACACCATACTGCCTCTCTGGGCCTCAGTCTCCACACCTGTGAAATGGGGACAGCGTCACACCCACTGTGTGGGTGTGTGTGGGGCTCCGTGCACCTTTATGCAGAAAGCACTAGAAACAGCACCTGGCACGCAGCAAGTGTCACCTAAGGGCACCTGCTGCTGTCAGCGTGGCAACCCTGACCGACCACGAGAGTGTGATTCCTCCCCCTCGTGAAGCCAATCGAGGCAGCCGGGGTAGAATCAGGAGGAAGGGGCTGGGGCGGGGGAGGGCAGCCTCCCTGGCTGCACTGGCCCAGGCGGCGAAGGGAGGCCCCCCACGGGGTGTTCCCTCCACGGATGCCTACCTGCAGGGACGTGGATGCCGCCCCGATCAGCAGACCCAGGGACTGGGCCACCAGAGAGGTCATGGTGCCCAGCGCGGCAAAGAGGACGAACCTCACGGCGTCGGATGGCTGTGATGTCATCCAGTACACGATACTGCAGTAGGCCACGGGGAACATGATCTGGAAGCACAGGGTCCGTCACCCTCCAGCGATGCGGCCTCCCCCCTCCACAGGCAGCAACGGAGAGCCCTCGCCCCTCTTCCAACCGCACCCCCGCGCCAACACACCTGGAAAGGGACGTCAGCCATGGTCTTGGCCAGGTAGTAGGCCTTCAGGCTGTACCAGTAGTTCAGGTGCTCCCGAAGAAACACCCCCATCTCCAGGGGGACTAGGAGACAGAAGGACGGGAAAGGGGTCAGGCGGACATGGCCGGCAAGCCGGAGGTTCGCCCAGGCGACCTCCCGCCGAGCTGGAGGCCGCCGCGTGGGCCTGTGCGCCTGCGGCGCTCAGAGGCTGAGCGAAAACCTATGAAATGATTTGCCAGCCTGGAAAAACTGCCAAGCGTCTGTATAACCCGAAGAGCCACCGAGTGGAAAATCAAAGAGCGGAGGACATCTTGGATACTGAGCGTCACTTTGGTGATGTGCTCAAGTATTCATGGCTAACCTCACCACCGACCGGTGTGGTTCCTTCCATGGGCAAGGGCCCAGCTGGTCCTGGGGACTCAGGGCCACTCAGGGCAGGCGGGGGCTGTTATGCGGGAGTTCACTGTCAGCCCGAAGTGAGCAAGGGCAGTGCGCTCTGGAAACGATCTGGAACTACACAGAGATCCATCCAGAATAGCTTCATCCACTCCCAAACTTGGCCACAGTGGGCTCTCTTAATAAGTAAATGAGGGGGGCTGCCTGGGGGGCTCAGTCGGTTAAGCGTCCGACTTTGGCTCAGATCAGGAGTTGGAGCCTCACGTCGGGCTCTGTGCTAACAGCTCAGAGCCTAAAACCTGCTTCAGGCTGTGTTTCCCTCTCTCTCTTCTTCTTACCCACTCACACTCTGTCTTTCTCTCAAAAATAAACATTAAAAATTTTTTAAAATAATATGTGAGCGAGGTCATGCTAAAGCAGTAAAATGTGAGGGGTTCCTGATTAGAACACCTTTCAGAAACCCCCCGTCAGCCTTCCACCATGCTCACACATTTGTCATTAGTGATCAATTCCTTTGGTTTAAACCTGGTATGTATTTTCTTGTCTAAGAGAAAACACGATAGTACCTGTCAACCAAGAAAATGGTACTTTGAAAACCCGAGATGTTACGGGTCAGAAAAGTCATCCGTGGGCCGAGCCCTGGTCTCAGCGCCCTGTGGGTGGGTGGGTGTAGCTCCAGGCACTCACACGTGAGAACGGTGGGCATCAGGGCCGCGAACATGAGGAACAGCATGGAGAAGAAGAGGAAGCCGGAGTTGCTCAGGACCTTCTTGGCTTCGTTCCCGATGCCCAGGTACAGCAGGCCGATGAGGAGGCCGATTCCGATGTGCGACGTGACCCGCAGGTGCGTCAGGACCTGTGGGCGGACATGACACTCAGCGGCCTGCGAGCGCGTCGGGCAAAGGCGCGGGCGCCAAGGCTTTTGGGGGCACCAGCCCCGCTCTCTCTTCCAGGAAAACAAGCCCGAACCCTAGGCCAACTCGCACACGCTCACACGCTCACACACAGAACTTCATGCTGTGAAAACAGTAGCAATTGTCCTGCCTGAATCACCTTCGCAAAGGACACAAAGGTCAGGGAGGACGAGTCAACAGTGCTGGGGGTGGGGGGGCGAAGAATGGATACATCTGAGGCCCCTCCTCGGAGCGCACCGGCCGGGCGGCCACCAGCCCTCCAACTTTCAAAGTAGACCCCAGAGGCCCTACTGGGCGCTCAGCCGCCCTCGGCAGGTAGCCGTCAGCTTGTCCTCTGGACTCACCACCGCCCGCCTGACGGGCCCTGCACACTGCGGGCACCTGTGTCCCCAGGGACTCCTTGAGGGAGGAGCACTCCCACTGGGGCCTGGCCAGCGGGGTGCACGTACGGGAGATGGTCTGCCGCCCCCAGCGGGAGGCTTACAGGCCACCTGTATTTCTCTCTCACGCTTGCCCTTTGCTGTGTCCCAGAAAAGGAGCCGTTTGTCCACCCTGGGCCCCAGGATGAGACACATGGGGCGGGGCCACAAGTCACAGCCGCCAACACACGACACGAGCGAGACACACACGCTTCCTGTTGCAGCCACTGGCACTTGGGGACTGTTTGTCACAGCAGCGCCGTGGAGGGGAAGCTGACTGATGCAAATGCAGGGAAAGCGGTCTGAAAGCCCGATCAGGACGAATAAAGCGGAAAACGGCCGGACACATGGCCTCCTCTGCCACGAGGCGATATTTGCAAACGGCCTTACCGAATCCCTCATGATGCTGAGGAAGGTCCTTTTGAAGAGGATGCAGAACTGGGTGAGGCAGCTGGCCGAGAAGCTGTGACAGCCTTCCATGGAGGTGGAGTCCTGGGGACACGCGCAGAAGGGGGAGGAGGGGTGAGCCGCCAGCCCGGACACACCACCCCCGGCTCAGAGCCCCCATGCAGCGGCGTGCAAGGGGCAACATGCAGCCGTCCCGCAGGGGGCGGGGGTGTGCATTACCTTTCTCAACCCCTTTAAGCGTTTTGCCTGCTTTACCTCTTCAGAGGGCCGGTGCCAAAGAAAAGGGTTCACCTCGGCATCCCCCCCGGGCTCTTTCCTGTGGTCAGGGTCACACATGCCGTCCCGGACGGCTCTCACCAGGCGGCTGTTCTGGTCACCGTATTCACCGGACGCTATCTCCATGACTGTAGGAGACACAGGCGGGTCAGACCCAGGCCCCAGAGAGGTGCCCCCAGGTCGCTCCCATGAACCTAGGCCTTGCTCATTTTGCGACAACACAACCATGAACCTCGCAGGGATATTTTTAACCGATTATATGGATGCTGCGTCACATGATGAAATCATTTCACAGCCAGTGTGTTTTCAGCCCTAAGCTCCCTCCCCCCGCCCAGCAAGGCCATTTATCATGTCAGGATCCTAGAAATGCAAGTTCAGGTGGTGATGCCAGGGAGTCTGAGAGGTCATTAGCTCATGCATCTATTTTTTTTAAAATATTTTTATTTATTTCTAGGAGAGAGAGAGAGACAGCATGAGCAGGGGAGGGTCAGAGAGAGAGGGAGTCACAGACTGAAACAGGCTCCAGGCTCTGAGCTGGCAGTCAGCACAGAGCCCGACGCGGGGCTCGAACCCTCGAACCACGAGATCATGACCTAAGCAAAAGTCAGACGCTTAACCGACTAAGCCACCCAGGTGCCCCAGCTCATGCATCTATTAACTTATCCACCCGCTGATGTTAATCGAGTGCCGGCTTCGGGAGCCAGGAGAGGAGCAGAGGGGGCTTGGCTGTCCCTATGGGCTTAGGCGCAAGTGATTCTTCAGGACCATGGAGAAGGGCCCGGAGCCACCCCTCTGCATGAGACACCTCTCCATCCCCAGAAAGAGTGTCAGACCCTGTCTCTGGCTCCCTCGGGCCTCTCCTTGGCCCTTGGTTCCACACCCCACACCCACCGCTGCTCCTTCCTGCTCTCCCTCCTTCTCATGGCCCCACGTCTCACTAACATCCTTGCTGAGCCCCAAAGTCCCCGGCCTTGATTTTTTAGCCCTGTCCTCTGGCAAAACCAGGTGTCGGCTTTTCCTGAGCCTGAACTCCTAAACCTGGGCAGCCAAGCCCTCTTAGATCCTGTCATAAACCAGGACATGATGCCTGGAGACTGGAGGGACACAGCCACAAGCCCAGGAACGCGGGAGCCACCAGGAGCAGGAAGAGGCAGGAAGGACCCGCCCCTGGAACTTTCAGCGGCAACACGGCCCCACCCACACCTCGACTTCTGGCCCCCAGAACCACTAGAGAATGAATTTCTGCCGTTTTCGGCCACTCGGTGTGTGGCTCAGCAGTCATGGGAAGGCAGGAGGTGCCGGCAAAGATTGGACCCTAGCACCGGGGCAGAGGTGGGGGAACAGGACGGAGTCAGGGGTCTCCAGCACTTGGGGGTCTCGTAAACATGAAGCTGGAGAGAAAGAGAAGGCAACAGCGGTGCCAGCGACTGGAGGTGGAGGAAGACATTTGGTTTTGGAGACATGGCCTGGAGAGGCTGTGGGTTTGCTGGCAGCCGTGCGGGGAGACATGACGTGGAGGAGACCCAGTGAGGGGACCGTGATGGCTGGCAGTGGTCAGTGCCCTGGAGGGCGTGGGCCAAGGGGGGAGGCCAGGGGAGGCACCTCGGAGCACCGCCAGCATGGAGGTGTGGGCCCCCACGTCTCAAGGCGTGCCCAGCGCCCAGCCCCAGGACTGCCGACTCAGGAGGGTCTCAGACCATCAACACGGTCTCTGGACTCTGAGCATCGCCTTTTTTATGATGTTTGGTCAAAATTTAAAACAGCATTTTAACAATTCAGTGAATCGATGCAGAAGGTCACTTTATTTTTAAAGGTTATTTCTTTTCAGAAATGACTTCCTTTAAATCAGAAGCCCAATACACCCAGCATTAGGAAATTCTGCTCCCAATAGCTCCCTTCTTCTAGTTCCCAGGTATCTGATCTGGAGGAAAGAAAACCTCTTATCTGTTCTTAAAAACTCCACCACAGCGTGGCCTTTGAACCATGTCAAGGAATTCCAAATGTGGGGGCTTCAGATAGAAGTTGAAACTCACTGAAAGCAAAGAAAAGCCTTTTTTTCCCCCTCCAGATGTTCAAGGCTCTACTTACCAAAATCAGCGGGGTTGTGGTAGGTGGGGCAATTCAGACCCAACTCCCTCAAGTATGGTACAAGATTTGAGACTTTCCCCCGGTACACACATTGTCCTTGACTAAGGACATAAAGCTGGAAAAAAGCAAGGAGAAGGAGAACACCAACCGTGTCTTCCGTTGTAAAGCAACAAGAGCTGTCGATCCATCCACCCCTCCATCCACCCACCCATTCAACCTTCCACCCATCCATCATTCCATCCATGCTTCCACGCATCCACCCACCCTTCCATCCACCACCCATTCAACCTTTCACCCATCCGTCATTCCATCTGCGCATCCACCCCTCCATCCACCCACCTAGCCATCCATCCACTCAACCATTTATCCACTCATCCCTCCACCTGCCCACCTATCTGTCCACCACTCATTCAACCTTTCATCCATCCATCCTTCCATCCATCCACCTGCTCATCCATCCAATATCCATCCATCCACTGATCTACCCATCCGCCCACCACCTATTCAACCTATTCACCTATCCACCTATTCATCCTACATCCATCCACCCATCCATCAATCAATTTCTCTTGCATTCAGGAGAGCTATACAGTCCCTCCCCCAAACTGGGAACTTTAAGTCAGGGAAGGTATCATGTGGACAGGCATTACTTTATTATATTGCTTCCTGCCCTCTCACACTAACTGGCTGCTAAGAAAGATTTTGAAATTACACACATTTCATCCCTGGGCCTTTTTTCCCCCCTCATTTTAATATCGAAACCTAAGATTTATAAAAGAGATGACGTTGTACACATACGATAACCTGCCATTTAATTCTGTAAAGCAGGTGTTCCCCATCTTTACATGGGTGGGGGTGGACAATGAAGCCTCAGTAATGTTAGTGACTTGCCCAGGATCCCTTGGCCAGATATCAGCTGTAGAGAGGGAACACTGGCCAGCTCTTTTGACCCTCTCCTGCCCTGCTACCTTAGCTGCCGATGACTCGAAAGTCGTAGGAAAAACCACACTTAAGGCCACTCAGATTGAGTGACACCTCCAGGAACCAACGGCAGCAGACTCCCTGGGATCTGGTTTCGCTTGGGCTATCATCGAGTGGCCTGCACACCTGGTCAAAGAGCTCGAAGAGCTTGGCGCTGGGCTGGTGGACGGTGCAGATGATGGACCTCCCTCCTTGGGCCAGCCCTTTCATCAGGGAGACCACCTGGAAACAAGAGGCGCTGTCCAGGCCGCTGCAAGGCAAGGGGCACCATGAGATGCCTGTGGGACCCCAAACCATTCCCCATATTCCGTGCACCTTGGGGAGGCCTGTGCTGTCGTGTCTTCTAGAGGCAGATGGGGAGAGGGAGGGAAGTCAGGCCTCCCCTGGGGGACCCCAGGGATGGTTGAAAAGGACTGGCAGGCAGTGCACATGCCTCCCCCCTTCTGAGGCTGCCCCAGGGGCGCCCTGGAAACACTGCTCATGGGGAGGGCGGGGCTCTCCCCTCCGTGGCTCTGACTACCTGGTGGGCTCATCGAAGAACATGACGGGGGGGTTGTTCACCAGCTCCAGCGCGATGGCCAGGCGCTTCCGCTGGCCGCCCGAGAGGCTTCCGGTCCTCGTGTTGGCGCAGGAGAGCAAGCCCAGAGCCGTCAGGATCTCCTTGACCTGGGGAAACAATGGGCCAGCGTGCCTGTCAGGGACCGCCCGCCACACCTCACCGCCTACAGGGCCCACGCGGGAACACCTGCCGCCTCCCGCATCCCACTCGCGGACACACATGGACGGGACGGCATAGCGGGGCCCAGCGCCCAGTGGACAGGTGAGGCTCCACATCCGAGGTCCCGATGTGGGCCCGCGAGGCTGGGAAGCAGTGCTGGAGCCTGGCCCACCTGGGGCGGGGTCCCCGATCTGCCTCCTGCAGGGGTGACCTTGCAGGCCCCTTGAAGCCTCGCTCAGGGCCGGGGCAGGGAAGGTGCTCAATAACCGTGTGTAGATGGGGTAGATGGGCAGACGCACAGGCAGGGGATGATGGGGTTTCTGACTAGCACAAAGAGGGGAGGGCCGTCATGGTGGTTAAATGAGACAAGGATGAAAACACCTGGCACAGAGCCTGACACACAGGAAGCATTTAATCAACAGCGGCTGCCAATGACACCAGTCCTAGTGCCCGAGGCGCCTGTAGATGCGCATCCCGCAGGTCAGGTCTCTTGGGAGGAAGGAAAACGGCCCCTTAGGCACTTGTCAATAGAAGAATCAGGAATCCGACATGCCAGCAAGGCCAGGGAACCGCTTAAAGCCATCACCACCTTCCATGGTGGCCCCGCCGACACCGGCTCCAGGAAGCAGGCTGGGTACCAGGTATAAACAGCCCACTGTGACTAAGCCTCCCTTTCTGCTCTGGATGATCGACCCAGTAGTGGCTCAGGGAACAGAGCATCAGCAGGCTTGAGTGCAGTGACTCCCTGGAGGCAGCCCTGGGAAAGTGTGGTCCATTTCCACTGTCCCGCATCCACACCAGGCTCGCCGCCCAGGGCCAGCCCTCCTGTCAGGACACACCGGCCCACCATCCATGGTGGCAGAAGTGGGTGGCCCCCAGTCCAGTGGCTTCTCTGGGGAGATGAGGTCATCCCAAAGGAGAAGGAACTCCTGGGGAAGAAAATTCTCACCCCGGCTCTTGAATTCCTGATGCACAGTCAGTGCAGAAGGCAAGGCTGGGGAGGTGGTGAGAGCTAGGGCACCCCTGCTGCACAGCCCCGGAGGCAGTGGGGTCAGAGGGACCTGGTTCTGGATGTCACCAGCCTCTTCCCTCGCTGGTCTGTAAAACCCAACCCATGGCCTTTCTACAACACATTGTATTTAAGGAATCCCAACCTGGAAAGAAGGTCAGCAAGATTGTCTGGGAAGGGCCATGAGTGGGGGGGCCTTGGGGGGGGGGCCTGGCCCACATTCCCTCCCCTGCAGACAGCATCTGTTGGCTTTCCCAGAGCCACCAAGCTCGTGCCATCTTCCAGAACCACAGAATGAAGAGTCATTCTGGTTGTTCCAGGCCTGCCTTTGGGGTCCCGCCCCAGCATGGAGCATCCCTCTCCTGTCCACAATCTGTCTTCTCGGGGCTCCCTCCTCGGGCTCGGGCATGGCCCCACTCCGCGTACCTCCGGCCCCACAGACAGGATGCAGGGGTTGGAGGCAAATGTCAGTGCCTGCCCTTCTCCTGCCCATCCAGCCTGCTTCTGGCGTTCTCTCAAGAGTGATGCTCTGCTGGGTGGTTTTGTTCTAAAACTAGTCAGAAAGAGCAGTGTCCCGGCCCTGGGAGACCTTGGTCCTAAGGGAGCCCCTTGCTGGGGACCTTCAAGGGCTGAGGATGCTTTTCTGGGAACCAAGGAAGGCTGCAGACAACACATTCCATTACTTACTAGTACATTCCATTCTAGGGGCGCCTGGGTGGCTCAGTGGGTTAAGCATCTGATCTTGTAGTTCATGAGTTTGAGCCCTGAGTCGGGCTCTATGCTGACCACTAGGAACCCGGAGCTGCTTCAGATTCTGTGTCTCCCTCTCTCTCTGCCCCTCCCCCGCTCATACTCTGTCTCTCTCAAAAAATAAATAAACACTAAAAATTTTTACAAAATAGAACATTCCAATCTATTGTGTTTCCACAAGACACAAACAACTGTAACGTAAGCTGGGGGGAAATGAATCACAGCAGGCACTCTCTGCTGTTTCATCCTGGAAATAACCACCCAATCCGGCAGATACATTCTTGGGGGAGGTGGGACCGACACTTGGCAGAAGACCAGAATGGAGACTTCTGGTGAGAAACGTGTTTGGGACCCAAGACCACCCCTAGGCCCTCCAGGGATGGCTCGCAGCCTTGCTCAGGCAGCAGCAGACGAATCTGAAGATGGGGCAAGGCTCTTGCTCCCTCGGGATGATTTAGCCACGCAGTTGTCAGGTAAACCCAGCTGAGAACAGCATGAGGCTCTGGTCTGGTCCGTGGCTTAGGTCAGGTGTATGGAGGACAGGGTGCGGCCCGCCTGGGAGACACCTCTCCCCACCAGGAAGGCCTCCCCAAAGACCCTGATCAGCTCCCTGATGGGCACTGGAAGCTGGCTTCTGAAGGCCATGACTTAACAGACACGGCTGGCTCAGGAGGCAAAAGGGCTTGTGTGCGTCGATACAGATTGTCAGCTGAGAAGCACGCATTGCCCTCCCGGTCCGCCAGCAAAAGCTACATTCCTGTTCCCTTTCCCCATATGGTCCAGGTGGGTCATGCGATGGGAAAATCACCCTGTGCCTGCTCTGTGGAGCCACGAGCTAAGTCAGCTTCACGCTGGCCCAGAAGACCGGTGCGGCCGTGGCCTCCGGCCCTCGTCTGGACAGACGAAGGTCCAGACTGCTGGGGGCAGTGACCCAAGGTTATCCAGCGGATCCAAGGAGGCCAGAGCTAAAGGGGTCCCTGTGGACCTGGCTCCATCTCACAGCAGCACCGTTTCTGCGTTAGCAAAGACCCTCGACCTCCCTTGCCCGCTCACCACCGTACTGTATAGTCCTGAGTGGAGCTATAAGCTGGCCCCCCCTTGCTCTGAGGGGCCTTCCCTCCACGGCTTTCCCCGGCGGGTCCGAGGTGGCTGCTCATTTTTGGAAGACCTTCCGCGTTCAGCACCAACGACCCAGCCACCCCTCCCACCTTCTGAAAGGGGGTCCCTGGTCTCCAGTAATCCATTTCCTTCCTTTGGACCTCAGAATAAAAGAACTCCGCAGGGAGCATCCTGACAGCCACAGGGGGCCTTTGCTCTGCTCCCACCTGCTCTGTGTGGCTGACCCTGAGGGATCTGAAGGGTGCCCGCCGCCCAGGGGCACAGGGGAGACGAGGCGCCCCAGTGACACCCAGCGTTGTTTTCACAGCACCCTTACGGAATATTAACTGGTATGTGCCACGGGAGACGGAGCAGACACGGGAAACAGAACTGGGGTTAATGTTTCTTAACCGCGCTCTGCTCGTCGCTCCAGATTTCAGCCGACGTGAGGCGCTGGCCAGCACCGCTGGTGCTGAAACTATGGGTCCTACTCTGTGCAGCCGGACTGTGGTCTTCCGAGGGTGCTGGAAGACAAGACAGCACTGCAGGGGTGGGATTCCGCCCAATTTTACTCTTCCACTGAAATCCCACTAGTGCCAGGCTGGCCGTGGAGCGGAGGAGGAAAGCTGAGTCTCCCCCAGGTGATGTGTAAACATAAACCGGCCACACCCTCCACCGAGCAGGGCTTGCCGGCTCCCCGGGGGGTGCTGACCCAGCACCCTCCCTGTGTCCTGGGCTTTAGAGAAGCAGGGAGAATGGGGGATGAAAAGGATTCGAAGGTCTCCAGCATCCTGGAAACTTACTTATTTGATTTTTTTTAAGGCTGCTTAATGACATGTAAGAACCAAATTTCTTCTTGTGAGTGTGTGTGGGTAGAGGCCGGTTATTTTTAAGAGAATGACTAACCATCTTCATTGTTAGTGTTTTATTAAAGAAAACAACAGTGGAGTATAAAGCACACTAAACACTAAAAAGGGGCAGAGTGGTCTAACGTTGAGGCCAGTGTTCTCTGACCACCTAAGCCTTCCTGCTGCATCCTTGCTGTTTGGTGGCTGCGCCGAGAGCTTAGGTCTTGTGGCAAGGTGGCCACTCCTGGGTCCGGGCCACCAGCCCGGGACACACACTGAGATGTCACCGTCCCCCACACCAGGGCCACAAAGTCCCTTCCCACACCTCTGCCAAGGGGATTTCACACACTTTCTGGACCACCTGCGGCCCATGCCCACACTTACCATCTCCCTCCTTCCTTCATCCTTCTCCTGGAGCTTCAGATGTGCGGACACCTGCAGTGCGGGGAATCAGAACAGACGGCGGTCAGCAGGGCAAACTCACTCACCGCACCCACTGTGGGCTGGAGCCTGAGCAGCCGTGCTGTCAGATGATGGGGGGAGACCCCCAGAGCTCTTGGCTTCCTACCCCACTTGGCTGAGCAAAGGCAGGGTCCCAGAGAGCAGCAAATGTGTGGGAGGCCTCCTGTCCTCTCAGATGGCTCCTCTGCCACGCCCACAAGAGAAGGTGGGTGCGGGCAGCTGATAGATAAGGAAACCCCAGGCATCTGGGGCTTGAAGACCAGGCCACCTGTTAAACCACTGGAGAGCTTAACATTATCCACAGTGGGAGTGTTTACACCACAGAAGTTGGCAAGGACTAAGTATAAGGACTCCCGAGTCACTGTTTTATTTTGTTTTGTCTGAGATCCGGTTTGCCACACACATTGCTGTTGGGTAAGACTGAGTATCGATCGGCATCCAGTGTCGGCCCCGGTTCTGCCCTGCCGAGTTCCTGGGCCGCCCTGGGAGACAAGGAGCCTTTGCATCCTCAGGGCACACCTCCCACCGAGGGAACCAGGGGAGAGGCCAGGCCTGGTGGCTCGCGGGGCCAGCTGCCTACCAGGTGACATCGAGTATCACCTGGAGGTCTGCCTGGTGGTGGTGAGGCTCAGAAGCAGCACGTGGAAAGGCACAGCTGTTGTGACACATGCCTGGGACTGGGTGTGGGTGGCCAGTGTCCTCCCACCCGTGACCTTCCGAAGTAAAAGGCATGATTTCCACAAGAAAGAGGTGATTTTCAAGGCATCATAAAATTCTCAAGATCAAAATCTAATTTAATTTCATTCTGAAAATGGATTTCACAGCACAGCCTGGTGACAGATTGGTGACAGTCACCAATCCTGTCTGTAAAACAAAGCTATGATTGAGCTGGAAATCGAAGTGAAGCTTCTCAGTTGGGTAACCAAGTGTTTTTAGCTCAGTAACTCACCAAGATGCTAATCTCTGGTCTCCCAGGAGAAAGGCGAAATAGCAATTCAGAATTCAACTAAGTGTGAATTTTCTAAATCGACTGTTCTATTTGTAACCTCTCCTGAGTTCCCTGTGCCCCATCAGAATGGCCACATGAAGGCAGGAGAAGCTGTTAGGGGCACTGAGCACGTGCCTGCCGGCGAGGCCCAGCCTGGTGGAGGGGTCTCTTCTTCCAGAATGTTCAGCACCAGGGACATGAATGAAGACGACCCGCAGAGCAGGTCGGGGGCATGTTGCATATCCGACATCTTATCCTGCTTCCCTTTGCTGATCTAAGAAGTCCTTGGAGCTGCCCTTCAGATAAAATGCCAGGCGGCTGCTCTCCAACCCTGCAGAGAGGTAGCTTTGCCCGGTCCAAGCCAGGAGCCCAGGGCAAGAGCTCTCTGGGCAGGAAAGTGAAGGTAAACGCCCGAGAACATTCCCTGCTGTGCCAGGGGGGCCTGGAGGCCGCCCACCATCTGTTGCAGCGGGTGAGGCCAAGGCAGAAAAGCTGGCAGCCCCACGCACTAAATGTCCGGGCCGCTCCAGACCCCATCGTGCAGGCACCCTGGGCTCACTGCCTAACTCTGGGAGGTGCCCCTTATATTGGGTGACTGTGCAGGGCCTGGCATGCAGTGGGCACACAGCAATTGCTGGTTTCACTCCCCCCACCCATCCTGGCCAGCAGGGGGGCCAAGGACAAGACCCTCAGGGCCCTAACACAGGCACCGGATGGAGGAACTTGGGCCCAGAGCTACAAACAACTAAGGGCAGCTGATGGCCCACGGGCAGTAGGATTGTGGCCACCTCCCAGTGGTCACCCACAGCAGGTGGATCAAAATAATCTCAGGAACTCGACCATGATTTTGCCCCCCAGAGAAGTGCTTCTATGAGAAGACAGGGTCTTGGGAATTTGTTTTCAGTGAAGCTGTCCAAACAGCATGCCTGGATTGAAAGCCGCGCTGGAGGGAGGTGGCCTGAACAGCCCCTGGCCCCAAGCTGGGCACTGCTCTGATGGAGGGGAGGGAGGGCGGCCCGTGCAGGTGGGCAGCCCACCATCATGGCTTCCTGCATGGGGGGGAGGTGGGGGGAGGGGGAGGTGGGGGAGGGGAGGTCACACAGGTGAGCAGCTCACCATCATGGCTTCCTGCAGGGGTGGAGGCGGAGGGGGTGGGAGGTAGGGGTGGGGAGTGAGGTTGGCCCACACGGGTGAGTGGCTCACCATCATGGCTTCCTGCATTAGGGGGAGGAGAGAGGGTGGCCCCAGTGTAGGTGGGCAGCCCACCATCATGGCTTCCTGCATGGGGGGGAGGTGGGGGGTGGGGTGGGAGGGAGGCCCACAGGTGAAACAGCTCACCATCATGGCTCCTGCAGGGGCGGGGGTGGGAGGGGTGGAAGGTAGGGGTGGGAGTGAGGTTGGCCCACACAGTGGTGGCTCACCATCATGGCTTCCTGCAGGGACGGGGGTGGGAGGGGTGGGGTAGGGGGTGGGGTGAGGTGGCCCCAGGGTGGCTCCCATCATAGCCTTCCTGCAGGGGCGGGGTGAGGGTGGGAGGTAGGGGTGAGGGGTGGTGTACACAGTCGGCCATCATGGCTTCCTGCACGGTGAGGTGTGGCAGCAGCATGTCGTCTGCATGATGTAACAGGACACCTTCCCGGAAGCAGCGCAGATCCACGAGGCAGGCCGTTAATGAGGACGACCCCTTCATGCAGTCTCCCTGCAGAGTGGAGAGGCGGACACTGTCAGCTCCCCCTCCAGGAGCCCTGGGGAGGGAGGGGGGCCCTTCCCACATCTTCCGCTGAACCATGGACCAAAGAGACACCAAGGGGCAGGAGGATGGGGCCCCAGAGCAGGCCCAGGACTCGCGGGAAGGAGCTGCGTGGAGCCCCATGCTCGGGACGGACCATAATTGCCGAATCCGTAGTAACCAGTGCTTATGAACAAAGATGCGCGTGGGTGCTCCCACACGCACCGGGGAGCACGTGCACTAACCCCCACCACCACTGTGCTGGGGTTCCTGAAGATTGGCTTCTGCGTGATCCTGGGAGTGACCAAGACCACACCAAAGGACAAGGCTCTGAGGCTGGGGCGTAGCCACTGCGTCAGAGCCAGTTCCTAGGGCCGAGAGACGGAGGTAGGCTCCCTGCGCACAGGTGGCCCAGAGGAGGGTCTCAGGCCTGCATCCATACGGCCCACGTGGGTGTCCCCTGACCCAGCGACCTGGGTCAGCGGGCATGGCATGCACCCCGGAGGCCTGAGGGCACAGCCTCCCCCTCCCATCGGCACTGGCCCAGGGAGGCGTGATTGGGGGTGCTGGCCTCCCCAAAGACTTACTTCCTGGATGTCTCTAAGCACAGAAACCCTGCGGGACTGTGGGGACAGGTGAAATTACGGCTGGTTTCCAGCCCCATCCCGGCCCGGCCATGACTGTGACCTTAGGCTTTTTCCTCCAGGCAGTGGCCTGGGATCCCTTCCCCGCTGCGAGCAGCCTCCTCCAGACAGGCTGCCCGAACACCCCCAGGCCAGGCAGCAGCTGTGGGGGTGGGGTGCTGACAGTGGCTGCCCCCACGCTCCCCCGCCCCCACCCAAGCACCCCCTCGATACTGGGTGTTGACTCCAACCTTTAGATGTGAATGCAACAGGCAGGAATTTGTCATAAGTGAGGTTTTAAAAAATCCTAATTTCAGGCTTTAAGGAGCAATGCCGAGGCCCCAAGGAAAGGGGTGATCGTTATCTTTTTTGTCCAGGGGATGAAATTCTCCTGAGTATTAGCAGTACTTACTAAAGTTAGCAAATGCCAGCCTGAGAAGTGAAGGCAGCCGGCTTTAGGAGGCCAGTTCTAACACTCGTAAGGACTGGGCTTTCTGGTGACGCCACCAGGAATGTCACCAGGCAGGATGTCCAGGAGACCTCAATCCACACTAGTCTCAGGGTTCTCCTGCCGTCCCCTCCCCGGCCTTGACCTTCCCCCTCCTTCCTATCTTGCGTCCGGCGGCGCCTGAGCCCACGAGGGAGCCGACCCGCCCACTCCGTCCCGTGGCCTCCTTCCCCTGCACGGCCAGGCCACTCTCCACGTCACGTGACACTGAGCAGGTGCTGCCCTTTGACGCTTTCAAAGTCATGGCCTTCCCTGCAGGGCTTCCTTCCCAGCTCCCAAGGCCTTGGATCAGAGTCTGTACAGAATCTGAAGAAGTGACAGGATGAACGGAAGGGGACTGGCTCCCCTGACTGCCACCCTCGGCCAACCACAGGGCGAGACGCTGCTTCTCCACAGCAGGCATGCTCACCTGTATCCGGCCAGAATGTTCATGAGCGTGGACTTCCCGGCCCCGGAGGGACCCATGATGGCCACCAGCTCCCCGCTGTTGAACTTCCCAGAGATCCCTTTCAGAAGGGTCTTGTATCCTGCAGAAAGCACATCATAGCCGTTTCCAGCTGTCAGTCACGGGGATCGTGGGCTTTACCGCCAGGCAGTACGAGCAAATCCACAAGGACACTTGCCATAACTGTGGCCTTAAAGTAAGATTTTACATGCACGGCATAAAATGCTGCGCTTGGGGGTGAAAACCAGCCTCCTGTGTGCCTCTGTCTTCCTCAGTTGCGTGTCCCCTGTTACGTTAGCAGCGACCCGCACGAGTGCCCCGCTGTAATGTTTAAAAGCACTTGCACGTGCATTGTCTGGCCGTGCAGGGGATCCACCACCTCGTTTTGGAGTAAGCAGGTGTCCAGGGAGTCTGGTGTCTCCTTCAGGACCCCCGCAGCCAGTGTAAGCAGATCTTAACCCAGGGCCACGCCATTGGCCACGCCGCATCTGCCCCCACGACGGTGAATGAGTGCTTTTATTAATGAAATGGTTATTATTTCCTTTATTTATCATTTATATACACATGAATTATTCATGCAAGATTTATTCATAAACTTTCTCTTTCTAAATAATTAAAAATAGTATTAACTAATTAATAATTCCGAGTTTATCATTTTGCAGCCACATCAAACCGCTTTGGAATTTCTGCCAAGTCTCCATCCAAGAGCCTCGTAAAAGGGAAAGAACCACGCGCCGCAAAGAGAGCCGCGTCCGTCTGTCTCTGACGGACTCTTCAACGTGCGACAAACAATCAGACAGAGGCAGCCGGCCTCCCAGGTAGAGACTCCTAATTCAGGCCCATTTTCTCAGTTCCCAAGACACGTGCTCAGAAGGGCCCCTTTCAGGACCAGTCACACAAATGAACCCTTTTATCTCCCACGCCCAGCACCCACAGGGGCTGGTGAAGCCCTCAAGGGAGCCCCTCATTTCAGACTTTCTCCCCAGTCACTGGCTGTATGCTCCTTGCACCCCCAAACCTGGAAGGGCCTGGGGGGGTTCTCGCCCAGCTGTCTACTCATCTTTCACAGATGGGGCACCTCAACACCGCACCTGTCACCATGTGCCACCTCGATGGGACAGGGAGTCCCTGAGGACTTGTTTAATCAGGCGGAGAGAAGCAGAAGTGAAAGGCAGGAAGCTTGTGGCCCTGCGATCTGCCTCATTACGGAGCAAAGCAGTCGTCTGGGGAGATGAGCACCGTTGCGGGGGGAGCGGGGTGGAAGGGGCAGAGGAACAGAGCACAGAGTCTGGGGGAGGAGCTCACGTTCCTACTGTTGGGATGTGGGAGACTTAGCGGAAGGAGCAGAGGGAGACCAGCGTGGGGCAGGGGCTGGGACCCCATGGTGGACAGACATGTGGCAAAGCCGGGGGTCAGCGGGGGCTTCTCCTCTGCAAGGTCAAGTTCCCGGTGCCGTGGGCCCTCAACAGGCGCCCCGGGGCCTGGGCCACAGGGACCCGCATGACATCACTGAGCGAGCACTAATCCCAGGCAGGCGTCTGCTCCTTCCCGGCCTCCCGGTGGGCCGTTCAGGTCGGGATCGGGGTTACTCCCGACCAAACCCTCCCTTGAGTCTGTCCTTCTGTGAACCAGTAACCGCCTGAGGATGTAGGTGCGCCACTGAGATGGCCACCCGGCCATGTGGAGGCCAAGTGCATTGTGACGGCCGGGGGGTGGCCTTGGGCCCCGGGATTCTGAGAGGCTCCTCTGATGGCACCTGGGGGCTGCCCTTTGGTACTGGGGTGCACACTGGGCACCAGATAATAGCACAACTCACACCAGCTGTGATGCCTGCGGCCGGCATGCCAGGACGCACCACGGGTGTGGGAGCAGTGGGCTCATCTGGCCCTTTCAGGGGGAAAGTGGGCCCAGAGGCGTGTAGCCTGTGGTTTTGTCATTTAGAGCCACCGACTGGGAGTGTGGATGTGCCCATGACCCCCGTGCTGGGTGCACGACCCCTGGCCAGGTGGGGCGTGGCACCGTGAGACTCATGCCTCAGGGAGGGCCGGGCCGGCCGAGGGGGGTCCTCCTGTGCGGGGCCTGCGGGGTCGGGCAGCAGAGGAGGCACCAGACCCGGCTTGGGGCTGTGCCTCTTTAATGTCAGAAACCTGCTTTTCTTGAGAAACAGCAGACACACATTTCGGATAGAAGACTCGTAAAAGTGACAGCGGAAACAAGAAATCACCAATCGGTCTGGACCCACAGGGGTCGGAGTTCACACTCAGACGTGGGACCCCCAGTGCGGTGCCAAGGGACCGGGCGCAGCCATTAGAAGCGAGTTTGTGAGTGTCCCACACGTGCACACTCTGTATTTGTGCAGGGAGTTCGTCCTTGGCTGCAGAGCCTTGCGCTTGACCCCTACGGAGATACGAGATGCACGTGAGGCATCCTGCCCCACTTCCCAACGTGCGCTCGGCACAGCCCAGTTCTCGGCGGGATGGGGGAGCCGCCTCCTTCCTGTGCCGCGGACGCTCGTTGACGCGCATGCTCGCCCTGAAGCTTCAGGTCAGGGTCAGGGCAGTGATTCTCCGGGTACCGCAAGGGCAGACCCGCAGAGGGGCAGGGCCGCCGAGCGCCCATCGCCCCCCACAGCGTGCGGGCAGCCCGTCCCCCAAACAGCCAGACCAAAACCCATACAACAGAGGAGCAGAGAGACAGACACAAAGGCAGAGACGGCAGCGCCCCGGGTCCCTCCATCACAGGGACGAGGGCTCTGCTCAGACACTGGGTCTCTCCATCTCACAGGAGGCTAGTGCCACTCCGTCCCCGGGACCCGCGTTGGCGAACAGTGCTCGGGAGGAACAGTGTCAACACCTACAAGGTGCTGGGGACACACAGCAGCACAGCTTCAGCCGGGGGCAGAGGGGCACAGATGTCTCATTGGGTAGAAACGTGCCCTTGAAGGGGAAGGATGGAGGACAGCCCGGCCCTTGGGCAAGGGACCAGCTTCGCTCACGTCTTCCCCTCTACGCCTCACAGCAAGCCGGGTGCTAGGCTCCTGGCCACACTCTGCAGCCGAGAAGCAAGGGCTCAGAGAGGGCTACTGACCTGCCCCAGGCCCCACAGCAGGTCAGCAGAGAAGCCAACATTCTGACCGCCCTGCGATTCTCCAGCAGCGGCTCCGCCGGTCCCGGCAATGCCGCTGCAGGATTTGGGCAGCTGCTCCTGCTCCCCCGTGTGGCCCGACTCCCACTGACTCAGTGCGCAGCTCAACCCACAGGCACGTGCATTCCGTCTGCGACCGTGTGATGCACTTCACAGAGAAAGGGAAGAAATGACCCGCCTTTCCTCCCTGAAAGACAGGATCCTCTCCATCGCTGGGGACCAAGGGCACCGCCTGGCTGCAGACCGACCTGAGCTGCTCCGAGAGCTCAGGCTGAAAACTCCCTGCGTGTGTCCCAAGAGCTCGGAGCGGGTCAGACCCCCCCCTTACCCTTCCAGATCTTCTTCCTTCCATAAAACGCCCTCGAGTTAAAAACAAAAACTTCCCATCAGGGCGAGGGAGGGTCTTCTGTCATTTAGGGAGGACTCAGCCCTGTGTATATGAAGCCCTCGGAGCCCCTGGGAAGAAGGGCGGTGTCCTCCGACCCGAACAGATGCTCCCTGAGTCTCCCTGTTACTAAGGCATCTCCTGCCCCTCAAGCCGGCTGCGCAGAGACAAGGGGCTGCAGAGCAGCGCGGGGCTGGCAGTGCCGGCAAACCGAGGCCTGCGTCTGAGCCCCCGGGGACCCGTTAGGCCCCCGATCCTGGTCACCCTCAGAAAATAGCAAGCAGCTTGTGCCCCCGACTTCAGCGAGCGCTCGCTGAGGCTTCGGTTAACACGCTGTGGTTTTAGAACAGGCGGCGGTTCCTAGAGAGGCTCCCGGGGTCAGACCGCCGCGGGTTTGGTGTCTGAGCCCCGGGAAAACAAAGGCGTCCTGTCTCGGCGTCCCGGGCACGTGTGGACGGGAGAAGGAGGCGCCCTGGGGAAGGGGCTCGTGCTGCGCTGGTCTGAAGGTCCAGGGCCATCCTGACAGGCTGGGCGCGGACCCCGCTGGGGGACACGCAGGCCGTCAGCTCTGCGGGGGCGCATCCGCTCGCTCGCTCCAGACCCGGCCCGGTGCTGTGCCCACAGGATAAACCACCGCCGCCCGGCTTTGCTGCAGAAGCAAACGGGTGTGGCTGCGTTCCGACGGACCCGACTTACAAACCCATTTGGTGGTGTGTGACCTTGTTCTGGAACTCTGGAGTGGGGACTGGCCGGCGCCAGAGGCGCTGGGTTCCCCCCAAGTCCTTCTCTCAGGCAGGTGCACCTGCTCGAGGGGAGAACGGGGAAACTGAGGCAGCTCTGAGCGGAAACGAGCTTCATTCTACACCCAGCAGCAAGGGGGCACTGGCCCAGACCCGCCTCAGTAGCACGAGACGGCCTGTCAGGGTGCCCGTGGGTGGAGGGCGTGAGGGCCCCAGCTCCACATCACACCCAGACTCCCCACGGCGCCATCGTCACCAGGGAGCCACACACCGGCCGCTGGGGGCCCCCGGGGCCGCCTCCTCACAGGCCCTCAGGGCTGCTGCTACAGCCCCTACTTCCATGGGAGCCTGAGGAGAGGTGACCCCAGGGCCCATTCTTTGATAGAACGTTCTAGATCCTGTCTCCAAAGCTCGCCCAGGTATTCTAGACACACGTTCGTTCGAAGCAATCCCCAGCTGCGACTTCCAGGGTGGTTTCCAGCCTTGAGTGTTGGGGCCCCAGGGGGAGTTCTGGGGGGAGAGGGAGGGAGGAAGGGTGGAGGGGTGGGGAAGGGAGGGAGGGAAGGAGGGGTGAGGGCTGGGGGAATGGAGGATGGAAGGAAGGAGCGAGGCAGGGGTGGAGGGATGGGGGCTGGGCGAGGGAGGGAGGCAGGGACGCGGGACACGTGCTCTACCACCATAGTGGACAGAATACTAGCCTCCGACGAAGTGCACATCCTAATCCTTAGCATCTATGTTACTTTGCAGATGGGATTAATTTAAGGATCTTGAGATGGAGATCTTATCCTGGATTATCCAGACAGACTCAAAATAATCACAAGTGTCTCTCCGTCAGGCCGGTCAGAGGCAGTACTGGAGCAGCGACCAAGGACGCAGAGGTTGAGGACAGAGAGAAATGACACCCTGGTGGCTCTGAAAATGGGGGAGGGGCCGCAAGGCCAGGAGGGCAGCCTCTGGATGCCGGGAAAGACAAGGAGAAGATTCTTCCTGGAAGTCTCCAGAAGGAATGCAGCCCTGAGTTTGGACTCCTAACATCCCAGACTTGAAGACAATCCACGTGTGTTGTCTGAAGCCGCCAGGTCTGTAGAGATTTGTCACTGCAGCCAGGACACCCGCACACTCCGCCCGCCCGACTCAGCCTGTACCCAGGCGCTGCCTGTGGGGCCACGTCCCCTGCCCCCCGAGGACCACGACCCCCCTTCTTCTCTGTGGACATGACAGGACTGGTCAGCAAGCCCTGCAAGGAACAGCTTGACGGATGGTCTTCAATCTGGGAAGGACGCCCCGGGCTGTTCTAGAAGAGATGAGGATACCATCTGACAAATCTCCTAGAAAGAGTGTTTCTTCCATCTAGCGTCATTCTGACTTTCTTGGGTAGTCCACGTGGCACAAAGCCTGGTTAGAACACGTCCCCTGCGTAGACTTTTCATAATGAGGTTAAAGGAGCAGATTAAACTTTGCAACTAAACGTGAACAGAAAAACAAGGAGAGGGAAGAACAAAGCAGTGGGATGCGGCCGAGGGTGCATCCAGCTATGCTCACGACTAGGGAGTGGCCACGGACAGGATGCCTATCCGTCCTGGCCTCAGTTTCCATAGGATAAAACCCGTTCTGGCACTAGAATCCTCTGGATATGAGTCACGCATGGCTTTCTTTCCCTAGACAACCAAATGGTAGCCAGGGGGTATATGTGGTTCCCACTGACACAGACAAGGAGTCCTGAGAAGGGGGGGGGAGGGGGTGTCTCTGTGCATGTCACGCTCACAGCGAGTGTCTGCGGTTGAGGCCAGATCCATGTTCATCATCGGGCAGAGCCTGACACAGAACCTTCCCTCGGTCTGAGCAGGTGCTTTATTTCACACAGATGCTCGGCAGCTCGAAATAATGACAACAAAAAGGAAAGGAGCCCCAAGCAGATTAGAAAGACCCAGGTAATCAACACAGGTCTATTTTTGTTGACTATCTTTAAATAGATGTGATTTTACTACAGATCTTTTCAGTGGTAAAGTTTCGCACAGTGAACTCCCAGAGCAAGTCATTTTCCAGCTCTGTCAGCCAAGAGCCACAGGAGCCAGTCCCCAAGACCATGCACAGTGTGCCCCCCACCCCGTTCCCCAGAACCGTGTATTTCCTTGATGCTTTGTCTTCCCCGCCATGAGGGAGAGACACAGTCAGACGTTCCTACCCAACTGATGAAGACTAACGCCGATGCACGCAATGCAAAAATGACGGAATCCAAATATCACGTGATCCGGGTAGTACCGAGACACTCCAGATCATTCTCAGTGCTTGGAAGAGCAAATCAGTGGAAAGTTGGGAGAGGGGAGCAGGTGGGGCACAGAGAAGGCTTCCGAGTTCCGGGGCAAAGGCCTGGCTTTGGGAGCTGCATTGTGTGGACGAAGGGCTCTGACGGCTCACGCCACACCAAAGTGTAGATGTCTCCCATGCATGGAGCCCATGGAGCCCATATGCATGTGCTCCTTCCTTACGCAGCTTTATTCTCAAGTATGGTGGCCGGGGATTCGCTCCCTCCGTGCAGGGAGGTGTGTCTGGACTTGGGGCACAATGGCAGGTTCAATCAAATCCCAAATTCTGTGAAATCCTCCCTTGTCTCTAATTTAAACACATTCCCATGAGGTCTCAGATCTTGGCATCAGCCTCACAGTGACTCTGAGCACCCGACATGGTAGTGCTGGCCACAGACGGCCGTGGCCCCAGGTGACCTGCGTGACCTGGGTGATGGGAAATGGTGTCCGGTTTAATATCCCAGTGGGGTTATCTGAGATGCCGACCCGCTGAGACAGCCGTGGGGCTGAGAGGCGTGAGGGGGCCCGGGGACAGACACCTCAGTCCAGCCACGATGGCAGTACCCAGCAGGCTGACCGCTCCATCCCAGCCACCACCCCTGGGGCCCAGCAGACAGTGCCCGCTGTCCCCCGTGGCCTGTGCACAGCAGCTGAGGACCCCACGGGCCCTGGCGGTGAGACAGACAGGATCCTGCCGGTGACCCCGTCAGCATCTTTCCTGCAGAGACTTCACGGGCTGTTTGGGGGCAAAGCCCTCTGCATACGTCACTGAGCCCAGCAGCCCTGGGAGGGAATGAATGCCAGAGGAGGGGACCGAGGCTTACAGAGGCCGAGGGACTTGCCCAGGGCACACGGGGAGGAGGTGTCCACACCCGGATCCAAGTCAGGGCCACCCCCTTCCCAGTGCTTCCTACTGCTCTGGAGACCGGGAGGTGGCACTCAGTGCCCAGGTCCCAGCCAGCCCACCTTGGGGCATCAGCACATGGGCCGGAGGACAAAGCTGAGAACTTGGGAAATGACAAAAGTTCTCAAAAAGGACACTGGAATTCCCTCTCTTGGATCCACTGTTGAATCCATCAGGGTATAAAGTCATCATGTCAGAAGGAAAGACGACTGCAGGAATCAGGGGAACACGAAGAACTTTAGGTGAAAGCCCCCCGCCCCGCAAACCAGCGGGAGCCTGAGCCGTGATGAAAAGGAAAGAGTGACACAACCACCCAGGACGAGGATCAGAGTGTCTGAGAGCCACCTCGGCGATGTCTGTAACGTCCCCGCCCCTAGTGGTGAGCAGGAAGCTCACAAAGTAAATTCTGACTGCATCTCATCTTCCTGTGCCCTCCCCGTAACGCGTATCTGCACGAGTCCCCCCAGCAAGATGCTGCCAGGCACCCACGGGCATGCACACGTACCAGGTACACACATATGCACACCCACATCCCACACACATGCACACCCATGCCCCACACATGCACACCCATACTCCACCACACACATGCACACTCACACCCCACTAGCACACACATGCACACTCACACCCCCCACACCCATGCACACCCACACCCCACACGCATGCACACCCACACCCCACTAGGCACGCACACCACACACATGCAGATACACACCCACACCCCACGGCACATGTGCACACTCTCACACACACACACACACACACACACACCAGTTCATGGGAGCACTGGTGGTGGAACGGCCTCGCCCCAGCGCAGGCACTAAAAATTGGATGGAAGTCATTTCCATCTGCCTGTCAGGCATGAAGCAGGTTTTTATCACCGTGTTATTTTTATACTTCTAAAAGCAGAACTGGTCTTTTTCACACACTTCTAAACCTGGCTAGAACAATGAAGAAAAAAGTCCTTCGTATTATTTAAATGATGCCAGCAGCACCAATAAGGGCGCCAAACAATCCGCAGGCATCGCGTCATCCTCGCCTGAACGCAGCACGCAGCGCCTGCTTTCCACGCCCACCGTGACTTTTCTCTGGAGACCAGCGTTTGTGAGATGAACCCAGCTGCTCCCCTCCCTCCCTCCTCCCCTCCCCCCACCTCTCCCCTCCATCTTCCCCTTTCCTCTCCCCTCCTCCTCGCCTTCCCTCTCCCTCCTCCCCCCTCCCTCCTCTCTCTTCTCCTTTTCCTCTTCTTCCCACTACTCGTGGCCCCAGAGCTAAAAGGAGCTCTTGTTGAAACTGCCTCATTCCCCAGCCCCTTCCCCCTCCCCCTCCGAGAGTAACCTCAAGGCACAAGGGACAGAACAAGGCACAAGGGACAGAACTCCAGGTTCCTATAAATGTGGACAGTTCGTTATTAGCCCACCTGCTTCTTCCCTCCAACACCCAAGGGTCTTCACACCCACGCCTCGGTTTCCTCATCAAGTGGCAGAGCCACACCTGCAGACCAACCTCTTTCTCCTTGTTTATGCACCTTCTGGAACAGTAAGGAGGCTTCCGACAGGACAGCGGCAGCAGGACCCAGGCCGGGAAGACGGGCTCAGTACCATGAACACGGATCTGAACACGAGGTACGTGAGGGCTTCCAAGACGTACGCGGGTCCCCAAGACGTGCAAACAGCAGGTCCTCCCTCTCTACCGGCCCAGTGATATTGGGGCACAAGTCCAGTCTGGCTTCAGCACAACCCGTCTAACTCAACCCGTCTTACCATGACCGTGACCGTCTACCACTGGTCCCACGGCGGTCGGGCAGCAGACAAGGCGGCAAGCTTTCCGAGGGCTTTCCTCTGGCCGTGACTTTCACGGACTCAGAATGGTCGCCTGGCCATGGTTCAGGATGCCTTGCCACCGTTCCTTCCTTACAGCCTCTCTGGTTCATCGTCCATGTTCGATGGTCTCCCTTACCGCCCATTTCCCGTCCATCTGTCCATCTGCCACCCCAATCCAGGGCCCTCCCAGGCTCCACCTCTGCCCGGCTCTTGGCCGAAGCAGCTCCCTCGTTCTTCCTGCTCGCTTGGGTCTAAGGATTTTAAATGGCACCGGGGAACGATCACATCAATAAATATCATGGAAGACGGTGCTCAGTGTCCGGCAAGCACCCCAGGGAGGCGCACACGTCCCCTCTGACCTCCTTCCCGCCCCAGCAGAAATGGCGGTCCATCATTTCAAACCGCGTCTGCACAGCACGGGGTCCCCACCTGTCCCTCAAAGCCGAGTGGCTCCGCAGCCTCAGAGAACAGCAGTGAATCTGGGGTCACTTGGCTGAGTTGCACAAATGTCGTTTCCATTTAGGGTCCCCAGGAAGCCAGGGGTTTCCATCCAGCTCCTCTGCGCAAGGCATTTGACCTGGGGGCTGGCGGCATGCTGACACCCTGGAGGGCAAATGAGGGCCTTTCTCCCCAAAGGGCCCGCAAACCAGGAACGGGGCAGTTTCCGGCGCCTTGCTGCACTGCGCCTGGCACGGCTGCGACTTACTCCCCACCTTCCCCAGTGGCTGGGGCTGCTTCCCCGACACGAGCACCAGCTCATCCCGTCTGGTCCTGTGACCTGCTCTGGGCACCCGCCCTTGAAGACGCTGCACCTGACCAGGTCTCTACACGTTTGCGCCGCCCATGTCCTCCACCGATGTGCCCCCGATGACTCCAGCGTCTCCCACTGGAGTCCTGAGCGGCCCTGGATGCGGGGCAGGCGGATGCACTCCCTGGGGACCCGCTGCCCCAAGGCTGGGATCCAGACTCCAGCAGCCGACAGCTCCCGCCACGGCCCTCCCCGAGTGCCGAGGCTGCACGCAGGCCCACAGGGACTCTGGGAGACCGGGGCACCCAGGTGACAGCCCCCGGCACGAAGATTCTTCTTTCCACTGCCAGCCCCCAGCAGCAGCCAACCAGCATCGACCTCGCTCACTGCCACCACTGCCTGCCGGGGTGACTTCCCAAGGAGGCAGTGGTCATTGAGCTTCAGGAAAAGGGACAGCCACCTCCCACCCCTCGTGGTCACTGCACCGGGAAGCTGCCCCTGGACTTGCAAGCAGCTCTTCGGTGAATACTGGCTTATCTAGGACACATCGCAGAACTGGATGACACTCACGGCATCTTCCAGTAAAGAAACGTCACAGCACAACTCAGACCAGAGGCCACACACTCAGAAAAGGCACAGCTGGGACTCTCAAACAGGACAACGTAGACGCGTAGACACATTTTCCCATCAGCCAGGCTGGACCCCATAACACATCATAGTCACCCAAGCTCTGTGCTCGTCTCGGGCTCTGAGGCTTCCCAGGCCCACTGGACCCATCTGTGCTTAGTGGGTCTACTTACGGGAAGTCATGGTTACCACTGTGATCTATCCAATGACTGTTCCCCATCCCAAGTTCAAACTCTGAAGGGGAAAGGAGGAACAAAGGCCGAATCAGCACGCGTGCAATTGTATGTACAGAGAGCTCTGGGCGGCTTCCAGAAGCACGCCGTGGCTGACAACCGCTGGGCTCCGCTCCCCTCCCTGATGTTCACGTTGATGGCATTTCCCAAACAGGAAATGGCAGCCAACACCTCGGTCTCCCGCAAGTCCCCGGGCAGAGCTGGAGAGACAGCCCGGCCAGGCGCCACCGAACGCGGCCGCATCCGAGAAACGCTCTGGGGACGGCTTTGGAAGACACAGTTCGGAGGACCAGCTGAGCTAAGCCAGGGACGCTACTGCCCCACCTGCTTCATGAACTTCCCTTGTCGTTCTAGGCTCCGCGGCCGTGGGGAAGACACCCACACACAGATGCAGGCTTCACACCCGTCCTACAGGATCACTCGGTCTCCCTGGGGAAAACATGGTAGCCTCTGGGCCACTGGGGATCCGCGGCGGCCCCCTGAGCCTCGCGGGTCTCCATCCGGATGGGGACGGTCTCCCTCCAGGACCACCCCTGTGTGCCCAGGCCTTCCTTCCACAGGTGGGCACTGCCAGGCCCATCTCCCATCACCCAGCGATGACACCCAACTTCCCCGGTGCACCGGGCCAGCCTGCGGGGGTCTCCCAAACATGCGCTGGCTGGTGTATTTCACCCCGGAGAATGCCCCCACCCCATGCTGGCTCCCTGCTGGTCTGGCCAGTGCCATGGCCCCTGGAGGAGAGCGACTTTTATCGGGTAACTGGCCGTAGCTCAAATCTTAAATCTACCCCTCTGTTTTCTCACCTCATGAAATGAGGTGAGCACTGGGGGGCATCCGGTGCTGGGCAGGGCCTCCGGGAACATAACCCCTCCCCAAACTAGATGGACTTCTTCCTCCTTGGTCCACTTGCCAACTCATTCGCCACCTTGAGAGTCAAAGCGGCAGGCGCAGAGGCAGCCGGTCAGGCCCCACCCCTGCCTTCCTCACAGTCCCTCACGGGGCAGGGCCGGGTGTCCATGGGGCGCAGGGGAGGCCAGAGCGTAAGTGATATCACCGTCACCGTGTTGCGGTCGCTCTGCTGTTAGTTCAGCCCTCACGTCCCCCGCAGGGGGCCAGGGGGTCCCGCCTGGAAACGGTCCTGCCAGGTCCTCACGGCGCCCGTCCATCCCTCGGCCTGGCTCCCGACCAAATCTCCACCCGATAAGGCGTGAGGAGAAGGCATAAATACCACAGACGCAAGCCTTACGGGTCACCTGCAGTTGGAGGAGCGCGGGACCCAGAGACGGCTGGGCTCACGGCGCCACGCGGGACCCGCTGACACAGGCGCGGCGGCTGCTAGCAACATGTGTGCCCCGCGAGTGAAACTCCAGGGACCCCACGCGGCCACAGGGAGAACTGACGAGCTGGCCGGAGAGGAGGCGCTGCCCCTGCGGACTGGCTCCCTCTCTGGACTCCCCGCGGTGCATCTTCAGCGCCCACTTCCCAGGAGCCAGTCCGAGTGTGGCTCCTCAATGTCTGAGCTCCACTGCATGCAGCCACCTGCCCCTGGGTAGCCTGCAGTCCTCCTCGGTGACCAGGACACCCCACGGGCCCCCACAGAACAGAGACTCAGAGGGACGGGGTGGGGGGTAAGCTGGGCTGGAATCTGGCTCCTGGCCATTTAAATGCCTTCAAATGTGACCAGACGTGCCACAGACGCAGGAGGCACTCAGGGGAAAGGCCGCTTGGCCGAGCAGACCTCATCGCCTCCTTCCAGGTCTCTCTCCTGCTGTGTCTTCCCTTCCCGTCATCCCACGGGAGCCCCAATCCCCGGGCTTGCGGATCAGAACCCCGCTCCATGTCACGGACGTGCACACGCCGGCCCTCCCTCAGCAGGAGCCGTGCGGACCGCTTCCGTTACAGGGCGATGGAAATGGAGACCACACCCCGGCTTCTGGGCTCCCTGGGCCTGGATACCGTTCCATGCTCCCACGTGGACTAACTCAGTGGATTCCCACACCTCCCTGCGTGGGACGTACTTTTAATATACCCACTTTACGGGTGAGAACACTGAGGGACGGAGAGCTCAAATAACCTTCCCGGGGTCCCTGGGCCGGCGGCTGGGAAGTCTGAACTTACACCTCACGGCCTGGTCCCGAGTGGATCTGTGATGCTAACCCCCTCTCCAGCACAGAGGGAAGGAAAGGAAATGGATACTCATGTGTCCACTGCCCAGCCGCGGAAACCCGCGTCTGCTGTGCCCCGTGCCCTCCTGGGGTCCCCACACTCTCTGCGGGCCGCGGCCTGTCTCCTCCACGGCACGCAGACTGGTCAGGTGGCTGCCCTGGAGGTCCATCTCTGTCCACAGACAGCACTGATCCTTCCCACCCACGCCCCAGATCCGGACACCACACTGGGTGCTCAGCCGGGCTCTGACCCCCTTCCTTTCTGGGCAGCCGGCCTCCCATACACATGCGTCCCCCGCCCCTGCTTCCTCACAAGGGGATGGTGCCCACCCCTCTCGGCTCCCTCCCAGTTTCCAGAACCCTGCTGTGCATCACTCCCGCCTCCAGTGACCCCCTCCCCTGGGTAAGTTCCCCTCCCCTCAAGGGCTATACATTCTCCATGCCTTTCATCCCCAGGACTTTGCAAAAATACTTTGCTTATAAAAGATAATTGGTAACAAATTTGATGAATGATGAATAGATGCTTTATCCCTCGTTAGGAACATGGGGAAAGTCTCCAATATTTTCTACCCTGAAAATGACTGAAATGGGGAAGGAAGCAAACTCCCCAAGAAATAGAAAAAGGGTTGACTAGAAATTGTTTCTTGAGAGTATACACCACCTCACAACTCTTTTTATTTTTTTATGTTTATTTTTGAGACAGGGAGAGACAGAGCGCAAGCAGAAGAGGCAGAGAGGGAGACACGGAATCGGAAGCAGCTCCAGGCTCCAAGCTGTCAGCACAGAGCCCAACACGGGGCTCGAACTCCTGAACCGTGAGATCATGATTTGAGCTAAAGTCAGACACTTAACCGACTGAGCCCCCCGGGCACCCCTATACCTCACATTTCTTACCTTAGACATTCCTGTCTAATTTAAGCAGGAAAGGGTTTCCCTAGTATAGATTTAAAATCATGGTCAAGTTCACAGTCTTGTGATGCTAAGTTTTTGCTTCCCTACTCCCCCCACCACTTATCCTAAGTTGGTTACATGAGCCTTTAGTGCTGATAGCAGAGGCAACAATATATCACCTTCTCCCTCAGAATGAAATAAATATATGCACCTGAAAGACAGATTTAGATGTGGCAGGGATAGTGTTTGATCTCAAAAGCTGATTGATCTTAAACCAAACTCTGTCAACCCAGGCCTTATTTTTGTAGAAAACCGGGTTCTGTGAATCTTTATGTTCTTTTCCCGACTTACAAAGAAATACTCCCATCTAAAAACAATCATTCGTGTATATGTTACACACACGAGCACTAATACCTACTTATGCCACTGCATCTTGAAATCACATCTCTGACTTTCTGTAAGGCAACATTATGAACAAGAAATGGAAGAAAGCTCATGAGGTAGTTCATTCCTATACATCAGGAGCCTGAAGCCACCTCGCCACCTTCTCTCAGCCATGGCAGCTCTGCTTACGCATCTTGCACTGAGCTGAGGCTACGTTATAAAAATATTCAGAGCCAGGTAATTAATTGTAACGGTTTTATTGCTTTGTTAGCATCACAAGTGAAAAAGATCTCAAGAGTAATAAATTCTTTTTCAGGCCTCTTTATATCCATTGATGACTTTTTCCTCTTAAAAACTGCCTTATATATCCAGCTTCTGTCAATGTTCATTTATTTTTGAGAGAGAGAAAGAGAAAGCGAGCAGGGTAGAGGCAGAGAGAGAGATGGAGACACAGAATTCGAAGCAGCTCCAGGCTCTGAGCTGTCAGCACAGAGCCCGACGTGGGGCTTGAACCTAAGAACTGTGAGATCATGACCTAAGCCAAAGCTGGGCGCTTAACTGACTGAGCCTGACCTCTCCTTGGGCCCTGCGTGGCCCCTCGACTGTGTGGGGTTGCAGGGCATGAGGCACGCCCCAACTTGCAAGTACAAGGACCCCACTCTCCACGAGAGCACTTGCTGTGCAGTGAGGCAAATTGGGGTGACGTCCGTTCCCCTCCCTCAGTAACCCCCGTATCGGCACCGAAGGCCTAAAGTCAGCTGGGGAAGATGTGTAATTTTTCCATCTCCCTTCTAATTGTTAAGACGCCCAAATCCCAATCCAACAGCTTCTTTATAAACCAAGCGTATCCACAAGCCGATGGAAAGGCTCAAGTTTTTACGTAAATCCCATTTTTGTGGGTCCCTCCGTCTATGAAGTCCCCAAAGTCTTCGGAGGCTGAAGTTTGCTTCATCTTACACACTCGGACACAAAGCCCGGGGCGTCCAGAATTTACTGGAAGAAGCGCCAGAGGTGCAGCGGCAGCCCCGGGGATGCAGCCTCAGCAAACAGAGCTCATAGACTGCGTCTGAATCGCAGCGGGCGTCTGGGAGGCAGAGCTGGGCCAGCGACCATGGGGCCCAGGACCCCGCCAGGCACAGGGTCTCCTAGCTCGGAAGTCACCCTCAGCCAGCCAGTCGGGAAATGAGAGTTCACACTTCTGTCCCCCCAAATGACTCCCGCCAAGTTGACAGACACCCCTCTGTGAGCCTCCAGTTCTGCCTGCGGGCTTGGGGCTTTCTCTGCCTGGGTCCCGCTGCACATGAAGGTCCCTGGCCAGCGGCAAAGGTCACTGCCAGTTCTCAGCAAGTTTTTTCCAACGGAGATACTTCCGTTGCAGAATCTACTATTTGGTGACGGGGCAAGGGCTGCCCTGTAAGCGGCCCCTGCCCTTCAGCACGGAGGCGAGAAGCCTTGGACTCACCCCCACCCACGCCCTAACCATGAGGACCACCTCTGTGTTCCACGGATAACTTTTTTTTTTAATGTTGTATTTATTTCTGAGAGAGAGAGAGAGAGACAGCGTGAGCAGGGGAGGGTCAGAGAGAGAGGGAGTCACAGAATCGGAAGCAGGCTCCAGGCTCTGAGCTGTCAGCACAGAGCCTGATGCGGGGTGCGAACCCATGAACTGTGAGATCATGACCTGAGCCAAAATCCGACGCTTAACCAACTGGGCCATCCAGGCGCCCCTCCACGGATAACTTTTTAAAATGCGTGAGTTACTGTCCGCGGTTCAGAATCGACCATCTGCAAGACGAGGAAGACACTCGAGTTCTTTACCAAAAAGGGAGTAGAGCTTGCAAAGTAGGACAGCCGACGACAGTAACGAGGTGTGTGAGCGAACAAGATCTGGGGGCTTCTCCAGGCGCCCGTTTATTGGCAAAGCAATGACCGTGCCAACCGCGGTGATTCTTCTCTAGTCCCTGGAGCTGGTGCAGAGAACTGCGGAAATGTGACCTTATTCCGCTGTGACCGCGTGTTACTAAACACGGACAGATGGCTCAGGTAGGCTCGCGTTGGAACTCCGTGCCAGGAGCGGGACGGAGAAGCCCCGATCGATGGCCCATTCTGAATCCCCACGAGCCCCGTGTCTACTCTGGCCGTGCCCTCCCCCACCCCCCAGGCTGGCCTCGGGCTCCAGCCTCTGCAAATGATTTTGCTGCTTCCGGCGATGTTTTAGCCAAAAAGGAGGAATTTTTCCATTCGTCAAAGATGAGGCAGGTTTACAAAGACAGAGAAGGACCAGGTTGGAAGTGAGCTCCTCTGACCTCTCCCCCTGGCATCCTGCAGCAGACCCCCGTCCCTTTGCACGGCCCTCTCCCCAGATTTCACAGAGGAACTGCCCAGTGGACAAGTCCAACCGTGTTAGAGATCAAAACAGCTTTCTTTGTGGGGGGTTGAACAAGTTTTACAAACGAGTGGGAGGAAATCTTATCTTCTTTATCCCACACAGGTGATGTCGCAAGCCAGAGAGAATGGGTTTATGTGCGATGTAATAAAATACTCCTAAGAGCCTAGAATTAGGATGCACACACACACACGCACACACACAGACAAGCACACACACACGCTGGGTATCTAAAATACCATTCTCTGGATAAGACAGAGATAAAAATACCATGTGTATTCTCCTGACTAAGGAGACTAATAATTGCTGAATCCCAGCACCCCCCGTTACCCCCGTGGAGGGGAGAGGCGCACAGGTGGCCCAAGTCCACAGTGGGGCCCGGAGGCCCGGGCCCGGCCCTGTGCTGCCCACAGAGTGGCCCCTGCGCCCTGGCCCCACCCTCCTCAGTGCCCAGGGAAGCTGACTGTGAGCTCCGGGGCTGCTGAGACCCTGACGCCCCCCGGGTCCGGCCTTCAGCGGAGGAGGTGCGGGCAGGGCCGTCTCCTGCGCCGGCTCCCGCAGGGTCAGTGCGGCTGTCAAAGGGCCATGAGCGCCTTTTTGTTTGAATTCGGCGGATCTCAGAGCGCGGCCCCTGGGCCAGCGGCGGCAGCAGCACCCACACTTCAGCCGAGTCTCGCCTGCCCCTGATGCTGAACCCCACTCTCCGGATGGGACCGGCCACCTGCGTTTCACGGGCCTCGCAGCCACGCTGATGCTCACTCAGGTGTGGGGCCCCGGCTCCTCCGACTGCCTCACTCACGCCCCTTCAGCTTCTGGAGACGTGAACAAACAAACAAAATAACACAGAGGCTGCTCACCCCTCCATCCGCTGTGAGGGGGGCCGTGTGGGAGGCGTGAATAGCAAAAGAGCTAGAGAAACCCCAGCTGGGTGTATTCTTGGTAAAAAGGAAATATAATAAGAATAAAGCTTTTTAATAGCGAAAAAAGAAAAGAAAAAAGAGCAAGAGGAAACGAAGACGCCCCGAAAGGCCAGCATTCTCCCGGCAGCCAACACAGCCCACTGCCCGCGTGCGTAGAGCCCTGCCTGGGTCCGACAGCAGAAGCCAGGCTCTCACCCCCCACAGCATCCTCCCTCCGGCTGCACAGCTTTAAAAAAGCCAGGGTCCCCTAACGGAAACTCAGAAGGTCAAACTAGACTAGAAAGAAAAGCAGACGCTTTGGTAATTTTGCTTAGAAGAAAATGCACCGAGGCGTCTGCCTCAGCACTGGCCCTGGGCACCTCAGACACACGTCTCACCCAGGGCGCTCCTAACACAATGGGGTTAGGAAACACTGCACAACTTCTGTGGACTCTCAAACCCCCAACGGAGAAAACATGGGCCCAGCGCGTCCTGTCCTCCCTTTCAGGGGGACAGTGAGCTCACCAATGTGAGAACAAAGTGTGCCCACTTTGCATGGGTTTGTGTGAACACTGGTGGCCCAGCATCCTGAGAGGCGGCCACTCTGGAAGGTGGGCCTAGAGTGCGTGCAGATGCCAGGTGGCCAGAGTGATCCTCCCTGGCCCTCCGTGGCACCCCCTGGCCCCCCCTGGCCCCCCCTGGTCCTCCATGGCCCTCCCTGGTCCTCCCCGGCCCTCCCCGGCCCTCCCCGGTCCTCCATGGCCCTCCCTGATCCTCCCCGGCCCTCCCCGGCCCTCCCCCGGCCCCCCTCAGCCCTCCCCGGCCCTCCCTGATCCTCTCTGGCCCTCCCTGGCCCTCTGTGACCCTCTCTGATCCTCCCTGGCCCTCCCCCGGCCTCCCCGCCCCCTCCCGGCCCCCGGCCCTCCCGGCCCTCCCGACCCTCCCCAGCCCTCCGTGGCCCTCTCGGATCCTCCTGGCCCTCCTGGCCCTCCCGGCCCTCCCGGCCCTCCCGGCCCCCTCCAGCCCTCCTGGCCCTCCCTAACCCTCCCTGGCCCCCGGCCCTCCCTGGCCCCCCCGATCCTTCCTGGCCCTCCCTGGCCCTCCCTGGCCCTCCGTGGTCCCTCTCTCCCTCTGACGAATCTGCCCTGTGCTGACAACGCGACAGAGCAGACCCAGGTCCACCCAGGTCAGGCTGGGCAGCAAGTGTCACATGTGCCCATCACGGCCGCCCACTGTCCCCGGAGATGGCAGCGGGCGGGGGGTCCAGCCGCGACACCCAGCTGTGGCCTCTACCAGGCAACTGCTCCACCTCCTCGGACTGCTCTCCGAGGACACGGCCGCGTTCTCCCTGCTGCCGGGCACAAGCGTGAAGGAAGTAAACGTTTTCACGTAGGGGGCTGACGAAACACAGCCATGGGCTAGTGTGCAGGCAAAGAGGGGGAGAGCGGGGCCCAGCCAGGCTGGCCGTGACGCCGGCGCCTGAGTGGCCCCTGCAGGAACTGAGAACCTGCGACTACCTCTTCTCCAGCCCCAGTCTCCTCATCGGTGACGTGAACAAGGCGCCACATGTGGTGTTGGGGACACAGCAAGACAGGTCACCCACCACTTTCCTATTCTACCCACGCGGGGAGCCGCTAAGGTGGACGCCCGGGGCTCAGCCCTCGAGACAAGACCTGCAGCCTGTGACCTGGCTGTCCCACGAGGGTCCCCTCCCCTCCGAGGGGCCACGGTGAAGGTCATGTGAGCTCACAGGCGTGACGCGTCATTTACCGTCACCGTGAAACAACTCCGCTGCTCATATTTATAAAGCCCAAGATTTTACCCCAAACTTACTCTCAGGATAATAACCGAATGGCTTTGATCCACCCTCTTCATTCTAGGCTCTTATGATTATTTTATCATATCACACATACAACCATTCACAAGGATTGTAGCCACTACTTATCCAATGCTACATGCTGGGCATGGCGCTTCATATATATGAAGTTATTGGATCCAGTCAGATGGACATGATGATGCTGATGATGGTGATGGCTTGTCACAGGGAGGTTACCTGCCCAGTTGCCCGGGCGGTAGGCGGTAGGTAGAGCCAGGCTTCGAACGCAGGCTCCCTTATTCTCAAGCCAACATTCCCAAGCCAAACCCTCCTCCACAACACATATGTTGCCAGAAGGGGCTGGACCTGCGGTCCTTTTATTAAAAGAGAGAAAGAGAAAGAAAGGGATTCTAACTAAGCCCTTACCCTCCTCCTTGTTACATGTGAACTTATGAGTCAAAGGAAGGAATCTATTTTTTAGAAAACTACAGCCTGGCAGGATCTCTGCAAATCCAAGAACAAGAGTCACATGCTGGCAATGCCACCGCCACGCCGAGACTGTGGCCCATCACTGCACGTGCCCCAGAGGCCACCGGCCCCGCCAAGTTCCAGCAGTGCGCACGATGTCCTTCATTTCCAGCCACGAAACTCTAGCCAACAAGAGGGCACGTATAGCGCCTGGTGACACCTCACACCTGCCTACCATAAGCCACATGAACCTCGCTCCCGAGCCAACTTCTGAGGTGTAATGTTGCTGGGAAGGTTGCTCCTATGGTGGAAACTTCCATCCGGTCACGACAAGTGTAGACCCTTGCACGTCAGTAGCCTCATCAGCCAGCAAGTGCAAAGGGCTTGCAAGGCCTCCCAGGATTAATGGAACCTCTATCTAGCTCATCAATGGAGCGCACGAGCCTTAAATAAGGTATTTATTCACGTCCCTGAAATGGTGGGGGTCAGTCCTGACAGTACCCGGGGGCAGGAAGCCCGGACCGACGCCTTAGAGGAGGAACAGTACAGAAACCCCCCCGGGGCACTACTCGGGGATGCTTGTCCACGGTCTTCCTCAGGCAGAGAGCCCAGGACATGGGGACGCAAGGCTGAGGGCCCCAGGTGAGGGAGGGCACTGTGTGCTGGGGGGTGGGGGGGGGCAGGGGACCCCACGGCTCTGAGCCACAAGACAGGAGGGCAGCCCTGTGGTTGTTGGGGAGACAAACACATTGGTATCATCGTTCTCATTCACAAGCAAACTCCCCAGGGAAGCCAAGACCACTAAGCCCAGTACTTGAGCAAAGTCTGACCTACAGCACTGGGCCCCGCTGCGTGTGGGTGGACCTCCCCCCCCCCTGCACTGGGCCCCGCTGCGTGTGGGTGGACCTCCCCCCTCCCTGCACTGGGCCCCGCTGCGTGGGGGTGGACCTCCCCCACTCCCTGCTCCCACTCGCGAAGGGCGGTACCCCCTTCACCTCATTCCGCAGATGCGAGAACTGAGATCCAGAGGCACGTGACTCACGAGGGGTGGAGCCACGATCCAAGAGCAGGCTGCCCGGCTGGCTCTGAATCCAGACTTAACCACCACCCAGGCCCCACCCGCTCGGCCTGTGCATCCAGGATGCTGTAGGTGGGCCCCGGGGCTGGCCCGGCCCAAGGGAATAGCAAGCAACAGCTCTTCCTAGAAGGCCGGTCAGAGGTGGCTCATGGGCTCCACAAAGCAAGGCAAGATCCCAGTGCCCCTTGACCCCGAGGCTCCTGGTTCCCTGCTCACTTCTGAGATCTCTTCTAGGGTGAGGGCATGACCTAGGCTTTTGTTACTCCATCGACTCGACAGGCGGTGCGTGCCAGGCAGCGATAAGGGGCAACTGACATAGTCCCTATCCGGAGGCCAAGAAGAAAAAAGACACAAAATCGTGTGCCGAGCGCCACGACCATAGGGCGGAAGGGCATGGGGGCCCAAGCCGCAGAGGTGAGGATGGGTGAAGAACACCTCCCCGACCCAGGTTCCTGGCTGGAAAAACATACAGATACCGCAAGCGGACCGCTTTCTCCACAGGCGCTTCTGCCCACCTACCCTGCCTGCAGAGCGGCTTCAGGGGAAACATGCTGGGGACAGGCCGGGAGGGCCCCAGGACAGCCCCTTAGAGGCAGAACACTCCTATGAAGACAGAGAGACAGGATGACGGTGATCCCCCTCCTCCCTGAGCCTTATCAAAATGAGAGGCAGGAGAAGACGTGCGCGGGACAACTAAAGGGTGGGGGGCGAGTGTGCGGCGCACGTGGTTAGAAGCTCACCCCAGTTAAGACGGAGCCATTTTCTGGACAAGCTGCTGTGCAGGTCTTAGAAACAGGAAGCCCGCAGCTTCCTTTCCTACAGCGGGGCCTCTGAAAGTGGCTGTCGGGGGCTCCCCACTTGTGAACCAGAATCCTGCGCGTAGCGTGGCCTGATGCTGGCAACGTGCATGGTAATTGTTCATGACCACCGGGCGTCACAGTTGCCTTAAATGCGCATTTCCTTCTTTTTGCAAAGGGTTGGACCCTCCTCACCAGCAAAACCTCAAGAAAGCGGAAGAGAGGCAGTACGGTAATGAAGCTTACCCACCACCGCCTCTGACTTCCTGGATTCTGTCTTCGGCTCGGGGGATCTCAGAGGCTTGAGACCTGAGAGGGTCTCTATGTAGGTTTACAAAAATGTCAAGGCTACAATCACAGAACCAAATAAGCAAAACCCCAGAGTATGAGAAACACCCGTCAGTCCTGAGTCTACTTGCACCAGGTCAGGAAACCGAAAGGCTGAGCAAAGCACATGAATGACCGTGTTTAATGTTTCACAACACGCCGAAATTGAGCCCAAAGGAACCAGCGCAGCCGGGTCTGGAGGGGGCCCTGGTCCCCAGGGGTGGCGACGCGGGCCACCCAAGCCCATCACGCATTCCCAGGCCCTCGCGGTGTTGGAACAGAGCCCAACTGCAGAGATTATGTTTATCGACACATTTGCGGGTTCACAAAAGAATGTGTGCCAGATGCTCCAGAAAACACACCAGTCAAGTTCAGCTATCACTTCTCCTGGCCTTGCTGACACGCCCAGGAGGGAAGTGAGTCAGCAGGCACAGGGATACCATCACTGGCCCTCGGATACCAGCTGCCTTACTGGACCCCCCACGCCCCACCTTCAGATCCCTAAGGGGAATTCCAGGATTCCAGAAACCGCCCCTGAACTGAACGCCCACGGGGGCCACAGGGGTTGGGTGCTTTGCTTGGCCCGACCCGGAGGCCGGCCTCACAGCACCTCCCCCGCAGGTGAGCCCAACACAAAACAAAGCAAGAACCTTCCATGGGGACTGAGGGGGTCTCCGAGGGACGGTGTGCGACCCCACCTAAGGGAGCCCCCATCCACTTCAAAGAGAATTCTGGAGAAGTCGTGAAGCCGCCCTGATGAAAGCGACACAGACGCTACGCTGGACCCCTGCCGTGCTCCCGCGGATGACCTTCCTGAGAGTCCGCGCTGCCCCTGCTGCGGGAAGCTCCCAACTGTGCTTCCGCGGACATCAGAGTGATAGTCAGCCAGTGCGTTCGTCAGATCCACTTTAGGGCCATGTCCCGAGTAAAAGTGGGCTCCCCGACTCGCGCGCCAGAGGGACAGAGAGAGACAGAGACAGAGAGACAGAGGGATACAGAGACAGAGAGAGAGAGAGAGATACAGAGACAGAGAGAGACAGAGATACAGAGAGAGAGAGATACAGAGAGAGACAGAGACAGAGAGAGACAGAGACAGAGAGATACGGAGAGAGAGAGACAGAGATACAGAGACAGAGGGAGACAGAGAGATACACAGAGAGAGAGAGACAGATACAGAGACAGAGAGAGGCAGACAGAGACAGAGATACACAGAGAGAGAGACAGAGAGAGAGAGAGAAAGCGAGTGCGCGCGGTCTGGGCGCCGGGGTCTGTCGGCGCAGGCGGAACCCCGGGTGTGCAGGGCACCGGGCGCCGGGCGGGGAGGGGGACGCGGGCCACCCCGGGGCCGCAGCACCCCGCCCGCGCGCAGCGCCTCCGCTCCCGCTTAGCAACAGCGCTCCGAGCGCAGCCAATGGCGCTGCGCCGCCGCCGAGGTTACTAGCGAGCGTTGACCGAGAGTAACCCTGGCGCGGGCGGAAGCGGGCGGCGGCCACTGCGCACGCGCGGGGGCGCGCACCTGCCCCGCCCGCACCTGCCCCGCCCGCACCTGCGCGCGCTGGGGACCCGGCCGCGCGCCCCTCTAGCAGCCGCTCAGAATTCAGAATTCAGGGTTCCTAAGGCACAGGAAAGTCTTCCAGGCGGCCTCCGCCGGACCCGCGAGACCTGCGTGTCGCAGCAGGTGCGTCCGGGCCGCCTGGCGGGGACCGCGCACACGTCACCCCCCCACACACACCCGCCACCCCAGGGCGGCAGGCCCGCAGCGTCAGCGCCGCCCCCACTCCGGGAAAGAGATGCGGCTTTACTCCGCATCTAGAGCCCGCCGAACCCTCATTTTCCCGAGAACGTGCAGGTGAACACCGGCCAAGATGAATTGGTTCTTTGGGAACTGGCCGGTCTCGCAGCCCTCGGAAGGGAAGGGCCGCCGGGGAGGAGGGCAGGTGGCGAGACCCCCCCCCTCCTGGAGGGTGAGGGCAGGACAGAGGTGCCCAGCACAACCCCCGCCGCGTGGACAGACAGCCTCCACGGGAAGCGGAAACTGCCCCTCTGCGCCCCGCCCGTGAAGGACACATGGGAACCCCCTCCCCAGGGAAGTGGGGAGGCCTTTTGAGGCATCTCAGCTGCCCCTGGGGCCTGGGGCCGTGTGTGTCACAGGCAGAGATAACACCATTCCCTTTCCGGGGGCCTAGGAAACGACAAGGGGAGGGGAATTCTCAGCGGAGCCTGCTGCGAGACTGGTAGCTAAGACCTGAGGTTGAAGCCTCACCCCACGATGTGCCTCCTGGACGCCCCCACCGCCCCTGGGTAGGATGTCCGGAGGGAGGTGCCCCCACGACCCTCCCGGCAGTGCTTAAGGCCGCAATGTGCTAAAAAGCTAACCCCATTTGCTCAGTGGACAGTTATTTTGTACTACAAAATCAACACTTCCAGAAAAAAGTGGGAGGGCAGAAAGAACAACCGAGAAGTCCCATAAAACTCCTGCTAGAAAGATTCTGTCTCAGGACGGGCCGCTGAGACCAAGGTGAGGGACTTTTTGGAGCAGCATACCGCCTGCCTTCTAACAGGAGAAACAGAAAGGGGGCCTCACGCGGCCCTTCCCTGTTAAGCTCCACTCCTCACTTTGCAGACCGAGGGCAAGACCATTCTGGGCAAGGGGGGGGGCTGCCCAGGGCTGTCACTGGGGTGCCCATACCCGACTCCAGCCTCATTTCCCACGGGGGCCACATGCTTCTGTCTCTTCCTCCTCACGATGCCCTTGGTCTTGATGCACTCGCTTGCTGTTTTGTACTCGGTTAGGTTTTTCTCATCCTTATCCGTGAGCTCATCTCAAGACCAAAATTATAACGTGTTCTGCAAAGTTCCAAAAAGCAGAACTGAGATCAACAGATGAACTCAGATTCAGATTTCAGCTCAACAGACAGAGGCCTTTTTTCTAAGAATGAGATCATGGCAGCAAGGACCTGGCCGCACGGGGAGCTGGCAGTGCCCGGTTGCTGGAAGTGCCCGGAGAAAGGCCTGCCGCCCCTTGCAGGGGAAATGCAGCAAGGAAGTTTCCTCCGCGGGTAAGAGGTCAGCCTGAGGGAGCTCGGAGGCCCCTCTGGGCCTCCCTGGGGGCCTCCAACACTCGGACTCCAAATACAGGCCTCAGGTGGATATAGTAAGAGTCTGAAAGTCACTCCGACATGTCTCCATCTTGACATCGAATGCCATGTACCCCACAGAGCACCAGGCGGCCACCAGCACAGCTGACGAGGGAGGAATAAAACTAATGGCTGAGGTCAGACTGGCTCCCTGCAGGGCAGGCACATCGGCCTCCACCCTTGACCCCTCTTGGTGCCTTTTCTCATATTATGAGCAAGACACTCCGTATTAGATACATTGCACATGTAGGTAAACTTTCTTACAATGGTTTTGGAAGCCGGGCAGCGCGGGGGTTGGCAGAGAATGCACAGCCTGTCTACAAACCCCTGCATGGAACAGGTCACATGTAATCTGACCACGTGGTTACCTTTGTTCCTTAAACCAGCACATCTGTTGATTCCAGAACTGAACTCAGAAAGAGCAGGTGTATGGTTACTAAACATTCTTTTTCCTCTGCCCATTTATAAACAACAGAAATGGTTTCGTGTTCAGCGAAATCTCACCTTGGGTTCTACCTTGGCTGCGGCAGATTAGGTTCTGGCTCCTAACAGAGGGCGTTATTCAAGAAGGTGATGTTCTCAAGAGACAAGCATATTTGGGGTTTAAAGGAGGGTGGCAGGTGAGAACAAGCGTGGCCAGACTGTCCGCAGGAAGTGAAGCAGTGACACCAATGCTCCGCTGAACAGAGCACAGCCCCGCAAGGTCTCACTGAAGAGACCAGATGGTTCAAAGACAAGGCAAAGTCTCTGGGAAGGTGACAGGGTGTCCAGACATGGAGGCGAAGGAAAAAAGGAAGCCTCAAGGCCAGTGTTGGCTGGGCCACCCAAGCCATGTCTGCAGAGGCCATTGAGCCGGATGGGGCACATATCTCCATCACCACACCTCCGATTCCGGGCCCCGGCTTCCATTCAGGGTGCTCAAGGTCAGAGAATGTGCCGTCTGGAGACGGGGAGCATCCTGACCCTTGGGTGTTAAAAGTTCTCCTTGCTGGGGCACCTAGGTGGTTCAGTCGGTTAAGCATCCAGCTTTGGCTCAGGTCATGATCTCATGATTCATAGGTTCAAGCCCCGCGTTGGGCTCTGTGCTGACAGCTAGTTCAGAGCCTGGAGCCTGGGTCGGATTCTGTATCTCCCTCTCTCTCTGACCCTCCTCTGCTCACGTTGTCTCTCTCTCTCTCTCTCTCTCTCTCTCTCTCTCAGAAATAAATAAAACATAAAATAAATTAATAGATATAATAAAAGGTCTCCTTGTAAAGCCTTCCGGTTATGAACACGGTCACTATACATTTATCTGTCATGGTTCTGTGTGAGAGCCAACCCATGCTCAATGGGTTTTACAAAACCTCTTTCAAAGCCTCTAAGACAGAAGATCAAAACTATTCCAGAAGACCTCACCACCACAGGGCCTGAGTGGGTGGCCAGCCTGCCTGCCCCAGGGAGCCACCCAGTACTGAGGACCTAAGAAGTGGCCCCGGAGGGGAAGGGCGGCGCTCTCCAGCGTCTGGACTCACCACGGCAACCACCACAAAGGGCCATCCGGCCGTTGGGCTTGCTCTGTAAACACTCCAGCCTCAAGCGCTAGCCCTGTGAGCGAGGTTCAGGTTCACCACACTGCACGAGACTAGCCACAGCCTTAGACAAAGACAAAGGCAGAGTATTCAAAACAATTTTCTTTTGTGCCCAGTGGAAAATCCACCTTAGTGCGATGGTTCCCAGGAAGCTCGGAAGCTGTTCATTCATGCTGGGGACTATCAACCCCCTTGAACTTGAGCAGCCCACCCCTCCGAAGACACACAGCCCTCCTCTTCCGGCCTTCCATCCCTACCCCTGCCCCTGTGGGCTGCATCAAGCCGGCCAGCGCTTGGATGGAATCCAGTCTTCCCTTAATGGGATTCCTGAACGGGATTTATTAGTGGCGCATTCTGCTCATGGTTGCCAGCTCGTCATGGCAAGCCCCAAGAGATAGCTTTGGAAAGTAAGAGAAAGCAAACTTTGATTGGAGAAATGCATTTTTAAAGCTCAGAAGCAAACGAGAACCAGTACTCTGATGTGGACCTGCCCAGAATGTTTAATTCCATCCATCCCAGTATTGGGCAAAGAGGTAGGGCTCAGGAGGAGGCATTCTGTGCCCTTCCATCAGAAAGTCATCATACTGAGACAATCGCCAGGCTCACTAAAGCCCCAAATATGACTACTTTCATCCTCAACCTGAGCTTCATCACCAGATAAGCATGGGGCTGTGTTTTATTTCTAAGAATCATGTCACTTGTTTGGGCGAAAGCATGCCGCACACATCAGTCTCACCTCCCTGGTGACGGGACAGAATGGCTGGAGCCTCTCCAAAGGCCTAAGGAGGTCTTTTATGGGTCCTTATGAATGGCAAAGGGGACAGACATCCCAAAAGGCCAATTAAAAGGGAAACAGATCGGTGTTAATGGTCAAGGCAACTTGTGATGGTGTCATAAAATGGGATGAGACATGTCCGTGCCATGGTGGCCCCATGGTGTGCTGCCTCAGGGCCAGGAGCTTGCCAGGTTCCTTATGGGGTCTTGGCCTCAAATTGTACAGATCCCCTTAGAGGGCCATTTTCTGTGCTCCTGTGACCTGGGCCCTGTCTCTGAGTCTCAGGGGTCCCACAAGGAGAAAGGGCAGAATTGGCCCCAGAGCCAAGTGGCCTCACAAACTACGTTAATTCTACAAACGGACACGACACAGGTCCCCTTGAAGAGCAGCATTCTCTGGTACCCCAAGTATCCATTCATTACCATCGGTCACATCCTAATAGGGGCTCCCAAAGCCAGGAGGTGCTATTTCAGTGTAAAATGTCCTCGTCCCCACCTGTGTGTGGCAGAGGCGTGTGCACCTAAGAATTTCATGACGTGGATTCTGTTCTTAATCAGGGGTCCTGAATATTCCCAACACAGCATCTTCTTTACAGGAGCCAAAGCTGCTTTCAACGTAAGTCACACTGAGGGGGAATGAGAACCACCGGACCGGATTGTTCCGATGGGTCCCCGACACAATGGCTTTTGTGACGGGGGCCAGCATCCACACTGTTCCAGATCATTTGTCCCCTCAACTTGTGCTCCGGGACTGGATTCCTTGGGGAAGAGTAATTACTGTATCAGAAGCCAGTGCGATTATCCCTGGGGTGAACCGTGTTCTCCTGAGAGCACTTCCTTTCACAATTACGTTCTCTACTAGGAATCTATTACATGATCTAGTTTTTCCTCTGAAGACATCATTAATCATATGGTGAAAATGTTACTACAATTGAAAATGCGAGATGTTTTGTTAAACGCCATATTCGGTGCTTGGCAGTCGTCACACTCAAGGATTTTAAAGAACCAGTGCCTGACATCTTTTTATAAATGATGCCACCGATTCACCTGCCGCCTTCCTTCTAAGGATGATGAAGAAGGAAGATCATTCTTGGAAACGATCACGTAGGAGTTTACGATCTCATTCTCATCGCAACGCCAGGCTCTGCTACTGCTTCTGTGTCGAGTTGTGTCCCAGCCCCTGGTTCTGGGAGAAACCGTGTGAGGAAGAGGCTCTTCTGGAATTTACGGAGCAGTCCAGTGTCTCTGGTGGAAGGAAATCTGGAGCAGGAGTCTGACCGAAGGTCCAGCCGTGGCTCTGACCTTGTGCCATCCCCGGACCCTCCGGGAACTTGAGCGAGAGATGCCGGGGCATCTAGGCCCCATGCGATCGCTACAAGGAGCGCACCATGTAAAGCCGAATTTAAAAACATTAAAAAGCAGTCAGCAAAACTATGGCGAGAGAAGTAAGAGAAAGAGCCTCTGCCCTGAAGATCGACCACACAGAGTGTCACCCAAGGGTGATGCCGAAAATAGAATGGCCACCGTGAGAAAAGGGGTGTGCGGGGTGGCTGGCTTTGACTTCTCAGCTTAGCCTCATCATTGCTGGGGGCTGAGGCAACCGCCAGCAATCAGAGGAACAGAATCAGGAAAGGCAGGGTCCCACGTTGAGGGTGAAGGGGATGGACCCCAAGAAGGAGCAGGCATCCAGATTTAATACCTACTTTTACTCTCCATCCTGGGCGGGTGCTCTTAGCCGGGGAGCTATGGTCCCCAAGTTCTGAGCCCACCGGATGTGTGTTCAAGAGCTGGCTGTTAAGTGAGCGCATCACATCAGCAGCTAACTTCCCTCATTCTGGAAGCTCTCGGTTTCCCTGCTAGTGGGACAGTCAAGCTGCCAAGCAGCCTCCAGGAGGAACGCTGCTCCCCTGTGGCTACGGGGACCCTGGCACCCCGAGGCTCTGCAGCCAGGCAAGCTAGAAACCACCCCTGCTGACCAGCTCAGCAGGACAAGTGCCCTGACCACTCAGCGTCCTTTCTATTCAATGAGAAGTATTTCCCCACCGCTAAGTTTATGGGCAACGGAAAGCCATCTAAGTTCTGAATTGCAGGATACCAAGAACACAGGAAACTCTGGGGCAACGAGCAGGGGAAGGGGAGGGGAGCGAAGGGGAAGCAGGTGCCCCTGTGGGGAGCAGGGAAGGAAGCCAGACAGCGAGACCAGGCGCCGCTGGTTTAGAAACCAGCAACTGGGACACACCAGACCGATCATCCTCCCCGCTGGCCCCAACCATCTCTGACTCACCGGCAGGTCCTGTGGGCTCACTTCCTGCTCCTCCCTCCAGAGCTCACACAGGTTACTGTAGGGCAAGTGTCTATCTGGAGGCCGAGAATGGGCCGCGGGGCCCCTCCCTCCCTCGTTAAGGGGCCGTCACCGCGGGCTAAGTGTCTGGTGACCGGTTCTAACACGGAGAGAATACAGGGTTAATAAGCCCCTTACCCAAGGAGGAGATGGAACGCTTGCTGTTTGGATTTCAAACCGAGGTTCTGCCAGTTTTCAAATGTCCGCACGTCTGCACTGCAAGCCCACCTTCTCCTTACGGGCACCCGTCCACGCACCTGGACCTTCGGCCACACGTAACAGGGGTTCAGAAACCCATCTCTGCCTCTCACGGGTTTGCCGCAACGTGTCCCTATGGACAAATCGAGCCAACACACCAAGGCCCTGCCGGTGGCTCGGCGATTTTCCCCTAAAGTCTTTTGTTCATGGTGAGAAGGAAAAGGTAACCCTGTACTGACACTTCAGTCGCCTCACACGAATGGACCCACCCCCAAGCCTGCCATAGAACTTTCTCTGGCTGGCAAGGGTGGATAACGTAAGTGTCAGATAGCAATGTGCATTCCGCCATCGATAAGGCCCAGGGTCTGCTCCTAGTTGTACAGACAGACAGAAGTCATTCAACCACCGACGCGGCTCGCGGGTCCCAGCGGCCAGTCAGCCACGGTTCCAACACCGTGGTCACAAGGAAGCCCAGAGTGCCCACGCCGATAATCTCAGTGGCTCAGCCTCAAGGAAGAACAACAAAACAGAGGTAACAACAGGGAAAGACAGGAAAATGAAACCTGAAAAAGTCTTGGTGGGTCTTCCTCAAAAAGAGAGAAGGGTTCACTGTGAATTTGAGCTGAGAATCCTAACATACCATGTGCCAGTGGCACCTGAGTCACCATCATTGTGCCGCACGCCTTTGTGACTCAGGAGAAACCAAGAGCTGGTGTTCCTTGGTGACGTGTGACGCGCCCTCTCCCAACCGGCCCCCCACCTGCCTGAAAGAGGGGTGCAGGATGGGTGCACGGAGCACAGGGACAGGCGGAGTAAGTTCCGCGGGAAGAAATAGGTCAGGCTGGAAAAGGAAACGCCAGCCTATGGAGGCTTTAACTCTACACACGCTGAAAACCTAGAGCTAGCACAGGGATGCCCAGGTTGCTAAGAAAACGCGAAATATCGTGGGTCATCAATTCTCGTTAACATGCGACAAGCCGCGGCAAATACCTGAGCCCCCATCCTTTCTCTCTCTTCTATTTTTATTTCTGTGGCTCATTGGATTAGAGTAGATTGATAGCCCAACAGCACCACTCATAATGTAGATGACTAGTTTCCTGAGAGGCCGCTGTAGGTCACGGCTACTCTGTAGCCCTTCAATCTTGGGACGGAGCCCCTGCCTTCCTTTTTGCTCTGAAACGTGATGACATAGACCCCTCTCGGAGGGCAAACAGGAACAGCAGCCGGTGACGGGGACCAGCACACACAGATGTGGGTTGGCCCTTGTGAAAATCTGTAACCGTATCAGACTGTAAGAGCCACCACAAACCTGGTGGCTCTAATCCGAGCTGTTTGGAGTAGAGGTGAGAGGAGAGGTGAGAACAAGTTGGGCATGAGTGGGACGACTCCCCACCTCCTGGCTTCCAGACCCAGATGGTCCCAGACGCCCGTGACCTCCTCCACAGGCTCCTCCCCGCCCCACGAAGCACCCGACAGCCCTCCCTACCTTTCTTCCTCCACCAGGGTCCTTCAGGGACGGAGTAGGAGAGGTCCTTGAATTCAATGTTCACGGCCGCCCTGCGGGGCAGGGACGAAAAGCGCTGAGCCTCCGTGAGGCTACTGTCCACCTTTTTCAGATGCCCATTCAGCAGGTCCGTCTCGGTGGCCTCCATGCTGCCCGAGACCACCTCATCCACCGAGACACATACGGACTTGGGCTCCGTCATCGCTGCAGAGTAACTGCTGGCATTCTAGAAAAACGGGGAGAGAGCACCAAGAAAGGTCATGAGCTCCGAGGAAGAGCGCAGGGCACTGGCCGTAGGCTCAGGGCTTGAGTATTCACGGCAACGCTTCTGAAACTACGTCAAGGTGCTTTCCTGGAAGGATCTGTCATCTCCAGCCATGACTACCTCTTCCATCAAAAAAAGATTGCTAAGAGAGAATATTAAACTAATCTCCCAAAGTCTTACTTTGGAATCATAAAATCTCCCAAAACTGTAATAAACACATCGCTTGTCTCAAAGAATCAAACATCAGCCAGCATAAAAAAAAAAAAAAAAAAAAAGATCTATTTACATTAAGTATACTCGTTAAAAACCCCGATAAAGATGCTTGGGGTTCCTAAGAAATGTATGATTGAAGGTGTTTTGTTTAAAATGAGCTCTTTTAGTGCCTTCCTGTGTAGGCCCGTAAACATTTCTCAAGAGCAGTGGCTTCACATCAGGTGTTGGGCTCGGTGGGAGTCAGCCTTTGTGTCTTCCTTATACGTTTTCCAAATCACTTCCAACCCTCCCTCTCACTGCATCTTCCTAGTGGCACTGGAAAGTGGGAACGGTTGGATTCTCTCTCTCTCTCCCTCTCTCTCTCTCATACAGACGAGAAAATGGAGACACGGCCACTCTAAGGAGCCTGCCCCGAGCCCTGGAACCAGGAGAGAGGCAGGATGGCTCCGAGGATCGAATCGTTAAAAGAATGGGGTTCCTTGCACTACAGTGTCAGAGGGCCTGATCTTTTGTAGCTACCTTGCTTTTTTTTTCTTAATTTTTTTTTATTTATTTCTAGGAGAGAGAGAGCATGAGCAGGGGAGGGTCAGAGAGAGAGGGAGTCACAGACTGAAACAGGCTCCAAGCTCTGAGCTGGCAGTCAGCACAGAGCCCGACGCGGGGCTCGAACCCACGAACCGCGAGATCATGACCCAAGCAAAAGTTGGACACTTAACCGACTAAGCCACCCAGGCGCCCCGCTACCTTGCCTTTTAAAGCTTCCATTGGGAGTCAACTGAACTGGTACAGAGATGCCAAGATCCAAAAATATTTATGCAAGGAAAGGAATTTCCTCATCTAATGGCTTGGCAACCCCAAACAGATCAATGTGTTTCAGGTACCCCCAAAACACAGAGGAACCCTGGGGTGGACAGATATTATGCTCTGCTCTTCCTGGCTGTCTCTCTCTTGAATCAAAGCAGAACGCTCCACAGGGCCGCGAGTGTGGGCCGTGGGCAACTCTCCTCCATGCCAGGAAGACGGTCAGCCTGATGGAGAGAGCCCACCCAGAACCGTCCTGTTCTGTTTCTGTTAGCTTTGTTAGGTGTTCCTTAAGAGGTGATAGCTTCTCGATCATTATTCTTTCTAACCAAAACCCCAAAACAAAACCAGAGAGTGGATCACGCATACATACGCCTACAAGCCCTAGCAATTCGAGCGGCCAAACCGGCTCTCCCCCCGCCAGAGAGCACGCTTCAGGGGACGTGAGTGTATCATGCAAGAGCTGGCATCATTTCCATCAGGGTATTTAAAGGCTCGGAAGTCTTGGAGGCCTTGAAGGTTTCAAGTATTTGAAGCACACGTAGGGCGAGGGGAGGGATATGTGGGCACAAGATTTCTGGTTCCTGTGATGTGTGCAAATGTTGTTTTGCTGTTTAAATGAAAGACACACACACACACACACACACACACACACGCACACGCCCTCCCGGGCATCTCCTACCTCTGAAAAGCTTAACTCACTGAAATCAAAACTTAGCTCACTGACTCTAACATTCTGTGGATAAAAATTAAAGTGCAAAGTAAAACTGAGAAAATTAAGCTCGGTTTGCTGCTGGCACCCAGCATGTGAAATGCTTCAAATGCAAACATCAGTCAGTTCCCTCCTCGTTCCCGACGCGGAGTCCAGGAGGCTTGACGACGGACTCCTGAGAGCCTTGGCATGAGGCTCCCGAGAGGAAGCTGCCGGACGCCGCCTCCGGCCCGGGTCTGCCCTGTGCCTTCCGTGCCGGGGCCTCCTGAAGGAGTCATGGGAGCGTGCCCTGGCTCACCGCGCCCTTGGCTTTGGCTGCTGAGAAAGCATGTGCCATGCCACCCCAGCGCCTACAGCGGTGCCGTCCCTCGGGCACCCCGTCCTGCCCCTTGGGGGACACATGCTGCAGCTGCAGCTTTATAGCCAGCTCCAACTCTGCAAATTCTAATTTCGGGGAGGGGGGTAGTGGAGGGAGCCGTGGGGAAGGCCGTGAGCTCCAGGGCTGGTCCCCGCAGCCCGCTGGCCCCCTACCTGCCACCTCAGTGGAAAGGCTAAATGTCTGGTACCGAACCCACACGCTGGGGGTCCCCGTCACTGTGTGTTCGGCCATCCCGGCATTCCGCCTGCCGCGGCCCGTCCCTACCGCACTCCTCTCCCGGGCACCCACCACACGGGTCACCCCTGAGGACGGTCCAGGGATAGGTGCCGTCTTCATTTTCTGATAAAGCCACAGGAATACAGGGGTGAACAGCCGTTACTCCACTCACCACCGGCTGCAGCAGGTTCCGAACCCATGTTACGATGAGGGTCTGACTTCCCTCCAGACTCCAAGGCTGTCTGTTCTCTCTCTGGCTCGCTCGCTCATTCAGGAATGAAAGCACCGAGCTCAGCCGTGGGGGTCAGCAGTCAGCCAGGCAGACCCCGCCCGTGGCCTCAGCAGGCTCCCTTCAAGGCTGGGCCCCAGGCAAGAACGCAGGCAATCACAATGCCGGGAGACAAGAGCTATAATGGGCCGTGTGCAGAGGCCCCGAGGGCCCCCCAAGGCAGCAGCAGCCCCCGGGGTGGGGTGGGGTGGGGGGCACTAAGCACAGAGCTTTTCTGAGGAAATCGAACCTAAACTGAGATCTTCCAGGTGAGGTTGGGGGAGGGTGCTGTTCACGAAGCTCCCCACGGCGGGGAAATGAAACTAGAGACACACAAGATCTGCACTGAAGGGCTTGCGAACCCTGTTAAGGGTTGTGTATTTTGTCTACAAGTCCTTGTGATCGTGGGGAGGGGCACCCCGGGATCTAAAATGGGGGTAACGGACCTGAACTGTAATTAAAAACCGTCTCCTGCCTCAACGTGCAGATGGGAGGGTGCCAGTGGCCTTGACCAGCGAGCGGCAGTGGGGGTGGAGACAGGTGGACGGGCCGGACAAAGCTGGGCAACTAAACTGACCTGGGAGAGAGGAGAGCCGGAGGGAGAAGCCAGAGTCAAGGACTTGTTATTTAAAGTAGTAAAGAATAATGCCTCCTGCATACCAGGTAAGTGATTACAAGCAATAGTGACTATTGATTCAGCAATTACATGGGCCCAGGAAACCGCAGACTGCATAGAGGATGTCCCTTCTCTCTCCGCCCCGAAGGGGGTCTTCCATCTCCCACTCTGCGTGGAGTTGGGATCTGAGGCACAGACACCGCCTTCTGCCCTAGACCCCACGGTTCCAGAGTGGGGCAGCATCCAGCGTCCGGCTCTGTGTGGCTTCCTCTCTGTGCCCTGTTCCCCTGGCCAGCATCCTTAGGGGCGCTCAAACATTGCTTACTGTCTCGAGGTAAGTTCTAGGTGACCCTGGGTCATCCCAGCCCCTGCCCATTGCAGGAAAATCCACAAGGAACTGAGGAAACCATGCCATCCCGCTCCCACCCCAAACCCACCATTACCCACCTTTCTTGCTCGGGTGTCCAATGACCTTGCCCAACTAACAAAATCAGGAAATCTTGCATGATGAGAGGCAGTGGCTGTCATTCTGAAATAGACCAGCTCTCTGGAAACAGCCTCAGATGAGAGCGGCCGGCAATGTAGGTTACAGCTAGCTTGTCCTTAGCCTCCGGAGCTCATTAAAAATGAAACAAATACATCCTCCATCCACATGTGTTCCCTTTCATTGTATGTTTCCCTATCTTATCCAAGCATTGCCTCTGACCTCCCCATCTACACACGGTGTGTGCTGCATAATAAATGATAAATAATAATACGTCCATTCATGGGCTTTGAATGCCGAGGAGACCCTGTTTGGATGGTTACTGCCTGCCATTCACGACAATATTTTCTTGGGTGCTGATACCAGTTAGCATGTAAGCACAGAGAGATGCGTGTTTAGCTGGGGAGGGTCTCTAGTCAGCAACCGCCCCCTCCCTGCCCCCAGTCCACTGTGAGGCTGGTTCGCTCTGCTTACCCAGGAACACACAGTGAGAGATAGAAACCTCTTCCCACAGCTCATGGGGAAGGGGGAAAAGGGGAGGAGGCTCAGGCACCAGGGCACCGGCATGCGCTTCTCTCCCGGTTCTCTCTTCCATGCCTTGCTGCTGGGCTTGGCCCTTCGACTGGAGGGCAGGTCCTTCCCGGTTACCCTGGCCACATCAGAGGACAATGCTAGCCAAGAAACCTCAAGGCCGTTGCCCTGGGGAGAAGAATCCAAATGTCACACCCTTAACCGAGCAAAAGGCAGGTGCCACTTGTCTGGTCACTTAGGCTGCTGACCTCACCATCTCCAAAAGCCACTGCATACATGTCCAAATACCACCATCCCACTGGGGCCTCATGTCTGCCCCTCCCAGCCCGGCTCAGGGTCAGGTGCTCTAAGCCAGCTCCTCCAGGTTCACAGCTGGCACCCTCAGTCCTAGGTGGGACCCCAGAGCAGGGCGTAGAATTTTTTTAATTAAAAAAAATTTTTAAAAATTACAAGATTTTTGGGGGAGAAATATGATCTTCAAACAAAACAATGTTTCCTGAAAAAATGTCCCCAGCCATTAGTGTCTCCTCCACCTGGGAACACTGGAGTTCTGGGTCTGTATCAAACTCTAACAGAGCATTAAAAAATCCTGACCTAAAAACATCAATACCTGAAAACGTTCTGATTCATTATTTTCCCACACGTATAAACCCCTTTTGCAGCTCTGAAAGGACTTCAGGAATTACCCGGCATCTTAAAGATCTGAAACATTCTTTACCTACGCCTAACAATGATGATTTCCTTAATTTTCCATTATCCACATAGTTTAGGAAGCCCAAAGAGATGCGCAAATGTAAAAGGAAGAACTGCCAGGTGTTATCCAAACATTCAATCAGATAAAAGCAAATGTGAGGGGGGCTGCCTTTCTTGTGTGTTCCCACCCCTCCTTACAGGTGAGGAGCCTAGTAATGAAGGCAGGGCATTGCCCAGAGAGGCGACCTGGCCACTGAGTCCCCCTGCCACCGGCCCCTGTTCTTCCGACGTCCTGAGCATGTCTGCGGCCCCATTCTATCGGTTTACACAAAACCATTATATAATGTGCTGGCAACGTTCGGTATGTGCTCTACAGTAACCTGTTTGGAGCATAGGATGCAGTTGTGAGAGCGGAGCATGCGCAGACAGCCAGCTACGCTTTTTTTTTCTCGGGCTCAAGGCAAGAGGTAACTGTCGGTCAAATCCTGCTGAGCCCTGCTGACTTCAAACACAGGATGCTAAAAATGAAATAAGGCGAGGGGTGGGGGTGTGTGCTATGCACCGTGGGCTTACAGCCTATGGGGAGTAATTAGCAGGATAGTAAATTTACAGACGGTAGAGACAGGGATGGGTAGGGAGGGCGAGGTGGGCTGGACAACGGAATACTTTCTATTTGTACGTTAGGTGACCTGAAATCCAGTCTGCAAGTACCTGCCTAACTGCAACGTCGGTGTGCTAGGCATAAAAATGAAAGGCCCCAGGATGCACCGGTCGATGGTTACTTTGTTGTTTTCCCTAATGAGAGTTTAAGGAGCTGTTACAAAGGAGCAGGAGACTTCTGACCACCAGTGGGAATAGCACTTGATGTCACTGTGTCTAGCACTGAATCTGCCGGCACCCGGCGGGCCCCCTACGGAGCCGGCGCCCTCGGGCAACGGGAGATCCGTGTCTGTGTGCCCCCACCCCACCCCCCGGCTGTCTCCAGGGTCCGGCAAAGGTGGCCTGCAGGTATCCAGGCTCGCCCCCGACCCCCGGCTGCCTCCCCGGAATCGGCCGCCCCCTCTCCCCCCAGGCAGGCCCGGGAGCGGCCGTCCCTGAAGAGCGCCCGGGGGTGGGGGTGGGGGGCGCAGACCCGGGCTCCCCGGGAACAGCCTCAGGCTTTTGTTCCCCCAGACCCTGCCCGGCACTCCGGGGGGCGGCGCGAGGAGTGCGGGCTCCCAGCGCCCGGGCGGAGGCGCCGGCAGGGGGGGGGACATCCCCACCCCGCTTCCCTCGGGCCCAGGCTGCCACCCTGCCCGGGGCGCGGGAACCGGGGCCCCCCACGCCCCTACACGGAGGGGACGGAGATGGGCCATCTATGCACTTGCGGCGCTGCTGGCCGCCGCTCGCACACTCCTGGCCCCTCCACCTGCCCCGCGTCCCCTGCCTGCGCGAGGAGCTCCCCGAGGCGTCGGGGGGCCGGGGCTGGGGGCAATTGGAACCGGGCTTCTCCCCGGGGACCCAGGGGCGGGTGTCGGGGGGAGGGTGCGGGTCTTTGTGCGTTTCTCGCTCTCCTGGAATATAGAAGCAAGCCCCGGAGGAGAAGGATGCGCTCACTCACCATGGCGGTGCCGACCGAGAAGGCGGCCATCAGACAGGCCATGCCCCGGGGGCGGCGGGCGCGGGCGGCGGCGGGCACGGGCGGCGGGCACGAGGCTGCGCTCGCTCCAGGCTGGGCCGCTGCGCCCCGCGCGGGCTCCGGCTTCTGCGGCCGCAGGGGCGCCGGCCCCGCCCCACGCCCCGCCCATGCCCCGCCCACGCCCCGCGATTGGCCGGCGCGCGGGGCGGGGCGGGGCCGGCAGGTGCGCGTGCTCTTGTTTTGCTGGCCGGCGGGCTGGAGTCCCGGTTCTCCCTGGCGCCCCGCGCCCCGGCCTGGCGGGCATCGCGGCCCCTCCCCAGCCCCGGAGCCCCCGAGTCGGAAACTCGCGGGGGCTGGGCCAGCAGCCCTGGCGTCCAACTGACAACCGGGGTCTCCCCCCAGGACCGCCGCCTCCCGGCCTGTGCGGCTGTGTGGATGCGGCCCGAGGGGGCGTTGGGAAGGGGGGTGGAAGGGCAGGTCTTTTCTGTTTTCATTGCTGAGCACTTTCCGCCAGGTAGGAGCGTGAGGACTGAAGAAGAAGAGGTGGCCGGTCCACTGCCCCCCGCCCCCCCCCGCACTCCAGTTCCGTATCTGGGGTGACACCCTCTCCCCACCCCCCCGGAACACACACACACCAAGACAATGCAAACACTCATTCCCGCACCGATGTTGTGGGCAGATGCACATCTACGCTTTGGATAACAAAGGGACGCTGGGCGAAGGTGCTCAGGCCTCTGTCCTCTCCCCCCGCCCATCGGCCGCACCCCAATAAAAAAAGAAAAGGCTTGTTTCCAGCGCCTGGCTCAGTACGGCTCACAGCTGTGTTCAGGTAACTGCATCAGGGAGAGTACTCCAGGCACCCTCTCATTTGGCCCCAGACTGGAATATCAGATGGCCTGGCGTCTGCTGAAGCCCTTATTATATATAAGTGGGACCATTTCCTGGTAACCATGGTGAGAAGACATTCTTACTCCCAGTCTCAGAGGCTAATGCTTTTGTTCAGTGGCTTGCATGCTGGGACAGCAGGTAGGGACACATCTCTTTTCCCCCCAGCACACCTGGATCCCCCCTCCCCACCCCCCACCCCCCACAGCCCAAATGAACCAAGTCCCTGTCTTCCTCCTCACCTACGGAGAAGTCAGGCTTCTCATGCCAGGCAAGTGGACTTCACACCCAGAGGTCTGACAGCCATAGTCAAATTCTCCTCTCAAACCAAAGGAGGAAAGGGCGTTATGATCTATGAGTTCAAGGGGAGGACAGCCCTGCTTTTGTCTGGATGGTTTCACCTGAAGACGGACGCATTGCCTCTATTCCACCTTTGGCCGGGACGAAGGATACCTGACAGCGGTATTTCGGGTGCCCCGTGCACGGCGGGCCCAGCAGGCTGTGTGGGGCCTTAACTGTAGTGAACAGGGAAGCCCCAACACTCCAAATGTTCTGGAAAGAGGACTCAAGTCCACAAGCCTCTTGCAGAGAGATGAGGCCAAAAGGCAGAGACAAAGGTGCCTCATTTCTGGGGCCCAGGGACAGACAGGACATAAAGCAGGATGAGGAAGACACGGAACACAGCGGGGGAGAATTTCTCCAGGAGAACGTGCCTGGACACTGCCCGGCTCTGTGGTCAGGGCAAGTCGTGTGACATGTCGTCCCATTGTGCTAGCCTCCATTCTCTGTCCAATAGCCATTCTCCTCACTCCCAGAGATGTGTCCGGAATTTCCTTCTGGAAACCTCCCCACCCCTAAGCCCCCCCACAGTTTTGTGTTATACGATTTATAGCACTAGTTGGTCGGGAGCTAGAGGTGTAAGGCAATCCTGCTGGACTTCTGGGGATGGCCGAGGGGCCAGTGTGTAGGGCCTGAGGATGAAGCCAGAGAGGGAAGACGATGGGAAAGTGAGTCCTTGTGGGTGTGGCTTGAGTTGCTGGCTCTTCTGCTGAAAGAGTCCTCACTTCTCCCTCTGCACACTGGGTAATTAGACTCTCAGCCTCACGGGAAATAGTGCAGGTCAAGCACTTTCCACCATGCATGGCCCCTGGCAAGCAAGCCAGTCCCAGTCCTTACCGGTAATGTCCCTCTTGTGCCACATCAGGGATTAAAACAGTAGAGGAAGTCAGATCTGTGATATTTGCATCAGGACTCTATGTTGTAAGTAACAGAAACTCACCCCCAAGTGGGTTAGGCTGAAGATAAGGCATCACCTTACATAACAGAAGGGGTCAGGTTGTGCTGGTTTGAAGCCTGCAGGGGTCAAGGACCCAAACTATGTCCCCAGCTCCTGATCTCTAGCTCTTTCCATGCCTCCAGCGTCCACCTGCGGACGTCCCCCCTCGGCAAGGCTGCCTCTGCACAGCCCGCCCGGCAGCTTCAGGCCTGCAGGTGCCAAACACCGATTGGTCTGGCAAAACGGGCCACGAGGAAGAGCCCCAGTGAAACCACGCAGAAGGATTAGGACATAGGTGCCTCACCAAGGCCATTTTGGAACATTCTGAGCAGCAACATGTGTGCCAGGCAGGGAAACACAAGAGAAACTCATCACAAGACTGTCCAGTCCAGACCCCAAACCCAACGGGAATTTCTGTTATGATGCCACTGACAGGTGGGCCAGGCTGAGCTTGAGAACTTCTGGTGGAGAGACCCTTACTCTCTCTGCAGACGGAGCTGTTCCAGTACGAAGTAGCTGTCGTTGCCAGCAAGGGGGTCCCTGTGCCTGACCGGACTCCCTGTCAGTCTGAGTGATCCGTGTTCCAAAGTCACAGAGCCAGCCCTCCTCCCCAGAGAAGGCCCTGAGTTATTCAATCAAGGTCCCGTGTTTCTCTCTGGGCCTTCGCCTAGGGACCAACCGTCCCTGGGCCCCTCAACGCTGCTTCTTAGGCCATGGCCCTCTCCCCAGTCACCTTTCTCTGCACGGGTTCCGCTTACTCAGTGTCCCTCACGAAACTTGGGGTGCACTACTGACTGCCTATTCAAGGTACTCCCTCCTCTCGCTGGGGAGTCAGTGTTCCCGGGGTTCCCCTCAGACCCACCAGTAAGGATGAGCTTCCCTGGGGCAGAACCAGCTCCCTGATATCCTGGGGCCACGCAGGTCAATGGACTCAACCGCCAGGCACTGATTTCACTTTCTTTATAATCATGTACCTGCCGTTGCCTAACTTGCTCGTTATCCGCCGTATTCCATTGTAAGGGCCGTCCAATTTATCTCTGCGAGACGTCCAGCCACTGAGGCTGGGAGGTGGGGGACAGGGGCGAGGGCACCCTGAGGACTTGGTCTTGGGTGCAAGGGTTCTGCCCCTGGTATCCAACGAAGGGAGGTATGGGGAGGTCTGACGTCCAGGTGGCCCTTGCAAAGGCCTGTGGACTGTTACAGGCGAACGTCTGCGGGGAACCAGCCGCAAGGGGTGAGGCTGGCTTGGCCTCTGAGACTGCCCCACCCCTGCAGATCCTAAGCACAAGATCCCTCCAAAGCAATCTTTGGGGACATCCCATGGCTTCCCAGCCTCCCCACTCCCAGCTGACGAAGAAGAAATCTAATGAATATGTTCTCTATTTATACAGTCTTCTTCATAGTTTGGTGATTTAGCTTCCAACAATTTTGACCTTGAACCTTCTTTGTTCACAGGGTGGTTGGCTCTGAATTGACCTAAGTGGACCCTATCAGCTGTTTTTCTTCTGCTCAACTACAGAGCTACCCCAACCTGAGCTTCGTTTTCCAGGACGTGGGACTTTAGCCCTCTGCTCAGCAGACACCAGAGACTGCCTGCTCTTCCAGAGCTGATCTCCACTTTGGAACACGGGGTGGGGGGTGTGTGGGTACAAAATGGAAAATCCTGTCCTCAAGTGTTGTCAGGCGGTAATGTTCTTATCCAGACTGGGGATGTTTTTAACTTGTCCCATGAGCTTACAGCAGGGATCTTTCTTTACCTAAGCTGCTGGGGCACCTGACTGTGTGGTTGGGGGAAGGAGCAAAGCGGGGCTTCCCAGCATCCCATCCAGGGGTGGAAAAGTGCCTGGCCTGCCCATCTTCCACCAGGAGAGCATCTCCCTCATTTCACATATCACTGTTTTGTAGAGGAAAACACACAATCATGGTCTCCTTGCCCGGCCCCACGCTCCCCTTCTGCCACATCAGTCTCTGCACAGTGACAACGTGTGGGCTAATTCGAGTTCTTTCCCCAAAGCCTCAAGGAAACTCGATTTTGGAGGGAGCGGGGGAGGGAGGAATTTGCTTGTTTTCCTTTCTACAACCCAAAGCTCTGACTTTGAAGGTGAACGTTTTCAGACAAGTAAAAGCAAATACGGTGCCATAACAGCCACTGGGAGGGGGAGACGTGGTGGGGAGCCCCGAGCTGGGCCAGTGGGGTGGGCGTCCCACCCCTGCTGCGTCCCAGGCCTGCGACCTCGCAGCAGGTGCTGGAGACCCACCTCTCACATGGCCCATGACTTGTGGCTTCTCTGATCCTTTCTCTGTCATGTTGGCAATTAGGGCCATGGGGCCTTTTCTGTCTCTGTTTACATAAATAAGCCTCCACTTTAAAAAAGGAAGAGAGAGGGGCTCCTGGGTGGCTTAGTCGGTAAAGCGTCCGACTTTCGCTTAGGTCATGATCTCGGGGTTCGTGGGTTCCAGCCTCGCGTCGGGCTCTGTGCTGGCTGCCAGCTCAGAGCCTGGAGCCTGTTTCAGTCTGTGACTCCCTCTCTCTCTGACCCTCCCCTGCTCACGCTGTCTCTCTCTCTCTCTCTCCTAGAAATAAATAAAACATTTATAAAAATAAAATAAAATAAATAAAAAAGGAAGAGAGAGAAAGAGGGAAAATACGAAAGTGAGTGAGTAAGATAGAATGAGAAGAGAGAGAGAAGGTGGGAGGGGTGGGGAGGGAAGGAAGAAAGAAAGAGTATTGAGAGGTAGGAGCAGGTGCAGAGGAAAATCACGCCCCAGCCTTTGTGGGATGAGAAACGACAGAAGACGTACAGATGGGGTGTCCAGGAGGGCAGCCTAAGCTGGGCCTGCGTACCAAACCGGAACTCCCTCTAAGCTGCTACATTCTAAAGGAACACCGTTTTCATCTCCACGGTTTGCTGGGTTCCTGTTTTTTTTGTTTTTTTTTTTAAATTTTTTTTTTAATGTTTTTTTTATTTATTTCTAGGAGAGAGAGAGAGCGTGAGCAGGGAGGGTCAGAGAGAGAAGGAGTCACAGACTGAAACAGGCTCCAGGCTCTGAGCTGGCAGTCAGCACAGAGCCCGACGTGGGGCTTGAACCCACGAACCGCGAGATCATGACCTAAGTGAAAGTTGGACGCTTAACCGACTAAGCCACCCAGGCGCCCCATGCTGGGTTCCTGTTTTGCTGGCCCTCCTGCCGTGCTCTGTCCCCATCCTTCGCTAGGCATCCTCTGGCCCCGCCCCAAAGGGGGCCCCTCCCTCCTCACCTGCTGGGAGGGGGGGCCAGGGGAGCAGCTGCGGCAGGTGCATGCAGGGTGGAGGAAGGAAAGAAGGGGAGCTCCAGAAGATGGAAAGATGAGGTTAATGAGGGATGTTTTCGGGAAAAGAAAAATGCAAGTAAATCTTCAGAAGCTAAGTTAAGAAGCAGTAAGTGTCGCAGATGATTCCTGTGTTCCTCTGTGAGCACAAGAACAGAGAGTGGCAGGAAAGTTCAGGAAACAATCTCCACAAATGAAGAAAGAGGGAGTAACATCTGGCAATGAAATGACCTCCAAGCCTGAAGTCCGGACAGAAGTCTCAGACAGACACCAGAAAAGTACGGGAGGCCTCCTCCCACCCATAAATAAACGCCTTCCACTGCGCCCATTTGAGCTTTCAAGGTCCTGCTTGGGAAATAACCAGGACCCCACAGAGCACACCCTTCTTTTCCTCTGTGGAGCTGCCCTCCCCTGATCAATCCTGGAACACAACCCTGACCCAGAACCAGTCAGAACATTCCATCCCTCAGGCCATTGCATTTGTTCTTGAGAGGATTTATGAACCCCATGGGTCCATCCGAATTGTCCCTGGGACTTTGCAGGGCCCTGAGAAGCACACAGTTGACAGCCCCCCATGGTGGCCATCTTCCTTGCCTGCAAGGAGGCAGGGACCAGGCTGGACCCCTGGGGACCTTGAACAGGTTGGTGCCCCTCAATGCCTCCGTGACGGCAGCTATGAAGTGAGTGAGAGCTGTGCCCATCTCATAGGATCATTTGGGAGGATTAAATGAGTCAAAATTTTTTTAATGTTTTATTTATTTCTAGGAGAGAGAGAGAGAGAGAGACAGCATGAGCAGGGGAGGGTCAGAGAGAGAGGGAATCACAGACTGAAACAGGCTCCAAGCTCTGAGCTGGCAGTCAGAACAGAGCCTGACGCGGGGCTCGAACCCACGAACCGCGAGATCATGACCCAAGCAAAAGTCGGACGCTTAACCAACTAAGCCACCCAGGCGCCCCTAAATGAGCCAAATTTTTGATACTCATGACTGACTCACAGTGTGCATCTTATAAATAAACATTGGTCCTCCTCATTATGAGATCCAGTACTTTCCCTCTGACCTTGAACTAGCATGAATTAGGTTTCAGTCACTTGAAGCCTGAAAATCCTGATTAGGACACATAGTCTGGTAAAAGTCAGGGCCCCTAAGCCTGTTTATGGCGGGATCTCATGAAGAGTTTATAGGTCAACCTTGTAACCATTTATTGCCTTAGCATCTGTTCGCCCAGGCACACGCCTCATCTCCCCCAGGAGATCATAAATCCCAATGTCTCTGGAATGTTTCTTTGCTTCCAAAATCATTCTGGCATCTAGCTAGGGTAGGTGCTTGATAAAAATCATGAGTTATGTTGAACAACCTCTAATGTTTTGGAAGGCGCTGTAACATGCATTGTCCCATGTGACACTCAGGATGTCCCCACAAGGTAGGAAGGCAGATGTCATCACTGGAACATGCTTGAATTTGATACCCCAGCCCCAAGTACAGGGAAGACCACGTTTTACTTTTCTTAGCAGTCTGATAATCTACCCCTAGTCCCTGAAAGGCAGTGCCTCCGTGCCATGCCAGCTCAGGGACAGACTACTCTCCTGGCTCCAAAGACCACAGTTTAAATCCAGTGTGCTCAGTGCCCTGAAGTCTTCTTGCCCCCACAAGATACCTGAGCTCTTCTGTGATCTGCAAACCCCAACTCTCCCCTCCCTAGCCCAGGGATGTTTTCCTGAGCCGCCTGCCTCTCCCCTCCAGGCCCCCAGCTCCTCTTCTACCCCCCAGGAAGACCTGGGCAATCACCTACTTGAACTTGAGCTTTTAGAAGCAAAAATTTGGTTGGGGAGATTATCTTCTGCATGACTGGAAACTTCAGGACAGGGCCCTGCAACTCAAAAGTCCCCAAGGCAAGAGAAAAACAATTCAATTAAAAAAGAAAAAAGACTCAGCTACTTTTTAAGGGAAGGGTGGGGAAAATAGCTAAAGCAAGGAAATTAGCCCCAAAATCATCTCAGTAAATGATCCTGCCTTGGAAACATGGTGATGCGGCTTTCATGAAGTTTGAAAAGCTGAGGTCTTGTGACTCTTGCTGAGTACCCTTTGCACATGAGCACCACACCTCTTTCAAACAGAGAGAGAGATCTGAAGAAGCGTGCATTCAATGTGTTAAAAATCACAGGCACACTAACGGGGGGACGGGGTAGATGCGCTTTACTCTATTCCCACCCCCCACCAAAGCACAGCTAAAAATTCTGAACATTATACAAAACAAACGTGAAGCGACCATGACCCAAGGAACCACACTGGGTGAGGTCCCTGGGTTTTCTTTGTGCCTCATATCTCCCAAACGTTCATTCGGAGAAACCAACAACCTGGAAATGCTAATAGACACAAACACAGATAAAAAGCCCCCCCACACACAAGAAACAGCCAAAAGAACAGAAAAGGGGCACCCTAGAAATACAGAAATTTTTAAGGCAATTATTGCTCTACTCCAGTCAAACACTACACAGTAAAATGTGGCCCCACCCCACCTAAACCAATAAAGATGAGTTTAGAGCCTAATTTCTGCTCTCCTCAGGCTATAATGGAGCACCAAAAGCTACCCCCATCCCTGGTCAACATGGTGTCAGAGAAGGCCCTAAATGGAGGCTGGAAGCCATCGCCACGAGGCAGTAATGAGGAGCCTCCCCTTTCCTCGCTGGGATGGTGACAGAGGAGACCCAGTAGAGTGAGGGCTTTCACCACCACCCAGTGTCAACAAGAACACAGCCCTCTCCCCAAACCATGGTGCCAGTGGAGATCATGTGGGAGCAATAATGTCGTCCCCTATCTCTCCCAGCCAGGGAGGTAGGGGTGGAGGCCAGGTGGGGATCCAAACTCCAATCCTTTCCAGCAGTAATGAGGAGCTCCTCCCTTGGATGTCAACAGAGACTGAGCAGGGAACCTGGACTTCTACCCTCATCTGGTAACGAGGCAGTGCCCTCCCACTTCTCCTACCTTAGTGATATCAGAGGAAGCCAGCTAAAACAGAAAGCTTACATAAGACCTAAAGCTTCATTATATAATATCAAAATTATTTAGGTTCCCATCAAAAATCTTTCATTATCCAAGAACCAGGAAAATCACAATTCAAATGAAAAAAAGCAGACAGTAGATGCTAACATCAAGGTAACAAAAATATCACGATTACTTCACAAAATTTAAAAGCGGCCATCATCAAAATGCTTCCATGAACAATTGTGACACTTGAAACAAATGAAAAGATAGAAAGTCTCAGCAAAGAAATAGGAGATATAAAGAAAATAAAATGGACATTTTAGAACTGAAAAATATGACACCCAAAATGGAAAACTCAGCAGATGGGCACAACAGCAGAAAGGAGAGGAGAAAGGAAAGAATCAATGACCTGGACAACAGAACGACAGAAATTATCCAGTCTGATAGGGAGAAAGCAGACTGTGCAAGAGCAGAGGCTGAGAGACATATGAGACTGTGACAGAAGATCCAACAGAGTATCTATAATCCCAGAAGGGTGTTTGGAGGTCGGAAATATGCAAAGAAATAATGCTAAAAACTTCCCAAATTTGGCAAAAGACAGAAACCTCCAGATTCCAAAGATTCAAGAAGCTAAGTAATTCCAAAGAGGATAAATCCAAATAAATCTACAATAAGACATCTGATACTGAAGGCAGTGAGGGGGACATGTCGTCTTATCTGAAAGAAAAAAGCAGTTCAAATTACAGTAGATTTCTTATTGAAAACAATAGTGGTCAGAAAGATTTGGCACAACATTTTTTACTTGCTGAAAGAAAAAAACTATCAACCCAGATTCTTATATACAGAAAAAATATCCAAGACTAAAAGGGAAATCAAGATAAATTTAAGAAAATCTGTTATGAGTTGACATATCCTAAAAGAATGGCTGAAGGAAGTTGTCCAAAACATAAAAGAAATGGTAAAAGGAGGAAATTTTGTGCATCGAGAAAGAGAAAGAACAGTATAAGTAGAAATATGAGTGAACAAAATAAATTTTTCCTTCCACTCTTGAGTTTTTCGAATTGTATTTGATGGTCAAGGCAAAAATTGTAGTATTGTTTGATGTGCTTCTATGTGTGTGCAGAGTAAATATTTAAGACAATTACATTATAAACAAAGGAGGGTGAGGAGATATAAAGGTAGGTAAGGTCTTTACATGGCAGTCCAACTTATAAAACTATGACACTAAAAGACTGATGTCATGTAATGTAATACCTAGGGAAACCACTTAAAAAGCAGTCCAAAGAGATGTTTTCAAAACACAGAGAAGTCAGAAAGCAATTCTAAAAAAATGTTCAAGTGACTCCTAGGAAGGCAGGAAAACAAAAAACAGACAACATAGAAAACAAAAAAATAAAATACATGCTTAAACCCAATATGTCAATACTTACATTGAATGTAAATGACCCAAGGGGCACCTGGGTGACTCAGTCAGTTAAGTTTCCGACTTCAGCTCAGGTCATGATCTCACACTTTGTGAGAGATCAAGGCCCACATCGGGCTCTGTGCTGACAGCTCGGAGCCTGGAGCCTGCTCGGATTCTGTGTCTCCCTCTCTCTCTGCTCCCACCTGCTCGCACTCTGTGTGTCTGTCTCTCTCTCAAAATAAACATTAGAAAATAAATTTTTTAATGTAAAGGAACCAAACAACAGAACTACAAACTATGTGATGCAAAAAATGATAGAACTGAAAGAAGGAAGAGATAAATTCACAATTATAGTTGGAGACTTCATCGCCTCTCTCAACAGCTGCCAGAAAAACTAGAGAGAAAAATCAGCAAGGACATAGTACTCAACAGCCACACTGAGCAACACGTTCCAGTCAGTATTCATAGAACATTCCAGACAACAATGGGAGAATCCCCAATCTTCTCAAATGTTCATGGAACATGTACCAACATAGATCTTAATCTGAAGAACTGAAATTATGCAGAGTGTGTTCTCTGACCCAAATGGAATCAAACTAGAAATCAATAATAGAAAGATAATAGGAAAATCTCCAACACTTGGAACTGAAACGATGCACTTCCAAATAATCTATGAGTCCAAAGGAGATCTTAATGGCAAACAACATACAGTTAACTGAATTAAAATGAAAGTACACGTATCAAAGTACACATGTGAGGGGTATGTCAGTGTGGAGGAGAAATATAGAGTGCTAAAAGCAAATACATTATAAAAGGAAAATTCTGAAATTCATAATCTAAACTCTCACCTCAAAAGTGTAGAAAAAGAAGAGAAAATGAACCAAAATATAAGAAATTGTAAAGATATGTGCAGAAATCAATGAAATTTAAAATAGAAGAATAAAGAAAATCAATGAAACATGATCACTTAGAAGTGATCAATAGGGGCGCCTGGGTGTTTCAGTCGGTTAAGCATCCAGCTTTGACTCAGGTCATGATCTCACGCTTCATGGGTTAGAGCCCTGCATTGGGCTCTGTGCTGACAGCTCAGAGCCTGGAGCCTGTTTCAAATTCTGTGTCTCCCTCTCTCTCTGACCTTCCCCTGCTCATTCTCTCTCTCTCTCTGTGTGTCTCAGAAATAAATAAAACATTTAAAAATAAAAAAAAAGAAATGATCAATAAAACTGAAAAACTTCCAGGAAGGTTGACAAAGAAGAAACATAGAAGACAAAAATTACCAATATTAGAGACAGAGCAGGGGACATCATGACAGATCATACAGACATCTGAAGGACCATAAGACAACACTAGAGACAACTCTGCACAATAAATTTGACAATTTAGAGGAAATGAATGAATTCCTCAAAAAACGCAAATTACAATAACACACTGAATATAAAATAGATTATTTGAATAGCCCTGTAGCCATTAAGGAAAGTGAATTCATCATTTTAAAACTCAAAAAGAGAAAGGAAGGAGGGAAGGAAGGAAGGAAGGAAGGAAGGAAGGAAGGAAGGAAGGAAGGAAGGAAGGGAAGAAGGAAGAACTCTCCAGGCCCAGACAGCTTTCTTGAAGAATTCTATCAAATACTTGAAGAATTCACACCAATTCTATACAATGTTCTCCAGAAATAGAAAAAAAGGGAACATTTCCCAATTTATTTTATTTAATTAGTATTACCCTAGTATCAGACGAAGTGTTAAAAAAAAAACTACAGACCAAATCCCTCATAAATATAGATGCAAAAGTCACTAACAAAGTATTAGCAAACAGAATTCAACAAATATGTTTAAAATAACACACTATGTCCACGTGGAGTTAATCCCAAGCATGCAACTCTGGTTCAACATTTGAACACTACATTGTAGTACACCATATTAACAGACTAAAGAAGAAAAATCACACAATCATGCCAGTTGATGTGGAAAAAGCCCTTGACAAAGCTGAACACCTATTCATGGTTTAAAAAAAAAAAACATAAAAATAGAAATAGAAAGCAATCTCTTCATCTTCCAGCAATTGCACTCCTGGACATTTGTCCCAGAGGATGAAAACTTAGATTTACACAGAAATTAGCACAGAAATGTTTACACAGTTCTATCTGTAATAGCCAAAACCTACAAACAACCCAGCCTTCTGTCAATAGGTAAATGGTTAAACTGTGGCCCTGTCTACAATATGGAACACTACTCAGCAATAAAAACCAAAGAACTATTCAATACCCAACAACTTGGATGAGTCCCTAGAGAATTCTCCTGGAAAAAGCCAGTCCAAAGAGGTTACACATTGTATAATTCCATTTATGTGACATTCTTGAAATGGCAAAATTACTCACATGGGGAACAGGTTTGTGACTGTCAAGAGTTAAGGAGGGGATGGAGTGGAAGGAAAGAGAATAGGGCTATAGAAGGGGGCGAGGGACCCTTGCATGGGTGCCGTTCTGTATCTGGACTCTGTCAGTATCGGTATCCTGGATGCGATGTCCTTCTACACTTTTGTAAGATGTTACCATGGAGGGAGGGAGGTAAAGGGCACCTAGGATCTCTTTACATTCTTTCTTACAACCCCATGGGAACCTACAATTATCTCAAAATCAAAGACTAATTAATTTTGAAGTCACAGGACAGTCCTGAGTGAGGCCACTCCAGATGAGGCAGCCTCAGGTCAACCTGCGGCAGAGAATAGACGTCACAGAGAGCGTGGGGAGTGAGGAAGAAAGTGGTAGAGCTTAAGGAGTGAATAAGAGGACATGGAGCCAGAGAACACAGGTCGCTCAGGACCACACAGTGGGCTGCTGGGCAAGGAAGCATTTGTGACCGTTGTTTGTCAGCTGTCAAGTTGGGAGGGTGAGGATGGACGGGACAACGTTCTTCCCCGTTACTAGAATTCACGTGTGTGCGTGCACAGGCACCTGCAGAGACAGTGATGGATAGGATGCCGGCCCCATCATTAGCCACCTGTGGTGCTGGGCTGGTCCTAACCTCTCAAAGCCTCAGTTTTCATCAATAAAATGGGAATATTAAGGGCATCATTGTGGCGATCGGATTACATGGGGTAGTCACAGTGCCTCGGAGCCGAGAAGAGGGAAGAGTGGGTAGCTCGTGTGCATCAAATACTGCCTTCCAGGTCCTCAGACCGTGACTTCTCCCACCCTCCCCCACTGTTGCCACTGCTCACCATCTTCCCAAATGGCTTCTTCTTCTTTTCTTCCTGTGATGAACAGTTCTGTGGGGGAAATGGGTGCGTAAATGTACAAAGGAACTCCTAGCTCAGAATGACAACCTTTCAGTATTAAATGTTAAGGTAACAGTATGGTGGCCAAAAGGTTAAAACCTCTGGTTACAAGTTAAGTAAGCCCTGGAGAAGGTAACGTACATACGGCATGGTGCACATTACCGTATCGTGTCTTTGAGAACCGCTAAGAGAATAAATCTTAACGGTCTTCATCACAAGAGAAGAATCATAGCTATGTGAGGTGATGGGTGTCAGCTAAGCATATTGGGATGATTCTTTTGCGACACAAACATTATCAAACCACTGTATGGTATAGCTTGGACTAGTATAAATTACCCGTCAATTCATTCTCAACAAAACTGGGAAAAAAAATTAAGGCATCTTACTTTTCCTTGACCGGCTACTCATCCGCATTTACAGACTGGTGTGTTTCCCTCACTGGGCTGTGGGCTCGCAGGACAGGGAGGCTCTGGCCCACCCTCACTGAGCCTGGACATCCAGCGATGCGGCCTCCTAGACGGCCCTCTGGTATTTGCCGGCTGGCCGATTTAAGTCACAGGCACTTCACATTATAAATTATTGTTGGTGCCCATACTAACAAACATGACATCTTTGCTTTGATCTACAGCTAGCTACAGTTACTGTATACACTTATATTAAAAAATTTATTTTTTGCTAAAAAGCACCTTATCAGTGACTTACCCAGCAGCTTAGATGTAAAAACACTTCCCAGGGAGCCCTTCTGCCGCAATACAGACCCCTCTGCACCGAAATGTATTTATTTTGCCATCAAGAAAGGGAAGTAGCCTGTGCCTCATGTAGGACAGAATTTCAATTTTCATCACTGCAGACATATGAAAACCCCCAAACCGCAAGCAACGATTTCAGTTTCTGTTCTGCATCCATACAAAACGAATTGTTTTAAAATAGGCATAATGCAACCATATGTGTAATAATATTGTCAGTGCAATGGTCCCCGCAGCAAACAGGAAGCCTCGGAGGTTACTAAGGGTCAGTGTGCTCCCTCCGGGGTTACTGTCACATCACAGCATCTGTCTGTCCACAGACTGGCCAAGTGTCAATCTACTTGTAGCTTCTCGCTTTGGGACAGATGATAGATCTCACACTTGAGAACGCTGTGGAATTTATTCCTTTTTTTATGACACTCATTTAACACAGCTACAGCAAAGACTAGTTCATCGGAGTCTAGAGGGTCATAGTCAAGGGTAAAAGGAGCATTTCCTAGTGGAAGGTCTAGAGTAACTTACATAACATCGTAGTATGATAATTCAGGTCGATGATTGTTGCTGCAAAGTGGCGGTAAAGTGACCTAGCAAAGTTCAGGGTTTTAGGGGGGATTAGCCATCACCTACTAGCAAAAACGGTTAGCCTTAGAGGCCACAATGGGTTCCAGAATAGTGCTTTGAACTTTACAGCTGTTAACTCACTTCATCCTCATCACAACTGAGTGAACCAGACACTATTATCATCCACAGTACGGAAGTAAGGCACAGAGAGATTGTGTAACTTGCCTGAGGCCCCACAGCAAGAAAATATCCAATCTCAGAGCCCAAACAGTCAAGGTCTGTCTCCAGAGATTGCAACGATTTCCCCCGTAAGAAAGATTTCTTTTCTTTTTTTCAAAGTAAAGCAAAAACTGTTAATGTCAGGATTGGTGAATTTTGCATATCTATACACTTGTATCCTCACCCCCGCCCCCAAGATCATGATACAGAACATTTCCATCTAGAACATTCTCACCAGGTGACCTGTATCATGTGCCCAACCCCAGCCAAGCCCTATCTGGAGAACGTAAGCACTACTCTGGCTTCGATCAGCACCGCTCAGTTTCGTCCATTCTGGACCTTCATATCATTGGCTTCTGGAATGTACTTCTTTGTGTCTGGATTCTTCTGCTCAACAGGATTTAAAAAAATTTTTTTTAATGTTTATTTATTTTTGAGAGAGAGACAGAGACAGAGACAGAGACAGAACGCAAGTAGGGAAGGGACAGAGAAAGAGGGAGACGCAGAATCAGAAACAGGCTCCAGGCTAAGAGCCATCAGCACAGAGCCCGATGTGGGGCTCAAACCCATGAACCGTGAGATCATGACCTGAGCCGAAGTCAGACACTTAACCAGCTGAGCCACCCAGGCGCCCCTCGACAGGGTCTGGAAACCCACGCACACACAACATGGATGCATGCGCTTGCCCAGCTCCTTCCTTTACGGTTTGCTTTCCTTTCTGCTACTGGAGGGCCTGTGTGCCATGTCCCATTTTCAGCCATTTTCATCAAAGCCACTGTCCTATCCACCTTCCTGCACATCCTCTGGGTGGACACGAACATTCATTTCCCTTGAGGAAAAGCCCAGCAGTGAAACCCCTGGGTTATGGGGTAAGAAGGTTTAACTTTAGTAAATCTTACCAATCACCCTTCTTCATTTCTACCTATTCATACTCCCAGGTGCTTCACACCCTTACCGTCACTGGGTATTTTTGTTTTTTAGAAAACATGGCCACCCTGACAGGTGTGTGGGGATTACATCACCAAGGTTTGTTTTTTTTTCAAAAATTTTTTAATGTTTTGTTTATTTTTGAGAGAGAGGTAGAGACAGCGTGAGCAGGGGAGGGTCAGAGAGAGAGGGAGACACAGAATCTGAAGCAGCTCCAGGCTCTGAGCTGGCTGTTAGCACAGAGCTCAACACGGGGCTCAAACCCACGAACCATGAGATCATGATCTGAGCTGGAGTCGGACGCTTAACCGACTGAGCCACCCAGGCGCCCCAACGTGGGGCTCAAACTCACAACCCCAAGATCAGGGGTCACATGCTCCACCAAAGGAGCCCACCAGGCGCCCCTGATCTGTAGGATTTCTTGATGTATTCTGCACACGTGCTCTCCATCACCCAGGTATGTTGGAGATATGTATTCCCAGTCCGCAGCTTGCCATTCAATTTCTTAGTGTTCCTCATTTTAATTAGAGTCAATTTGTCAATATTTTCCTTGGTGCTTACGGGTTGGGGTCTTTTCTGTATGTGTGTCTTCTTTATGAAATCTCTGCCCACGACAAGAATATGAAAATATTTTCCTGTGTTTACTTCCAGAAGCACCACTGTCTTGTTTTCACATCTAGGTTTTTGATCCATCTTAAATTTTTTAGTGTTTTACTTATTTTTAAGAGAGAGAGGGAAAGACAGAGCAAAAGTCAGGGGAGAGGTAGAGACAGGGAGACACAGAATCGGAAGCAGGCTCTAGTCTCTGAGCCGTCAGCACAGAATCCGATGTGGGGCTTGAACCCACGAACCGTGAGATCATGACCTGAGCCGAAGTCGGATGCTCAACCAACTGAGCCACCCAGACACCCCTATGATGCATCTTAAATTAATTTCTATGTGAAAGGCAGAGGTCAAGGTGCACATTTCCACCTGTCTGGTCAGTTACGCCACTGCCCATTTACTGAAAATAGCATCCTCTCTCCATCAAATTGCACCCATGCTTTGATACAATCAGGTAGCCATATGCGGGAGGAAAGTGCATTTCTGGACCGTCTATTCTGTCTGTCTGTCTCTCTGTCTGTCCTTATCCAGACCACCACCGCTGTTACTGTAGTTTTTAAGTCCCGAGATATGACAGTGCTCTAGATCTCTTGTGTTTCCATATAAATTTTAGAATCAGGTCTCCAACTGTCATCAAAAAGGGGGAGAGGAGACGGAAGCAGGCAACCCCCTTGGAGCTTTGACGGGGATGGCGTTGAGAACTGACACCTTACAGCACTGAGTCTCCTCTCCCGCGACTACGGGATCTTTCTCCACTCACTTGTCTTTGCTGTGTCTCAGCGGTGCTGAGAGTTCTCAGGGCAGGGTTCTTGTCTGCTGAACCAGTCTTTAGGGTTAAACTTCCTCTTTCTTGCATGTTTATATCATGGTAAATGACATGGTCGATCTCACTGTCTAGTTGTTCATTGCTCCAATGTAGAAATAAAATTGGTTTTTCTATACGGGGTCTGTGTATCTTGCTACTTCGCTAAAACCTCTTATTTCTCCTCCAATCTTAATTATTCCCTTCTTTCCGCTTGCTTTGGGTTTAGTGTGCTCCTTTTACCAGGTCCTCAAGGCAGAAGATTGGGTTATTGATTTGGAGATCTTCTTTTTAAATCTTGGCTCTCAGACTTAGAAAGTTCCCTCTAAATACTTACTCTCTCTGCAGTGTAAATTTTGGTATGTTGCTTTTTTATTTTCATGCATAGCAAAGTATGTTCTAATATCCCTTGTGATTTCTTCTTTGAATTTTGGTTATTGAGGAGCAGGTTGCTTAATTTCCACATATCAATAAATTTCCTAAAATCATCTATTACTGATAGTAGTTTATAGATTTATTTATAATTTTACAATGATGTGCTTAAGTTTGATTTTTTCATTTAATTTTTTTTTTTTTTAAGAGAGAGAGATAGAGACAGAGCATGAGTCGGGGAGAGGCAGAGAGAGAGAAGGGGAGACACAGAATCTGAGGCAGCTCCAGGCTCCTAACTGTCAGCACAGAGGCGGATGCAGGGCTTGAACTTGTGAACTGTGAGATCATGACCTGAGCCGAAGTCGGACGCTCAACCAGGTGCCCCTAAGCTTTAATAATTTTTTTAAGTTATTCATCCTGGTTAGACTTAGTTTCTTGAGCTTATGGGTTTACCTTTCCTAAGGTGTGGAAAATATTTGGCTATTATTTCTCTAAACACTGCTTCTCTCTCCCTCTCTGTCTCCTCTTTGTCCAGGACTCCTGGTCTCCCCGTGTATCGATCATCATGTCCTTCCTACAAGTCTTACACTTTGATCTGTGTTTATAATCTTTCCCTCTCTGTGACTCATTTTGGCTATTTTCTTTTTTTTTTTTTTTAATATATTTTTATTTATTTCTAGGAGAGAGAGAGACAGCATGAACAGGGGAGGGTCAGAGAGAGAGGGAGACACAGACTCTGAAATAGGCTCCAGGCTCCGAGCTGGCAGTCAGCACAGAGCCCAACGCGGGGCTTGAACCCGCGAACCGCGAGATCATGACCTAAGCGAAAGTCGGACGCTTAACCGACTAAGCCACCCAGGCGCCCCATTTTGGATATTTTCTATTGATCTCTCTTCAAATTATTTTTTTTGTGTTCTGCTGCATTCAGTCTGCTGTTGAGGCCACCTGAAATACCCTCATTTAAAATATTTATTTATTCATCTAGCATGTCCTTTTGATGATTTTTGTTGATTCCAATTCTCCTGCGAAATGCCCCCTCTTTGCATTGATCTTTCTCCACCTTTTACTCTATTTTTCACATGTTTAACATCGTTATTTTGAAGTCAGGGGCTGCTAATGCCTTTTCCGAGTCATTCTCTGAAGTTTGACCTTTAAACATGCGAGCCGTTTCCACAGATGAGGTGGAATGAAGCCTGTCTCCTGACTCACTCAGTTCCTGGTGCTGTGTTACTTCTCACCTACAGCCTGTGGCTGTTTCAGGGTGTGTGTGTGCCGGCCTGAGGGTGCTGGCCCCGCATTCCAGGAACTGGTCCAGAGACAGGCGTTGGCATCCACCCTCAGTAATAACACGGATGCAATACCCCAAACTATGTGGTCACAGGACATCAGGAGATGTCTGTCCCTCCTTCAGACAGCACTCAGTTGTCCTGGGCAGTGGCAAGTCTCTGGATAAAAATCAATTTGGGGGCACCTGGGTGGCTCAGTCGGTTAAGCGGCTGACTCGGTTTCAACTCAGGTCACGGTCTTACAGCTTGTGAGATCAGCCTCATAGCTGGCAACACGGAGCCTGTTTGGGATTCTCTGTCTCTCTCTCTGCCCCTCTCCCACTCACACTCTCTCTGTGTCTCTCAAAATAAATTTAAAAAAATCATTTTCACCATTTTCCTCTAATTTGCCCACCTCTATTGAGGATGGCCAGCTCACCCATTTACAAACCACAGTTTAAGTAAACTCTTCCTTTTGTTTTTTTAATTTTTTTTTTTAATGTTTTATTTATTTCTAGGAGAGAGAGAGAGAGAGACAGCGTGAGCAGGGGAGGGTCAGAGAGAGAGGGAGTCACAGACTGAAACAGGCTCCAGGCTCTGAGCTGGCAGTCAGCACAGAGCCCGATGCGGGGCTCGAACCCACGAACCGCGAGATCATGACCCAAGCGAAAGTCAGACGCTTAACCGACTAAGCCACCCAGGCGCCCCTGCTTTGAAATTTTTAAAAAATGTTTTATTTATTTCTGAGAGAGAGAGAGAGAGGGAGAGAGACAGTGTGAGCAGGGGAGGGTCAGAGAGAGAGGGAGACACAGAATCTGAAACAGGCTCCAGGCTCTGAGCTGTCAGCACAGAGCCCGACACGGGGCTCGAACCCATGAACCGCGAGATCATGACCCAAGCGAAAGTCGGACGCTTAACCGACTAAGCCACCCAGGCGCCCCTGAGTAAACTCTTCCCAAACGAGGTTTCTCGTAGAATCTTCTGGAAGAGGGGCTCTTTAAAAATTTCAGTACCTCCCTTCACTCTAAACTGTGAGTCGGCAGCGATGGGGAAGCCGGGAAAGAGGTCCAGGGCCGCTGCGGGTCCCTAGAGGCAGCCACAGCCCCAGGCGGCCCTGTCTGTCTACAGCCCTAGGCCACCTAGGCCACCACTCTCCCCCAGCCTGGGAGCCTTGCCTCCCAGAGGAAGTGGCCGATCCTCTTTCCTAACGTGGCCTGGTGGCCTCAGTCTGTCCAGCTGCCCGGGCCCTCGGTGCCTGTCCCACAGGATCGTGTGGTCTGAGGTCACGGTGGGGCAAGACGGCGGCATACAGACGGCAGCATACAGACGGCGGCTCTCGAGGACACGGAGAGGAGGGTGGGGTTTTCCTGGTGAACTGCAGGGTAAGAAATGAGAAGTAAAGCATGAGCTCGAGTTGACCGCCTTATTTCTTCTCCAAAAAAGTCCTGGAATGTTTTCTTGATGTGCCAAAGGTTAAATGGGCTTGAGAAGAACAGGCGTCGAAACAAAACAAACAAGAAAGAGGAAGTCGGGGGCAGAGTCTTTCGTTTCCAACAAAGGAAGAGGGGTCCTAAGATGCTCCCAGTTAACAGCAGCAGATGCTTTTAAATTTTCTTTCAATGCTTATTTATTTTTGAGAGACAGAGTGCAAGCAGGGGAGACACAGAGAGAGGGAGGCACGGAATCCGAAGCAGCTCCAGGCTCAGCATAGAGCCCGATGCGGAGCTGGAAGCCACGAACTGTGAAATCATGATCTGAGCTGAATTCAGCCGCCCACCCGACTGAGCCCCCCGGGCGCCCTAACAGCAGCAGATTCTTATAGCCACCTCTCTCTTTTGAATTATTTCAGAACATGGACACCGGAAAAAGCACTAATGATATCTCATATGGTTGGGATTGGAAAACATACAGACGCGATTTGATATACGTCACAAGGACGTTTGCAAAATCTCAAACCTGTTCACATGGCGGGGACAGTCCAAATGGCCACGGGAAAGGCTGTTTGTGTTGACCCCGGAGCCTGAGGGAGAGACCAAAGCAAACCCGGCAAGGGCCTTCCCAGGGTCAGAGGACTTTGAAGGCAGGATGAAGGCTGTGGTCTGATGTACTATAGCTCTCCGCACGGTCACCATTCACGGGGACAGGGGTTTGTCATGGTCTGTTCTCCAGGCAATGACAGTGGGGCCCGGGCTAAGTCGAGTGGGTGTGTTGTACAAGCTGGCATTGAGCGTGGAACGGTTTATGGACAGGGCCACGGAAACATCGTCTGATGTCTCGAACTCGTGAGATCCAACCTTGGTGGCTGAGCATCTAAGAAAATTTCATCAGGGCAGCAGAGGTGATGTGGGGAGAGAGCAGAGCTCGAGCCAGTGAGGGAACAGAGCAGGGCTCCACTCTGGCCTCGGGGTGTCCTGAGCCTGCCCTTGAGGCCACGCCCACCAGAACCGAACATGCACCCCTAATCAGGGCATTTGCTTCCAAAGGCTTTGCTCTCTGAATCCTAGAGATCTCAACTTAAAAATTTTGACCTTTCGGTTGGGCGTCCAACTTCAGCTCAGGTCACTATCTCATGGTCCGTGGGTTCGAGCCCCACGTCGGGCTCTGTGCTGACAGCTCAGAGCCTGGAGCCTGTTTCAGATTCTGTGTCTCCCTCTCTCTCTGCCCCTCCCCCGCTCATGCTCTCTCTCTCTCTTTCCCTCTCTCTCAAAAATAAATTTTAAAAAATAATTAAAAATTTAAAAAAAAAGATTATGACTGTAGAATGTCTTTACAAAATTCTGGTGGAGCTTTGTGCAGAAAGGACTTTTTGCGCTTTGCCCCTCACGCCCGGCACCCGCTAGGCTGGCAGCCTCACCCCTCCACCTCGCCTGGCCCCTTTCCACTGGGGGACACGCTGGATCCGGAGCACTGGCAGTCCCTGTGCTGGGCGTGCCAGCGCTTTCCCTGGCTTATTGTTTAGAATTTAGAATGCACTTTCCCATAGACACAGGGGTTAGGTTCCCAGGCCGGGCATGAAAGCCCATACTTGTTCCACTTGTAGATAAACTGCGTTACTGCCATTCTTCACCGGACCGCACTGTGGAACTCGGTATAGAGAGCTCTCCCACCCTGTGTTTGTCGGAAAATCTCCCCAGTTCAGCCTTTGACCTCCAGGACGTAGGGGACGGGCTGGGTCTCCCCTCCTGCGCAAGACCAACCGTCAGTGACACAAGCGATGGGGCTCCCACCTGCGTCCAGATGGGGGCTGGTGTGTGAACCACCGTGGCCTAGAGGTGGCTGTGCCAGGGCCATGGAGGCAAAGCAGGGAATTGAGGGGAAGAGCGGAGTCCAGGGCAGAGGCAGCGTTGTATACATAAAGGTATCAGTAGTTTCTGGAAGTGAAGCCTAGAGCGCTGTGCTGGACAAAGGATCTAACCCGGAGGAAGACTGGGAGCGTTTGTCTCCCAGGCCTTGTTGGATCCGTCAGCATGGCTGTCATTGCCTCAATGCCGGTCAAGCCAAGTCGGGGCTCAGCAGGACCCAGCGCCCAGGTCGATTGGTGATGTCTGCCGAGGGAATGGTCAGGGACAGTCCCTGGGTGTTTGCCAATCCTGGCTATGCCCTCAATGGGAAAGTCAGTACCTGCCACATTTTTAGAATTCCCCAAGGAAAGATGTGCTTGTATGCACGAGAAGACACCTGGATAATTTTCAGCAGTCGATCATAGAAGCGTCACTTATCAAGGATTCTACATCTGGGCACATGAATCTGAAAATGTTGTGCCAGATGATGTCTACACAGTGTAGGGGAAAGAACGTGATCACATTCGGGGGGGAAGGCTTCACCAAACCTAAAACTGAATGTTGCCTGAAGAGCTGAAATCACTACTGCTGAAAGGCTCACGTTTCTTACTATAGTGCCGGGAAAGGCATACCCACGTAATATACTTGTAGTCTCTGTGTCCTGCACCTGTACCTTTATCTTACCACACTTTATGTGCCATCGTAATTATACATGAATGTATTTGGGGCAGTAAAATAGTATTTTGCTGATTGATCTACAACATAATTTGGAGAGGCTTTCTCTCTAAAATGCTAAAGTCTACTATTGTCATGTAAAATGTTTTTCCTCTGCAACGACCCCCTCAAACTGTGTGTTTCAGTGGGTACTCTCCCTGACAGCCCCTGAGGTACAACCAGGATCCTGTGTGAGGGCAGTGTCTTCTCATAACAGAAACCTCAATACTGTTAACACCGCACTGAAGGAGTTCGCTTCACACAGCCCAGCTCAGAACCAAGACAGGGGACTATGGACGTAAAGGCATTCATGTGACCTGCACCTCAGTTCTCTAGCAGAGGCGGTGCTGGGTCTGCAGCTTCAGGTGGGAAGAGCTGGCTAGTTCCCCCACCCTTGAAGAGGTCAGGTCTCCCCCAAAATCCACTGCAAACCTTTCATGCTTTTTAAATAAAAAAGATGCTTTGTGATTAACTAGTGAGATCGACTCACATGAAGCAACCACATGTAGGATGTTCTTTTGAGTGACAGGAAGAAAGATGAATGGATGGATGGATGGTGGGTAGATGGATAGATAGATGGATGGATGGATTGATGGGTAGATGGGTGGATGGATGGATGGATGGTTGGATGGATGGATGGTGGATAGATGGATAGATAGATGGATGGATCAACTGATGGATGGATGAATGGATGATGGGTGGATGGATGGATAGATGGATGGTGGATGGATGGATAGATGAGTGGATGGATGGATGGTGGATAGATGGATAGATAGATGGATGATAGATGGATGGATGGATAGATGGATGGATGGATTGATTGATGGATGGATGAATGGATGATGGGTGGATGGATGGATGAATGGATAGATGGATAGATAGATGATGATAGATTTTAAATGAATAAATTCCCAATCAAGGCCCCTCTTGCTGGTCTGTATTTAACTTCCCTTTTTGGTTGAGGTGAAAGCCCCTGGCTGCAGATTTGTTCCATGTTCTAGAGCCATTTCTATAATGACTGGCTGCCCTGCTCCTCCACGGCTCCCTGGCCATCACGGCCTCAGCTGTGACATTTCATCATGGAAAATACCCTGGTGGCTCTTTTTAGCCTTGTCATTGCTAACGCTCCCACGGCCCTTCTCCAACCAGAGAGGTCAAGGGGATTCTGCTCAGGCCCCTGTACCCTCTGCAATCTGCTGCCTCAGACTGCAGGTGGCTGGGCGGGTGACTCTCCTAGAGTCATCAGGACATTTGTCCCTGTTGCTTCCCCAATGGGCAGCTGCTGGCGTTGCTTGGATAGGGGGGTGCCCTGGCATGCAGCCATCCCTTCGGCCGTCACTGGCCTGCAGAGTTAAGTAAAGTATAAATATGGACCTGTGATCAGCCACTTCAGCTGGCTTGTTTACAATCCCTAATCTGTTTTGTACACCAAATTTTAATATTTCACACTTTTTCCCAAGTAGATGTCTGTACCTGTTTCCACCGTTATGAAAATAGTAATTACCTTTTATCAAATGCCTACCACACACCTGGCACCCCGCTCGGCTGTGTACACACTTTGTGCCCTTTACTCCTTAGGACTCCCTAGAGGGGGAGGTGTTAGTTCTGGGGACCATGTGCCCTGGTTTTCCCAGGACAGGGGACGGCAGTAAGGGGCGTCCCTGGGACGTGGGACTTTCGTTGCTAAAAGCAGGATGAGTTGGTCGTCCTAGATTATCCCCACTTTGCAGGTAAGGCAACTGAGGCACAGAGGACTCCGCAGTTTGTCCAGGGCACACAGGAGAGAGGCGGCCAGTCTGGGTCCTGCTTGTTCTGAGTTCCAGGCCTGTGCCCAGACCTCTCCACCCCGCCCCCCGCCACCTCGAGTGTTCTTATTTCTACAAAACTACCAAGACATCTTTCTTAATGGCCTCGGCACACTGAGAATGTGGGGAGAAGCTCTGTGCGAGCCTTAAATTAACCCTGACGACATAAGGAACGGAGAGTAGGACAGACAGGATACGAGGTGCACCACGCAGCCCCCACGGGGACGCGCCCCTCGCCCCCCCAGCTCGGGCACCAGCACCCGGGTCGCTGTCCCCACAGCAACACTCCCACACCTCACTCTGGCTCCTCCACCCCATCCCCCACGCCCTTCCTCTCCCCTCCATGCGGGTGACCCTCACGCTGCTCAAACCCGACTCCTCCCTCTGAAGATAAAAACGGGTTTTTAAAGCGGGGCCGAGGGTACTAAGTGGTTTGTTACCGCCGCCTCTCTGCTGCTATGCTCAGAAGTTTTTATATTAAAAAAGTAAAGGAAGGGAGAAGGAGAAATAACAGGAGAATATCAGCAAAAGAATACATAACAGTATCAAACAAAATAACCTTTAGAACAGAAGTATGAGCAGTAAATCAAGAGCGCAAGGGCCCGCGCGAAGGCTCCGCCCCAGGGCGACACAACCCTGTCGCGCTGCAGAAGAGAAGAGAGGAGCCGGCAAAGGAGAAGGAGAAGGGCAGAGAGAGGTGGGGACGGGGGATCCCAAGCAGGCTCCCTGCTAATAGGCTGTCAGCACAGAGCCTACGCGGGGCTTGAACTCGCAAACAGTGAGATCATGACCTGGGCCGAAGTCCAACGCCCAACCGACTGAGCCCACCAGGCGCCCCCCATCCTCACTCTGCCCTGTCCTGTCTTCTGGGGTTTAAGAGACATGTTCAGACACTGAGATGCAGATGTTGGTGGTGGAAGCTGGGCAAAATATCCCAAAACAACGGGCCCCGGGGGCCGCCGATGGGCTCTAACAGCATCCACACAAGGAGAGAACACAGGGGTTTCTCAGGCACGCGCAGGACATCTGCAAAAGTGTAGCGGCATCTGGGGCGCAAGGCAGGTCTCAAAGACCTTCAGGTTTGGTTTCATTAACACCACGTATTTCGTCCGTCCTTAGGTGAGCCACAAAGGTCACTTGGGGGAAGGAGGAATAGCAGTGGGAATTCATACCTATACCTCTAACTCCTGGGCCCAAAGAAGAATCCACGGTGAAATTAAAAAACATTTTATTTTGTTCTTTTTTTAATGTTTATTTTATTTTTTCAGAGAGAGGAAAACAGAGCGTGAGCAGGGGAGGGGCAGAGAGAGAGGGAGACACAGAACCTGAAGCAGCTCCAGACTGAGCTGTCAGCACAGAGCCTGACGCGGGGCTCAAACCCACGAACCATGAGATCATGACCTGAGCTGAAGTCAGACGCTTAACTGACTGAGCTGCCCATGAGCCGGTAGAAAACGTTTTAAATACCCATCTAAAACCTATACCTCAGGTCTTCAGGGGTGCAAATCCAATGTTCCTCAAAGAGATGTTTGAAACCCTAAAAGCTTCGAAAAGAGGAGAGGCTAAAATCATAATGAACTCGACTTCCCAATGTAAAAAGTCTGAAAAAGAATGAGCAAATGAGCCCAAAGAAAATGGAAAGACGTAATAAATGCCAAACAGACATTAATAAATTAGAAAACAAATTGCAGCAGATGTCTCCTACGCAGAGCAGACCCAGGGGCTCCTGCGTGGCGCCAGCTGTGGCCTCGGCAAACAGGCGCCGGCAGGTTCCACTCCGCTCCCGCTCTCCCGGCCCCGCGCCACAGCTCCCACACCCTGCCCTGCTTCCCTGGCGCCTTGGAAGGAGGTTGTCGGCCGGACCCTACTCGCTGCTTAGCCCTGGAGGTCATGCGTCATGGGGTAACTTCACCAGTGGGAGGCAGGAACCCCAAGCCTTCATTCCTTGGACAGAGATGTCTAGAACATTCTACACTCTTCCCAATAGGTCCCAGCTGGATCAGGCCCCGGCTGCGCACAACAGTGGCCAGCATCCAGAGTCCAAAAAGTAGATAATGCATTCTTTCAAGTGCACGTGGCAGTATGTTAATTAACAATAGGAAGGGCTTTTTTTATTTTTTTTTAAGTTTCAACACATTTCCAAAACTGCCATCATCCAGAGCACATTCTCAGACCTCAATGCAATTAAATTACAATCGCCTAGAAAACAACACAAACGCTTCAAACGTATGCTTAGAAAATGTAAACACTCTGCTGAGTGACTCTTGAGTCGGGAAATTATAGTAGAAATTAGGAGGCCCCGGCTCCCCGAATGGAGGGCGAGTGAGAACACGTGATCCAGTAACAGCTAAATATCAACCCAGGGAGCAGCAACAAACATCAACAAACCTAAAAGTGAGTTTTCTGTAAAAACTCAGAAAACAGACAAACCCCCTAGTCTGAAATATATAGAGGAGAGGGAGGGGAGGTGGGAAGGGAGAGGGAGAGAGGGAGGGAACAAATTATGACTAATAAGAATGAAAAGTGGGATCTAATTACAGCGAAAAAGAAAGGGATACATTTAGGAGATGCTATGAATAACTTTATCCAATGAATCTGAAAACAGCCATGAAATGGATGATCTTCAGAAAAGTAAAAATCACCAAAATTGAATCGAGAAAAAGAGAAAAGCCGAAAGAAACCCTTAACCCTTACATCAGTGGAATCTGTAGCCAAAATCTCCCGCTTCCTAGGCGTCCCAGGCTGATTTTCAGGTGAATTTTATCAAATCTCCATGAAATAGATCACTTTCATCTTATACAAATTGTCTCAAAGAGAGAAAAGAGAAGGGGCTGTACAATTTCTTGTAAGATGCTCATGTACATTTGATAAGGAAACTATCCGGGGAAGACATATATGTGCAACTCAGCTCCCAAAGACTCCCTATCTAGACTAGATGAATAAATCCTACAAATTAACAGGAAAAAACCCTATCATTTAAAATGTGCAGAGCAGGAGGGCGTCTGGGGGACACAGTCCTTTGGGCGTCCTACTTCAGCTCAGGTCATGATCTTGCGGTTCATGAGTCTGGGCCCCGTGTCGGGCTCTGTGCTGACAGCTCAGAGCCTGGAGCTGCTTCGGATTCTGTGTCTCCCTCTCTCTCTGCCCCTCTTCCACTCACATTCTGTCTCTCTCTCTCTCTCAAAAATAAATAACCGTTAAAAAACGTTTTTAGGGCGCCTGGGTGGCTTAGTCGGTTGGGCGTCCGACTTTCGCTTAGTCATGATCTCGCGGTTCGTGGGTTCGAGCCCCGCGTCGGGCTCTGTGCTGACTGCCGGCTCAGAGCCTGGAGCCTGTTTCAGTCTGTGACTCCCTCTCTCTCTGACCCTCCCCTGCTCACGCTGTCTCTCTCTCTCTCCTAGAAATAAAAATTAAAAAAAAAAAAACATTAAAAAAAACGTTTTTTAAAATAAAATGTGCAGAGTAGGTGAACAGGAAATTCATGGAAGAAACTCGAGCATCCGATAAGGTGCTCAAATTTGTCGGTAAGCGTGGAGCTGGAATGAAAGCCGTTGATGGGGGGAAATCTGTTACAAGATGACCACCGGGACTGAGAGGGAAATTCCAGTCCCGGACCTAAGGCTCTTCTGCTGGGTTCTTCCTGCCCTGCTTGTTGTGGGTGCGAAACTGCCACTAATGCAGAAGTAACAGACTATAAATTGTTCCATCCACTCACGCTCGGGGCTCAGACCGTTGGAGAGTGATCTCCTTGGAGCCCACCGGTGTGAAATAAACTTCCTGCCTTCTAAGATCTCCGAGTGCCGCTTAATTCTTTCGCCCGATGATCCAGAGCAGGTTCCGATACACCGTGACATTCCATCTCTCGCTCCTCGGCTTGGCAGATACCTGAAGTCTGTCAATAACGAGCGTCCCCAAGCGTGTGGAGAGGCAAGACTTCTCGTACCTTCAGTGGGGGCATAAAGCGGTACAACTACTTTGGAGGGCACGTTGGCAGTGTTTGGCGAATTTGAAAATTCATATTCTTGACAACTGGATTTTTTTCAAAGCTGAAGGAAAGGAGGCACGCGGTCCTGCTACACGGCCCGTGCGTGGCAGTGCTCGGCTCTGTCCACCAGGTGCCCGCTTCTTAAATAAGGAGAACCATTGTTCCTTGTACGGTGATTCATCTCTTAGCTGCATTTGAACGTTTTAATACATCAAGATTTTTTTCCCTCAAATGATTGTCTCATGACTAAAAAAAAAGTGAACGCTTCCAAAGTGTTTAATCCAAATAGAAAATCTAGCCATCAAATGTCAGCTCTTTGAATATAAGGGATGTCAAAATTGCAAGTAGTGGGGGGAAAAAAAGTGGGTGTATTTTTAGCTTTAATGCTAACATGAAGCTCCAGTGCAATCATGTGAAAACGTTTCCAAGAACATTTTAACCACTTAAAAATGGCCTGTTTTCTAAAAGGAAACCGAGGGCATTTTGCTGGAAGAAATCCACATTTCTAAGAAGTTGAATTGGGCTTGGGGTGAACGGCATCATGAGGGAGAGCACTTTTAGGAATCGTTCCTCCCCAATCCCGCACTCACATCTACTGTGCTTCTAAGTCAGGCTTTTCAGCCCCAAGGGACACGTGGGTCGTCACGCTGAGCACCTTATTGTACAGATGAAGAATTTCCTCTGGCATTTCTCCTGTTTCACTGTGAATTCTTAGGGAGACCCTGGTGTGCCTTCCCAGCTACCTGGTGATCTTTCTCACCTTTGGGGGAGCAGAGCACCCAGGTGGGAAGGTGCCAGTAAACTGAACACTTCCAGGAGATGCACTGATAAATCAGCGTTGGATTTTCTGTTCAGATGCTGAACCTTAAAGTAGACGCCACTTTGAGCTCCAGAAAGAAATATGGGAGCATTCCACTCACCCCCCGCCCCCTCCTGGCAACTGTGTGGCTCTGGGGGTGGGGGAGGGGTGTAAGGAGCAGCCTGATGGGTGGGGGCCGATGAGCATGATGTGTTGGGGCAGGAGTGAAGAACTAGGGAGAACACAGAACACACATTGTAGACGTTGAAATAGTTCTTCATTTACTGAACAAGTGCTATGATGTAAATCATCACTCAAGGTAGACCCTGGGAGGAGTCGGGAGCTGTGTGACACCCAACTCAAGCTTCAAGCTTCACCAATGAAATTCTGTGAATGCATGAATGCACATATGAACACACACACATGCACACACATGCCCACATGTATCCGAAACATAACAAATCTTTAACCAGCATTTGAACAAGCATCGATGATTTTTGGAAGAACACAGAGGAACACAGTTTCCATGAAATGGGGCAGCTGGATGGCTTCTAGAAAGAGGTAGAAATGGGTCGGGTGTGTATTGGGATTAAATTTACCAGTATTCGTTATAGACCCATCAGGTGAACAGAAGAAGTCCTTGAGTGGTATTGCCAATTGGCCAAGGGTGGGGGCCCACTTCTGAGGATCTTCACTTCACTGCTTTATAGAGCCAATTTCAAGCCTGCAATTTGAGGTCATTTCTTAGAATTATCGAGCAGATCAAAATACGTACGTGGCAGCCCAGAGAACACCGGAAGCTGTGAGGGAAGTGAGCTGATCACAAGGTGCCCGCAGCATGCGGACGGTCCAGGGTGAAGGCGTGCAGGCAAACGCTAGAAGGCCATCAGGGAAACATGTTGACACTTTAAAGAACCTTGCCAGAGAGCGCAGGAATATCGGCGCAGCCTGCCCTGCGGAAGGCGTTCCTGGCAGGTTGAAGGTCTGGGAGTTCAAGCGGCCAAGGACGGACGGCAGGTGGAAAACCACAAACTGCAAAGACGTTCTTGTGCTGAAAGCTCTCAGCTTGGGGATGTTGCTAAATCTCTGAGTTCTTGAAATCGAGGTGGGAATGCACTGCCGGAACCAACGGGCTCCAGGCGAGAAAATGAAGCCGGGAAGCTGGCTATAATTAAAGCCCCAGCAAGAGGCACAGCAGACAGAAGGTTTAAAAAAAATTTTTTTTTAATGTTTATTTCTGAGAGAGAGAGACACCGTGAGCAGGAGAGGGTCAGAGAGAGAGGGAGTCACAGACTGAAACAGGCTCCAGGCTCCGAGCTGTCAGCACAGAGCCCCATGCGGGGCTCGAACCCACGAACCGCGAGATCATGACCTGAGCCGAAGCCGGACGCTCAACCGACTGAGCCCCCCAGGCGCCCCAGACAGAAGGTTTTAGAACGAAACACGACGCGCGGCTGCACAGGTGTGTGCTGACGCCCGGCCCTCGCTCCAGGAACAACCGGGTGGAGGATCAGACGCTTATCTATGGGCCTCCCAAGGCTAAAGGTAACTTAAGGGACAGACTAGAATCTGACAAAGAGCCTAACTCTGCGCGGGGGAGGGTGTCCAGCACCCTTCCCATCTTTCGGTATTGGATTAACCGCTGCGTGTCCACCGGACCCAGGAAGGGCGGACATCTTGTCGACCATGTGATCTAGCTCTGACCAATCAGAGCCCCCTGCTCTCCAGCCGCAGGGATTGGTTTGGACGTGCTCACGTGACTCGGGCCGGACCAATCAGAGTCCTTCCTGGCCTCCGCCCCTGGAGCAGGCGGGAACGCGGTGGGTGAGGCTGATGCTGAGCCCCGCCTCCGCCAGCCCCGCGTGGGAGGGTCTCGGAGACGTGACTTCTCCGAGCGCTGCGGGGGCCCTGTGTGCGCCTGGACCCCCACCCCACGCCTGTGAACCCGTGAGCACCCGGTCTCGCTCAGGCTGGCTTGGGGTGGGGGTGGGGGGTTGCAGCTCTGAAAGGCTCCTGACTAACACAGCCTTTTAAGATAGTGGCTTTTAGAGTGGCATTTTAAGGAAATTACAGCGAATAATTGCCCAAAATAGAAAGAGGACTGCCTGTTAATGGAGGCCACTGAGAAATGATCTCCGTTTTAGAGGTACAGATAAACTTTGGTGTTTATATATTATTTCCCCAAACTCACTCCCCCTCCCCTCGCCCTCCCTTCCCCTCTCTCCTTTCCCCCTCGATCCTCCCTACCCCCCGTCTACCTTCCCTCCCTCTCTCTCCCTCCCCTCTTCTTCCCTCTGTCTCCCTCCTTCCCCTCCCCCCTCTTCCTCCGCCCTCACTCCTCTTCCCTCCTCCTTCACCCCCTCCCCGCCCACATACACACACGCAAACATACACGCCCTTCAGAGAGTGTTATGAGATGAAGTCAATTTTCCCAGGTGCTAGGACGTCATTAAGTATTAGAAAGTAGTGATTTACCAAAGGGAACCTTATTTTGGAAGAGTTAGTGAAACTTCTAAAACAACACCTGGCTCACTTTCTTGGAGCAGTTTTTGAATTGATTGAATCAAGCTGGCTAATTCCAGAAAATTCTAAGCTCAAGTCATAGACCGTGATTTTAAATACAGAGGAACTATGGGCACCATCTTGTGTGGTGCCGCTGGGGGTCTTAGATGCCAGTCTGGAAAGTTCTGGAGCTCCTTGATGGGCCACACAGCATGCTTCCTGAGGAAATAGCCCTACCCCAATTCCCCTTGGGGGCGGAGGGGCCTGGATTCACTGATCTCTCCAGCCAGTGTCTAGCTGAGAGGTCCCTGTACCCCTGCCGGCCACACAGAGCCGCTCCCTGCACCGGCTGGGCCCCAGATCGACCCAGAACAGGCTTTTCATCAGATCCCAGACCAGCCTTCAGAGAGGCCCCTGCTCCCGAGGCCCCCCGGATGCCGCAAGGTCCAGCCACTGACTGGACATGCACCACGGCCACAGCCCACCAGCTCACCATCGGGGTGCCCGGAGCAGCCCCTCGTCTCCCCACCCTCCCGCTCCCCGGGCCACCACAGAGGGATGAAGCTCTGAGAACGTGGCACCGCCGGCCCAGGAGTCACAAGACCCCATAATCGAGGATGGTTCTGACACAGGGATTGTGGGGCCTTGGACAAGTCGCCGAGCTTCCCTGGGCCGCGGCTTCCCTGTGTGTAAGTGGACAGATTGGACTAGGTCAGTGGTTTCCAACTGTCTGCGGCCCAAGCCTCAGGTGGGGCGGGATGCCCGGGGGGGTGGGTGGGCAGGGGGGGGCACAGCTGCCAGTGCCTCCCCCCGCCCCCCACAGCCAGGTGGTCCCAGCTCTATCCGAATCCCTGGGCAGTGGGCTCCTTGGCAAAAAAAAAAAAAGAAAAAAAAGAGTGTGAAATCTACTTCAAAGGCCTTTCCAGTTCAGAGATGCAGTGAACGGGGAACCCAATGACTAATCCACAGATGCGTCGGAAAGACAAGGATAAATCTGGAGAGAATCGGTGGCCATTGGGGGGAACATCCCCATACCTCCCTTTAGCCATGAAACACTGACTGCCTTATAACGGAGAAGCAGAGACATGGTACCTTCCTCACCCCATCAATAGGTGCTCAGTACGTATTGCTAAGTGAATAAAATATGAAACGAGAAGATGGTTGGACTTAAAGTTTAATTTTACATTTCAAACAAAATTCTTTAGTTTTTTTTAAAAAAATATGCATCTATTAGGGGCGCCTGGGTGGCTTAGTCGGTTAAGCGTCCGACTTTCGCTTAGGTCATGATCTCGCGGTTCGTGGGTTCGAGCCCCGCATCGGGCTCTGTGCTGACTGCCAGCTCAGAGCCTGGAGCCTGTTTCAGTCTGTGACCCCCTCTCTCTCTGACCCTCCCCTGCTCACGCTGTCTCTCTCTCTCTCTCTCCTAAAAATAAATAAAACATTAAAAAAAAAATTAAAAAAAAATATGCGTCTATTAAAGATCCCTCTTTGAAGTCATTTCTCCCCTATAATAGAAGGTTCATACTAGCTGGAAGGGGGAAATATTATTTTTGGTTTTCTATTTATTAACATAGAATTTTCTTTAAAGCATATTGTGAACATTTTTATAATCCTCTCAACATTTCAAGGATTAGAAAATGAGAGAAAGGTCAACAAAGCAGAGTAAAATCCATAATGCTCTGATTGTTTTGAATTCCAGATGCTGGAAGAGAAATATTTCCACATCCACATTTTTAGAAGGACTCACTGTTGCCCATTGTGAGTTGGCTTTAACTCTTCCTGAGCCATTCGACCACTTTAGCAAAAAGCATGTAACTTCGAAGCTGTAGGCACGAAACGTCCACACCGCAGGTGATTAATACCATCCACAATATTAAGCAGTCAACATCCCCGTGGAGCTGCAGAGAACCCTTTGCATTTGATGCTTGGGCCCCTTTCCAAGCCAGCCAGAGCACGAGCTGTAGCCTCTGCATTCCCAGACCCCACCCAGGGTCACATTTGTTCACAATGTAAGCACATCTGAGGCCTCCAGACACCGTGACGTACCCGATGGGGCCATGCCTGGCAGCTCCTGGAAGGTGGCCAACGTCGGATTCCACCCTGATTCCTGATCTGTGACCTTTCAAGCTCAGGTCTCTTTGAGGTCCCTGTTTTCCTCTTCTCGCCCGCCAGGTTGTGGCTGGGAGGCTGATGGTGACAGCGGGGACAAAGGTGGCCCAAATATGTATAAAAGTAATTAGGAGCTAGTGTGTATGTTGTCCACCTGCTGCAGGGCATTCCACCTGTGTCTAGAATTTCTATTTCAGCCGTCTGGGCGTCCTTCGCTCAGTAAGCCAGTCAGGAAATCAGTGAGTCGTACGTTTGCTGGAAGCCCCAGGTACTGTGCTAAGGCTGCACGATGAATAGACTCTGTTTTGGCTCTCAAGGACTTTATTGTCTAACGTGGGGCAAAGACAAATAAGTATCAACAGCACAAAAATGCTGCAGCCACACTACAAACAGTCCGCTCTGGAAGCAAGAGGAAGAAGCAATCACTTGTTGCGTTTTTTTTGACATCTCACGTTAATGGTGTTTTTATTTGAAAATCCCCCCGCCCCCCCGTTACATTGTGGTTTTAAAAGATCTGCTTTAAAAAATGATCAGCATGTACCGTGGGATCCCTACCATGTGTAAAAGTGGAATTGTGAAAACAACACCCCAGAGAGAGGGATGGGCAAACGGAAGTACTCAGCTTCAGTTGCGAGGTCTCATGGTCTTCACGGGAAGTGGCTCGGTGTTAGGTGTTACCTACCATAGACAGTGGCGCCTTTCAGATGCAACAGAGCATCACATGAAAAACAGAGGAGCGGCTGAGTATGAAAACAATGCAGAACAGCTAGTAAGTGTTCAAGGTGACAATGTCCAATGTGGAGCTGAAATGAAGTACTGAAAATACTCCATTTCAAATGCATGTTGTATATGTTATAACCACCACGACAGTAAAAATTCTCGATGCCCAGTTGATTAAAATGTGGGATGAAAAAATGGAAAAAGAAACAAGATGATCGAAGTAAAGCCGACCACACCCTGAATCATCTCAAATACAAATGGGCTAAGCACTCCAGTTAAAAGGCAGAGATGATCAAGGGGGACCAAAAAACAGAGCATAAATGGATGTTTTCTGTAAGAAACCTGTTTCAAATATAGTGACACAGACTGATGAAAGGTAAAGGAATGGGAGAAGATATACGTGCATGTACATTAGAGATGCTGGACTGGCCAGGTAAATGTCCGACAGACAGGACAGGCTTCAGAACAAGGAAAATCACCTGGGATGAAGGGGAAGATTTCAGAATTGTAAGTAAGTTCATCATGAGGATAGAACAGTCCTAAATGTGTACACACCTGATGACCAAGCTTCAAAAATGCATGAAGGAAAAGCTGAGAGACCCAAAAGGAAGAACAGAGAAATCAACAATTTTGGTTGGAGATTTCAGCATTCCTCTCTCAGGAATCGACTGGGCGGGCAGACAAAATTAGTAACAGTATCGCCTTTGCTCAGGAACATAGCGTCAGCCCACAGGCCTGATTTACAGTTGTGGATTCTCCACGGACAACTGCAGAGTACCTTCTTGCCAAGTGCATGGGGACATTGGCCAAGGGAGACCGTGTGCCAGGCCATAAACCAAGTCGCAATAAATGTCAACTGGTTCAAATTATGTAATGTCTGTTCTTGGACCATAAAAGAATTAAACTAGAAATCAGCTAGCAGCAAAGTATGTGGGAAATCTCCCGAATATTTGGAAATTAAATAACACACTTTTTGACAACCCATGGGCCAAGAAGAAATCGCAAAGGAAATGAGAAAATATTGTGAACTGAATGAAATTGAAATCACAACATATCAAAATTGGTGGGATGCCATATAGTAGTGCTTAAAAGGATGTTTATAGCTTGTGATACTCAGGTAAGAAAAGAATTAAGGCCTCAAATCAATGATCTCATTTCGCAAGTTCAGAAACGAAAAAGACAGCAGTGAATCAAGTCCAAATTAAGAAGGAAGGAAATCATAAGTGGAAATCAGTGAAATGGAAAATAGAAAAAGAACAGAAAATTCAATGCAAGCGAAACTAAGTTCTTTGAAGAGATCGATGTGCCTGATAATCTAGCCAGAAAAATCAGAAATTAAAAGAAAGTAAAGACGTACATCAATACTAGAAATTATAAAGAGGACATGACTATATATACTATAAAAATTTTTAAATACCAAAGGAATATTATGAGCAACTTATGCCAATACATTTGACAAGTTATTCGAAATCAACAAGTATCTTGAACCATGCAAATTATCCCAAAACTCACTCAAGAACAAATAATAAGCTGAATATCCCTATATCTATTAAAGACATTGACTTTGTACTTAAGAACATTCCACAAAGAAAAGTGATGGCTTCATTGGAGAATGTTACTAAACATTTTAGGAAGAAATAATTTTGAACCTATATAAATTCATCCCCCAAATCCTGGCAGCCTCTTTTTGCAGAAATTGACCAGCTGATTATAAAGCTTTGGAAGGCAATGAACAGGATCAGGGCACAGTCACACTTTTTTGGAAAATGAATGCAATTAGAGGATGTATGACACTTGATTTTAAGACTCCCTAGGAAGCTGCTAGGAGCCAGACATCGTAGTCTGATGTCAAGACAGACACATCGGTTCACGGAACAGAAGGGAGAATCAGGCATTGCCTCACACATACAGCCAATCCGTTTCCCACAATGATCCCAACACAGGGAATTCCATGGGCGGCGGGATAGTCTTTCCAGCAGGCAGCGTTAGAACAACAGGACGCCCACGTGGGGGGAAAAATGAACCGCACACCTCACCTCACGTCATACTCATTGGGTGTAGACTTAAACTGGGTGCATTGTTGGCTAGGTGAATTATACCTCAATAAAGTCAAACTTTTAAAGAGCTGTTAATTTTAACTGACTGTGCCAGGGTCAAAAAACAGAAGCTTTAGGGAGCCTCCATGGCTCAGTCGGTTGAGTGTCCGGCTTCGGCTCAGGTCATGATCTCACAGTCTATGAGTTCGAGCCCTGTGTCAGGCTTTGTGCTGGCAGCTGGGAGCCTGGAGCCTGCTTCAGATTCTCTCTCTCTCTCCCTCTCTCTCTCTCTCCCTCCCTCTCTCTCTCTCTCAAGAATAAACGAAACATTACAAAAATAGAGTCTTTAGTTCTATTATAATATTCTATTATCTCTCTCAAAGAATAAACATTAAAAATGTAGAATCTATTATAATGTTCTCTTATAATGATCATCTGTGAGCAAATAAATGTTGAGACACAGATATTTACCTGGCAGAAACCCATCTAATTTTTTACTTGACAAAAGAGGATAGATAAATGTCTAAAAAGCACCCCCAAAAATGTTCAACATCATTAGTAATCAGGAAAATCCAAATAAATCACAAGATATTATTGCACACCCACCGGAGTGGCTAAGATGAAAAAGAACGTCAACACCAGATGTTGGTAAAGACCTGGTACATTCGGAGTCTCGTTCGCTGGAGGGGAGGGGAATGGCGGTGCAACCACTCTGGAGAAATGTCTGGCAATGTCTTATAAAACTGAACACGCACCCACCCCATGGGCCAGCCTTCCACTGGTGCTTACCCAAGGGAAGTCAAAAGCATCAGCAGGATTACACGACAAATAGCTTTCTCCACACCAACCAAACACTGGAATCGGCATGGGAGACTATCATCAGGAGAATGACAAGCCATGGCATATGCCTACAATGGAGTGCCGTTCTTTGGTGGAAAGGCCAGTGCTGCTACCACACAGGACAGTGTGACTCTCAAGACGTTCAGAGCGAATGAACCCTCACAAGAATATGTAGCGTGTAAGTCCAATACATGGAAGTCTAGAACTGGTAACACTGACCTCTATAGTGACCACAACTCAGAACTGTGGTTACCCTGGTGGGGTCACAGGACCCGGGAAAGGCCATGGGAACCGTCTCTATCTTGATAGAAGTTTGTAGGAGACTTAAATTTTATACATTTTGCTGTTGGTAAGTTTACCTCCAAAAAACCCCCACGAATAATAAACACTAATTAGTGATGCGCACGCTGGAGCATTGAAAGGGTGAAATGTGCTCCTGTCTACAACTTAAAAAATGCATCTAGGGGCGCCTGGGGGGCTCAGTCTGGTAAGCGTCAGACTTCGGCTCAGGTCATGATCTCACGGTTCGTGGGTTCGAGCTCCGCGTCGGGCTCTGTACTGACAGCTCAGAGCCTGGAGCCTGCTTCGGATTCTCTGTCTCCCTCTCTCTCTGCCCCTCCCCCACTCGTGCTCTGTCTCAAAAATAAATAAAACAACAACAACAACAAAGAAAAAAACTTATTTAAAAGCCTCCTGAGTACCGTGACCCTGTTTACACAGCATCCCTCTCCCTAGAGTTTTTGCTCTGCCTGTGTTGAAACACATTCGGTACATAAGCCCACCGCCGGGCTGAGCTGTTATGAATTACATTATTATCCTAAGGAGCCATTCTTGTCCCTGCTCTGTGTGTCTGCACCTAATCTCTGCCTCGGCCGACATCAGCCACCTGTGCCTTTGCTCGTCCTTCGGGTTTTCAGCCTTTCTCCGTCTCCCGGGATGAGGAGTGCCTCCTAGACAGGGCACAGAACGGGGCTTCTCATTGTTAAGTTCGTCCCGTTTACATATAGGACCTGATGTGCACATGCCTTTACTTCCCTCGGATTTCTGTAGATTACACTTTCTCTTTTTGCAATAAGGCGCCACAGCCACACACAGCTTCCGGGTAATTCCTCCTGCAGCTCTGTGCACTCTGCTTCCCAGAGCCAATGCCGCCGACCCCGGGGGCTCCCCGCTCCTGCGCACCAGCCTCCCTGCCCCGTCCACTTGAGAGACCCTCCCTTGGCCAGGATGCTCTCTCCATCCCTCCTACGCCACTGCTTTCCCATCCCTCCCGCATGTCCCGTGTGTGCCCTCATCACAGAGACTTCACGCTCCTGTCCTCCTTCCTCTTGCTCACAGCACTTAGACCACCGGCTTTTGCACGGGGGAGGGGGGGGGGGCTGGAGGGGCACAGAGAATCATAAGCAGGCTCATTTGCTCATTTATTATGCTAAGCTACTTAAGGGCAAGGATTACTATGAAAATCTGAATTGTTCATTGAAGAGATACTCGAGGGATGACTGCTCTAAGATAAAAGCATGACCAACATGAAGATCACTTCCGTCCTCAGAATTCACCATCTACTGGAAAGAGTCAGATATTAATCAAATCACACAAATATTTTAGAAAATAGAATTGTTTTCAGTTAACACCTGTTCTCTTCATAGGCTTGCAACAAAGGATCCAGTTGTTCTGGAATATGTACCAATGGGAAAAGTTTAATCATCAGACATTAGGTGCATGGGCTCTGTCTGCAGGGATCCAGTCTGAGGACATTTCTTATGCCTTGATATATTGGAGGGCCCTGCCCCAAAGCTCTCTGACACTCGCCTTCAAAATCTGTATGTATGATCTCATGACCATGAGATCATGACCTGAGCCAAAATCGAGGGTCAGATGCTCAGGGGCACCTGGGTGACTCAGTTGGTTAAGCGTCTGACTCCTAACTTTGGCTCAGGTCACGATCTCACGGTTCATGAGTTCAGGCCCTGCATCAGGCTCTGTGCTGACAATGTGGAGCCTGCTTGGGCTTCACTCTGTCTTTCTTTGTCTTTCTCCCTCTCACTCTTTCTCTCTCAAAACTTAAAAAAAAAATGTTTAAAGAAAAAAAGAACCTGTATTTATGATCTACTTATGATGAGATCATGACCTGAGCCAAAATCAAGAGCCAGACGCTCAGGGGCACCTGGGTGGCTCAGTCCATTAAGCATCCAACTCTTGATCTTGGCTCAGTCCATGATCTCACAGTTTGTGGGATGAAATCCCATGTTGGGCTCTGTGCTGAAAGCGTGGATCCTGCTTGGTATTCTCTCTCTCATCACCCCATCTTCCCCCCCCCCCCGCCCCCGTGCTCTCTCTCTCTCTCAAAATAAATAACATTTTTTAAAAAGGAGTCAAGACGCTCAATCAACAGAGCTAACAGGTGCCCTCCATCACTGTTGTTTTTTAAACCAGAAGCCTTGCAGTGCATTTTACAAGCATGTCAGCTCTAATCACCATTTCCATTTTCACTGCATCATTTTCCACATAAGAGCAAAACCAGAAGCTATCCTTATTCAGAGAAAATCCAAGACCATGTCTTTATATCGCTGCTTGCGTTATTAAAACAAGGTAGTCCATGGGTTAAATACATTGAGGTCGATGAGTAAATCCAATTTCCCATAATGAACAAAACGTGAAGACACAGAATTTCTCAGCACAAATAAGTACAATAGTCAGAGTCTCCAGACTAAGAATTACGGAAAATAAACCATCAGAGTTTGAGGAGAACCTCACAGGGAAGCTTCTAGCGATTCAGTTTATTACTCAATATAATACAGTGAGACACAGACTAAATGTCAGTTTTGACTTTAAGTACTGTCCCAAGGAACTGACTTTTTACATTTTTTAATGTTTTTAGTTATTCTTCAGAGAGAGAGAGACAGAGTGTGAGCAGAGGAGGGGCAGAGAGAGAGAGGGAGACACAGAATTCGAAGCAGCTCCAGGCTCTGAGCTGGCAGTCAGCATAGGGCCCGACACGGGGCTCGAATCCACCAACCGCAAGATCGTAACCTGAGCCGAAGTCGGATGCTCAACCGACTGAGCCCCCCAGGTGCCCCTCAAAGAACTGAAGTTCTTTTTGTTCTCAGAGTGTGAGCTTGTCTACACAGCATCAGTTGGGGTCCACCCCAGGACACCCTCAAACACACGTGTGTCCACCAGCCCTTCACCTGAAGGTTGTCATTTGAATATCATTGCAACACGTGGCCTTTACTTCCACCTAAAATTCTGTGCAAACACCCAACCAAGAGCTAGGGAGTCAGATTAGTCCATTTCTCCCCCCTCCCTCTGGTCACAGATCCCTGACTTTGGAGGCCGCTTGTGACCACTGACCACCACGTGCAGGCTTAGGGGACTGTCAGCCAAGGAGCTCCTCCCGTATGGCCAAGGGTGGGGTTGAACACAAGCCCGGTCAATGGAACTTTCCCACCTGGGCCCCCGATTGTGGTGACATAAGGTGGGGGCAACTCCTCCCAGGGGCAGTTACCCGGACCCCTGGAGCTGCCTGGAACCGCCCTTTCTGACTTTGTTGTTTGTCTCTTCTACCGACTTGTGAGTCCCCCTAACCTGCCCTCCTGTCCAGATCCATCTGTTACTTGCAGCCAAGGACACCTGACTCACTTGGCCGCTGGCTGGCTCCATGCTAGTCCCCAGAGACCCACCAAGCTCGGGAGCCCCCCAGGCGGGTCTGCGGGTGGGTGGCTAGGTCTTCTTGGCAGGTAGGAGATGGTTTTAGAAGCCAAGGACCGGAACATCGGGAGCACGGCCACCAGGGGGGAGGGAGGGCAGGCGAGGGCGGGGAGAGCCCGGGTCCCAGCGACACGGCGGAGACTAGAGCCGGGCGAGGTGCGGGGCGGTGGGGCACAGTGCGACCAGGCCTCTCCGGAGGGCTTCTCACAGCTGCACGTGAACCTGATCTCAAAATCAAACATGATTAAGACGGCAGGGAGGCACCAGGCCCCAATCATTAACCGCTCCTCACACGGCCAGGCCCCTTGCTCTGAGCCCAGGGCCTGGCCCCCTGCCACACGGGGAAGCGGGCCCCCCCACTGCTCCCTGCCTCGTCTCCACCCCTGCACCGGGCACCACGCTCTCCCCGCTGAGTCCGCATGTCTCCGCTCTCCCCGCCCTCACCCCTGTTCTCTCCCTTTAGGAGCCGGCGGCACCCCCACCCTGCTGATGAGGTTCACCCAGGAATTGCCCCCCGCCCCCACGTCTGCAGCACCCACCTCTCCCACTGAGGGGAGACAGGCCCCTCCTTCCAACCAGCAGCCTTTTCAGCCACCCGTTTGCCTGCCTTCCACTCCCTGGAAACGGCGCCCTCTTTGCCTCATGTTGTGCTCACTCCTGCCCACCTGCACCTGCTGTCGGGCTCAGGCCATTAGCCCTCTCCTCGCCCCGCACCTCCGTCCCTCCTTCCTCCGCCCCTCCTCACCCCGTTCTCCTGCAGAACGTGACCGGGAAAGAACGAAGCCTTCCTGGAGACGTTGTCGGAGGGAGGGAATTATAGCAGCACGGATTTAAATCATTGGAAGATGTTACGTTTGAAAGTGTTTGTGCAAACAGGAGCAGCCTGTGCAACGAGGGGCTGCACATCCCTGGTGTGGATACCAGGGGCGCTCTGTGTGCCCTTGTGTGTCTTGTGTGTGAGTGTGCATGTGCCCGTATGTGTGCATGTGCCCCTGTGTGTGCATGTGCCCCTGTGTGTGTGTGCATGTGCCCGCATGTGAGTGTGCATGTGTCCCTGTGTGTGTGTGTGCATGTTCCCGTGTGTGTGAATGTGCATGTGCCCCTATGTGTGAGTGTGCATGTGCCCCTGTGTGTGCATGTTCCTATGTGTGTGAGTGTGCATGTGCCCATTTGTGTGCATGTGTGCCCCTGTGTGAGTGTGTATGTGCCCCTATGTGAGTGTGCATGTTCCCGTGTGTGTGAGTGTGCATGTGCCCCTGTATGCGTGCATGTGCCCGTGTGTGAGTGCATGTGCCCCTGTGTGTGTGCATGTGTGTGTCACCATGTGTATCTGTGTGTAAGCAGCTGGGGTAAAATAAAGGAACCACGCAGGTAGCCTTTGCCCCTGTGCCGTGTCAGCACCGTGAGGCCCACCACCCACCACCTCTCTGACTGGGGGCAATTCTATGACCACAAAGTCATGGAAAACTCTGGGGACGCTCCCAGCGGGAGCCGCTCCAAGCACCCTTCCGGCGCCTCCCGTGCTGTCCTGGAATCCTGCGGCTCCCGTGGCCACAGTAACCCTGCGATGCCCAGGAGACGCTGACGGAGTCCGGGTAGAGCCCACAGCCCTGGGGGAGAGCTGGTGCCGAGCCCCGGGCTCCGGCTGCCCCGCCCACGGCTGCCCCGTCCTTCTGTGGCCACGTCTCCCTGCCTTCTGGTGGCTTCCGCCCACTCCAGACTCCAGTAGAGGGCGGGGCCGGGCAGGAGGAGGCAAGGAGCCCCTCGCAGGGGAGGCCAGAGGGCTGGACAGGTGCCCCTGTGGCAGCTCAGCAGCCTCAGGCCAGGTGAGGAATTTGCAGCCGGCACCAAGTATTTTTTAAAGAGTTTTTAATGTTTATTTATTAGAGAGAGTGGGGGAGGAGCAGAGAGAGGGACAGAGGATCAAAGCGGAAAGCCTCATGGGGGGCTCAAACCCACGAACTGCAAGACCGTGACCTGCTCTGAAGTCGGACGTATCAGCGGCTGAGCCCCCGGGCGCCCTGGCACCAAGCATCTCAAGGCCACAGCTAGTATTTTGCGGTGGTCTCAGGGCTTGGGTCCAAGAGGCTGTCCTGGGGCTGATGTCCATCAGGTGCACACCTCCGTCTCCCATCTGCGAAATGGGGTGACGCCACCTTGTTGGGAAGGGAAGGGCCTGGCCCATCGTCTGGCAAGGCAGGGTACCACCAGCGCTGCCATCCCACAACTACCTGACCTGGCACCTCGTCTGGATCCCGGCTGGCCTCCCCTCCACCCCCACCCCGGCGTCCTAGCCGTGAGGAGCAGCGAGGTGTCCGGAAGGCCTGCATCGCCTCCTGTGAGCGCCTCGCACCCTTTGCCACTGAGCCCGGATGTGGGTGGAGGCAGGGGCCGTGTGGACAGCCCCCACATCTGGGCTGACTGCGCCAGGGGCTCCCCTGGGAGCCCCGTCCCTACTGACTGCCTCACTTTCATCTGTTTATCTTCCTGGTGCACCTGGGGAGGCTCTCAGTTCCCAGGGTGCCCCCGGGGGAGGCGGCTAATCGGCCCTGAGCCCCGGGCTCCCCGTAGTCCCTGTGGATCCGCACAAGGAAGCCCTTTGTCAGGGATGGGGGGCGATCAAGGGGGCGGCTGGGGTCCTCCCTCCTGACGTTCCCCCCTCCCCCATGTGCCCAGAAGCCCCCGCCTGCTGGGAGCCCGCAGCCTTCAGAACCACATCTGCCTGGTCCCTCTCCCGCTTCCTTCTGGCCCGGAGACCCGGAGGCGTCCCCGAATCAGGAGCAGGTCCTTGCGGGACTGTTCCACCATTTCACGGGGCATCTGCCACATAGGGCTTGTGCTAGACTCGGTGGACAGCCAGGCCTGGTGATAAAAACTGAGAAGCGAGTCTGGTTCTGTGGGGGGTTCTGGTTCTGTATGGGCTGAGATGGGGGATGGAGAGCACAGAAGGGCCACTGACCCCCCACCCCAGGGGACAGGACAGCCTCCTGGGGAAGACGGCTCCTGGGCTGTGCCCATGGGACCAGCAGTGCCCACCGGGCATTGGGTGCGTGGGGTGGGTCACGCCACACTGAGCAAACAGCATGTGTGCAAGCAGAGAAGCTTCTGGAAAGTGTGAGCGGTTCAGAGGGTGAGCCCCGAGCACACAGGTGCTGGGCGGGAGCCCGAGGGAAGGGCAGCCGTGTGCCGGCGAGGGCTCACCAGGGTGCGCACACTTGTGTACACCTGTTTACGCCCCATTCCACTGACGGAAAGGGAGCGTAGCGTGCCGTTTGCAAATGATACTAAAATAGTACCCTTTACTGCAAATTCCATAGAGACAGCGGGTTGACACAGAATGCTTTCGATGATGCTGCCTAACCCTGGTACTGGTTCCCGTTTGATTCCGATTTGACAGTTTTTTGTGCTTTTCACGATGCAGCCGATACAAAGGACACACTGTTCAGTTCATCTGCATCCCTAATCCGTCCTCCCTGACTGTTCTCAAGTCTAAATATTCAGCAAGGAAGTCAGTACCTCCTGGATGCACAGTTTCCTCGTGTCCACGGCACTCACTGCCCGGTCGTGGACGGTCACAGCCGTCACCAAGGCAGCACGGAGCTCAGAGCAGGGGTGAGGTGTGCGGCCGGCCAAGCGTCAGCGTTCCCGCCGTCCGGGTCCAACAGACACAGACAACCATGGAACGCAGGCGAGAGTAACGCGTGATCAAACAATGGAAAGTGATGAATTTTGAGCATTCGTTATCTATATTTTAACACATTATTTATTTTTAATTCATTTTTTGAGAAATAGAGAGAAACAGAGCATGAGTGGGGGAGGGTCAGAGAGAGAGGGAGACACAGAATCTGAAGCAGCTCCAGGCCCTGAGCTGTCAGCACAGAGCCCGACGCGGGGCTCGAACCCACGAACCATGACATCATGACCTGCACCGAAGCAGGACACCCAACCGACCTAGCCCCCCAGTGTCCCTAATACATAATTTATTTAACTGTGCATTTATATGGCTTATTAAAACCAGCAACTGCTGGGCTCCCAATGGAGCCCATGATCTCTCCATTCGTGAGTTCGAGCCCCGCGTTGGGCTCTGTGCTGACAGCTCGGAGCCTGGAGCTGCTTCAGATTCTGTGTCTCCCTCTCTCTCTGCCCCTCCCCTACTTGTACTCTTTCTCTCTGTTTGTCAGAAACTAAATAAACATCTTTAAGAATTTATTAAAAGCTGGGGAAATTATTCTGGATTACCCAGGGGACCCAAAGGAGTTGCCAGGACCATTCAGTGTGGCAGAGGGCGGCAGGGGGCGGCTCAGAGTGATGAGAGCACGGAGCCTGGCCCACCGGCCTGCCGTGGAAGTGGAGGGTGGGCCCGAGCCAGGAAACGGGGTGGCCTCTGGAAGCTGGACGTCTCCCCCACCCAGCCTCCCGGAAGAGCCCGCCCTGCCCCCACCCCGATTCCACCCAGTGAGACTTGTGCCAGGCTTCTGGCCTCCAGAAGGGCGAGTTCGTGTGGTTTTAAACCACCACGCTTGTGGAAACGTGTTACACCTGCCGCGTTTCTGTCCCCTGTTCCCTGACGCCTGTGAGCGGCGGTCGGGGTGACCCGTGGGGCCCCGAGCCTCACTAAAGAGGCGAGGGGGCAGCGGGATCGATCACATCAGGTCTTTATGAGGATTAATCCGGATTATGAACGTGACGCTCTGCACGGATCACCTTGAACGGCGGCAAAAACGGGGCACAGCGCGGGTTGAGTCCGGCTTCTCTGGGGAGACTGGGCGCCCTTCCCCCAGGAACAGCGGTGGCTGGGAGCTGGCCCGCGACCGGGGACCATGGCTGCTGTGCATTGTTCCCAACAGCTGCAGCTGCAGAAAATGCCGAATTCCTGCCCGCGGCGCGGCCCCGGGCCAGCAAGGCCGCTGGCCGTTTTGTTTCCCTTTGTCCTTTAATGACTTGGGAGAAAGCCATCTTTGGGTGCTGTGTCCTTCAGACAGATCAGCAGAGCAGAAAATGCCTCTTTTCTCGGGCACAGCTGGGCTGGGGAAGCAGGGCCCCAACCCCCCACCCCCCACCCCCCTCCGGAGCCCGAGGCTCGGGTCCCCAGCTGACCAGCTGCTCCGGCTGTGTCTCACCTGACGGCAGGTGCAGGGAGGCGGGGCACGGACGGGCGGACCCCGTTTCCACCAGAGCACCTGCTGGGAGAAGGAAGGGTCCTGTCGTTCACTGTCGTCCTGGACCAGTCGGTGTTCCCTGAACCCTTCCAGGCGCAACGACTTTGGCCTTGAAGTCCAGGTGACTCACTGCCCGGGGAGCAGAGCAAGGGCACGAGGGGGAGCGGGGCGCCTTTGGGGAGCCAGGTTCCTGCCATCCCCCTGCTGCCCTGACCTGGCGGTGCCAGCTGCTGCCTCTCTTCCTCCATCAGCACCCCAGATGGGGCCCCCGGGGCGAGCGGGGGACAGGCTCGAGGCCCCGGTGTGAGGGGCCGGGGGAGGGGAAGGCCCAGAGAGGGTGAAGCTGCAGCATGTGCTTCCCAGGACAAGTCAGGCCCTGGCGGCCGAGGACGGGCCGCGCCGCCCGCGTGCTGGGCTGTGTGACGCTGAGGACGGGGTTTGAGGTGCACTCACGGGGTCCCATGCAGTGTCCGCAGTGTCCAAGATCACAGGGCCGCTCAAGGCCACTCATTTCCTCAGCCCTGCAGAGGGACAGGCGGTCAGCCACGGAGAAGGTGGTCACAGGCGGCAGGGGAGACGGAAACTGCCATTTCTCAGGGGGCCCTGTGTGCACGTGAGCTGCTGGGGAGAGAGTCCCGGCACTCGAGGGTTCTGGGTCAGATGGGCGGGGGGCAGAGGGGCCGTCAGTGGGGGGGGGGGTGATAAGCTGAAGCTTGTAGAAAAGTGCACGAAAGATGAGGCTCCCTCTGTAAGGGGGCCTGGGAACCCGAAGTACAGACCCCCTCCCCCCTCCCCCTCCCCCAGAGATACTGGTGCTTCCGGAAACTTGGGGAAGCCCTTCCGCCATCGCCCGTGCTCGGAGCACTCCCGTGCACACTCCAGCCGTTTTACAGGCTGGAAGGCTGGTACCTCGACTCCCGGACTCAGGTGCAACCTGGCTGCCTCCTCCGGACTCCAGACCCAGACCCCGGACCCAGCAAAGTCTTCCGCCCACCTGCTCACCTCCCAGGGGCTGCCAGGGAAACCAAGTTCCCTGAGGTCCAAGTTCACAGTCCCCACGGAGCCTGTGACCACACTTCACAGTAGAAGGGTGCACCCACGCCCTGCGACTTTTCTCCAGGCCCTTCTCCTAGAGGCCTGACCCGTCCCAGCCCCCAGTGACCCGCAAAGGTCATTGACCCCTGGGAGCACCCAGCAGGCTGGCCCCGTCGGGCTCAGCCCCGGTGAGTCCAGCCTTCCGGGCACCCAGCCTCGCCCCTTCCTTATCTGCGCATTTGAGGCCACAGAACCTTCTGGACTCTGCTGGATGAGAAAAGCCACAGGAAGGAAGCTGTACAGTCTTTCTGAATTTTCTAAATATTCTAACATGGTTTTCAGAAAACACTCCTAATGCGACCAACCCCAGCTGAGCTCACACCGACAGGGTGTGCACGCAGGGACCGGGGGCCTCTGAGTGGCCACTGGCCGTGACCCAGGGGCCTCTCCACCTCTGAGGACGGAGGCCTGAGGTCCGTCGGCCGCGGGGATGGGCGGTTCCTCCCACGGCATCTCTGTGCCCCACTCTTGTCAGGGTACAGGCTGAAGGACTTGACCTTGCACCTTCTACCCCTGCCTCTTAACATAGATACGGCCCCACGGCCTGGAATCGCTCCTCCGAGGCCTTCCCTGAACTCGCGGATACGACAGGGGCGGGACCTATTCCTCACGTTCACAGATGCCCGTCAACAACACAGCTCCGAACTTGAGAGGTGGGTGGTCGGTGATTTGGGGGTGGTTTTCCACTGCAAATTCTGCAAGCTAGTCACGTTTTGTCTTACTCTTAGCTCCTCGGGGTTCTGTTTCTCTCTCTCTCCCTCTCGCTCTTTTTCCTTTAATCACAAGATCCACAGAAGTAAGACTGTAGTTAGCTGGTGAACTTCGCAATACTTGGGCTTCTGGGCAGCGGCGTGGTGAGAAAGGAAGCCCACACCTGGTGGCCGGGCCCCGGGGCAGGGGGCCCAGAGCGCCATGTGCAGACCCCGGCCGGCTCGTCAGCCACAGCGGAAGCCTGCAGGCCGGGACGCCGGTGGGGCACCGGGAGCTGCAGCTTCCTGGGGGTCCAAAGGCTATAAAATGAGGGCAGACACATACAGGAAGGTGAGAAACGCTGGTCCCTGCTGTGCTATAAACTGCACCCCAATGTTTACAGCAGCACTATCAACAATAGCCAAAGGATGGAAAGAGCCCAAATGTTTATTGACTGATGAAAAGGTACAGGAGATGTGGTATATATACACCATGCAGTATACTCAGCGATGGAAAAGAAGGAAACTTGCATTTGCAACAATGTGGACAGAACTAGGGGGTATTATGCTGAGCAAAATAAGTCCATCAGAGAAAGACAGATACCATATGATTTCACTCATATGTGGAATTTGAGAAACTTAACATATGGCCATAGGGGAAGGGAAGGAAAAATAAGATAAAAACAGAGAGGGAGGCAAACCATAGGAGACTCTTAAATACAGAGAACAAACTGAGGGTTGCTGGAGGGGAGGTGGGGGGGCGGGCTAAATGCAGGGTGCACATTAAGGAGGGCGCTTGTCGGGATGAGCACTGGGTGTCGTGTGTAAGTGATGGATCGCTGGGTTCTACTCGTGAAGCCAATACTACACTGTATGTTAGGCAACTGGAAAATTGAAAAAAGAAGAAGAAGAAGGAGAAGGAGAAGAGAAAGGGAAAAGAAAAAAGAAAAGAAAAGAAGAGAAAAGAGAAAAGAAAAAAGAGAAAAGAAAAGAAAAGAAAAGAAAAGAAAAGAAAAGAAAAGAAAAGAAAAGAAAAGAAAAGAAAAGAAAAAAGAAAAAAAAAGAAAAGAAAAATACTGGCCCCAGAGGCTGAAGTTTTTCAATTGGATCAATTCTGCCTTGAACCAGACCCTTGGATAAACATATTAAACCTCACGTCCGACCGAGGTCGTTTCTGCCTAGTGTGGAAATGCTCAGATCGCCATGGTTACCGGCGTGTTTATTTTGCTGAGCTGAAAGCAGCTTCTGCTACTCTAAAGAGAGTATTTATAAACACTTGGAGCGACGTGTAAAACACGAGGCGGCCGAAACGACCGAGGGAAGCTTCCCGGCTCCGGCCACAGGTTGCTCTCCCCCGGGCCAAGCCCCCCAGGCACCCCCATAGTCCAGCCCTGGGTTTGGGGTAGTCCGCCGGCTCTGGCCTCCCAGGGCCTCCTCCCTGGGGGCCTCTGTCTTTGCCGATTGTCATCTGCACCCTTCTGTTATAACAGATGAAACCTCTGTGTCCCGTGAGTCATTGTAAAGGTCCCTGAACCTGAAGATGGTCCTGAGGACCCTGGCACATCCCCCTCCCCGAAATGCCCCTGACCCGAGCCTCCACTGCAACAGGATTAAGAGGATTCCTGCCCTTTATGGGAGAGAGGGATCGGCCTGTCACCCCACTCCCCCCTGCAGGGCTGGGGAGGGCAGTGCCAGACCGGGCCTCCGTCTCCCCGAGCCCCCGTTCCCTGTGCAGAGTAGCCCCTGATGGGCACGGGTCCGCACTAGGGGCAGCAGCCAGGAAGCCCTGGGAGCCAGAGCGGGAGAGTGGGGGCGCCGGGGGACAGCGCACCTGGTCCCGAGGCGGCTCCTCCCGCCGGCCTCCAGGCGGCCCCTGCCCACCCGCGGGAGCCCACCCGGCCGCAGGTAAGGGAGGCTTCGGAGGAGAGGTCCCTGCTGTTCATGCCGTCGTCTCAGTCCGGGGGTGGGGGGGGGAGTGAGGGACGTCCTGGTGCGGGTGGGGCTGCCTGCCTGTCCTGAGCTGCCGGGGCCCTGAGGGGGCCGGATTACGTTAGCCTCAGCTCGGGCTGCGGGTGGGGGACCCACCCGTGGACATGGGTCCCTGGGGCCCCCCTGGCCAAGCTGGGGAGGAGCGTGAGGGAGGCCGGCTTTGAGCAAAGAGCTGACGGCTCTGAGTAAGACCCCTGGGCTCATGGGTGTCGGGCGAGTCGATTTTCCCCAGACGGAGGGCAGGACGGCCAGTCCACGGGGGTCTGAGGCCACACAGGCCACCACGGTGATGCGGTTTCCTGCGCGGTGTGAGCGTGGAGGTGCTCCTCCCACCGCCACCAGGGCTCCATGGCCGCCCTCCTCCCGCCAGGCAGTGAGGGGTCTCAGGGCCTCCGACGGACCACTCGGGGGCCCTAGGGATTATTGTTTTGAGGTTCTGCCCCATAGTCTCAGCCCCTGTAGGTCATGCCAGGTGGGGAGTTCCCCCCTCTGCCCATCCCCACCCGGGGGCAGGCACTGGGCTCCCCGCTATGTGGTGTCTTTAATATCCTCTGCTGCTGCCCTGGGGGTTCGAGTTGGAGTGTGAAGGTCAAGGTCATGGAGTGGCCAGGCCCGGGAAAGCTAAGAGGACCCCCTCCTAGCCAGAGTGACTGGCTCAGGGTTGGGACAGAACCCAAGATGTTTCAACCCAGACATAATCCCAGCCTCTTCAATCAACAGTTGGGGGCGACACTGTCTTTCTTCAGCCACACGTGAATGAAGGAGTACCCAGTCCCAATTACTCCTCACAGCTATTGGGAGACTATGAGGGAGCTGTTGGCTGAAGCTGAAAGGTCTCTCATGGAAGGAGAGCAAAAAAGATGAACCAAATCCAGGTCCCTGCGAGCTGCAGGAGCGAGCCTCGCCTGAAGCCCACCCACCCTTCCTTGGACTTTCGGTTTGCAAAAGACCATGAATTGTCTTTATCAGAAAGCCTGTTGGAGTTAATGTTTCCAGCACGTGGAGCCCAAGGTCCCTGACCAACGCTAGCGCCATCCCCACTTCACAGGTAAAAAAACTGAGGTTCAGAGAAATCAGGTGGCATGCCTCACGTGGGACAGCCAGTGTCCGTCACCTCAACAGCACCCTGACTCCCACAGTTACGTGCTACCTTGTGGGGTGCAAACTCTAGGTAGCCTCTGGGTTGAAGAACTTCCCAAGAAGTCCCTGGCAACCATTTCTTTCCATCCGAGTCACTCTGGTGTCCGGGTTCTGGCAGAGTGAGAATCTGCAGCCCCCGGTGCTGGGAATGACCCGTCCCCACCCAGCCGAGACTCAGCATCCCAAGTCGGGGGCCAGCCTGGGGCACCCCGGTTCTCCTCCATGCCCCGCACACCCCAGCCCTGCCTGACCATAATCTCCCCAACACCCGAATGGAAAGTCGCCCAAGCTACGTTCAGGCCAGAAGCACCTCCACTCTGCAGCGCAAAGGCTTTCCTCCTCCACTTGGGCCAGATCTCCGGCTTTGCTGGGGCCCCGGGGACCTACGGGAAGCGGCCACCACGGTCCCCACCGGGAGTCTCCACCCCGGGAAGCCGGGACCACTGGCTCCTTCCCTGGGGGCTCCCTTGCACAGAGAGACTGCTTCCTGGTGTGGCTGGCCTTTCCCTCCCGGACGCGGAGAGAGAGAGGAGAGGGGGTGTCCCCTCCCTCGGGGGGTGCTGGTGGGGAGCCTTGGCCACACGGGGCAAGCGTCAGCGCACGGAAATAACTGTTCTGGAGACCCATCCATCCTGAAAGACCCGCGTCATTTCCCGAGGTGTTTCCGAGACCCCCCCCTCCCCGGCCCCACCCCAGCAGACTCATGTCCTAGGACCCCGCAGCCTGCAGAGCGATTTCAGATTCCCCTTTGTCTGCAGCCAAAAGGCTCAAATCAGGCGGAAAAAAAGAATAATTAGGGCTCTGGTTGCAGAAGGAAGAGAGGAACCTCCGCCCTGGTCTGCAGCGCCATCTAGTGGCAGGTGTGAGGCGGTGCCGGCCGGGAGCTCACCTCCACCTGACCCTTCAGCGCAGAGGGGGAGTCACAGCCTGGAATCCCGCGCTGGGAAGGACTTGGGGCTGCAGGTGGTGTCTGAGTGTGAGAACTGCAAGGGACCCAGAACCTCAGCCAGTCGAAGCCATCACCTTGCAGAGCCCCTGACTGCTGTCTCCACGTCTCAGAGGGACTCTGAGTTCTGAGGTCCTCGGAGGCTCCCACGCCTCACCAGTAAACCAACTAAGTCTTCTCCGCAGCAGCAGGAAGAGCCTGAACTAGGAGGGAGACGATCTGGGTTTCCATCGTAAGCTGCTTAGAGCAGTAATTTAAACTTTTAGCCTCAGTTTGCTTATCTGTAAAATGGGATCAGTGACGTGTAACTCGTAGGGTTGTTGCAACAACTAGATGAACAAGGGGAGAGTTCATGGTCATGTTCACGGTCCTGCAGCAGGAGCAGAGCAGGAGCGGGGACCTTTCAAGCAGACAGGCTTGGGTCTAATGCCAGCTCCGCCGCTTCCTAGCTGTCTGATGTTGGGAGCATCACACAATGTCTCCATTTCCTCAGCCATCAAGTAAGAATAGGCATGTGGGAGGCTTGTGAGCCACACATCATGGGTCTTGAAGCCTGGATTTACTGAGACGTTTACTGCCCCTTTTCAAGAAAAGTGAGTGACAGGTACCGAGCCAATATGGGAACAAATGGATGCAGACACATTCCTGGTGTCCCCAGAATGCCTGGCACAGCACCCTGCCCTCAGTGATGCCCAGTAAGCATGGCATGCGACTGAACCAAACAGAGCAGCCAGCACTGTCATAGTTCAATGTCACATGCAATTTATTCTACTTGCTCAAAATCAGTTTAGCCGCATGTATTACATATTGTAAGTCTTTATTGACTCTCGAGATCATCTACTAAATCAAAACACTGACATTCTCCAAATATTAACGGAAGTTAGTTACATTCAACAAAATTAATCTCATGAATTAATGACTATGGCCATATTATAACTCTAAGTTCATCGAGGAAGAACACTATACTTTCAGGTGTTAGCTGTCAAATACAGTTCGATTTGTTTCAAATAAAGTAAAAACAAAAGCACTCTCTGTCAGTATGATGTAATGGAGAACATTGTAAAATAAAAACTTAGATTCTACACCCAGTTCCTTATTAATTCATTTTGTGACCTTATGTAAATGACTCACCCATCTCTTCTCTGCTTTCCCATTATGTAATGGATAAATAGTACCTCTCCTGGGGTAAAATTATATATTTGAATGGCTGTGAAAATACTCGGAAAAATATAAAATAATGAGTATATATATATACATATATATATATATATATAGTTATTTCTACTTATAAAGATTTTCATGTTAATGGAGTGTCTTTTGAGTCACTGTTGTGTAAATGAAAACAATATCCTGGAATGCAGAAGAAAAGTTAAAGAGCATATGTGTCCGCTGGAAATAACATTAGCAATATATTTATGACTGACCTATTATTAAAAGAACTTCAAGTGCACTGTCAAATATCTTTGAAAGTGTGAAATATATATTTGACAGAGTGTTGGATAAATGATGAATGAAAGGAAAGATGGAGGGATAGGTAGACAGGTGGCTGAATGGATGGGTGGATGGGTGGGTGGGTGGATGGATGGATGGATGGATGGATGGATAGATGGGTGGCAGGTGACGGATGTCAGCGGTGAGCAAAACCAGAAAGAGCCAGTTAAGATGGCAGAGTCTGGGGGCTCTGGGGCTGTGGAGGTGATCTGTGAGAAGGCAGCGCTACATTTATGCTTGGTTTGAAGGCCCCCGTGCCTGGGGCTCTGGGAGTCCCCCTCACCCCACCTCCTGCCCCAAAAGCCCTTCCCCCCCCTAGTGGGCATTGCTTATCTGGGACATACACAGACGATGAGTCTCCTGGGTCAGTCAGAGGCCGTGTTTTCACCACCTCTGGGACTCATTCAAGCTCTGGTCTGGGACAGAGCAGGCTTCTGTTGATGCTTGATGGGTTAAGAACTGAGGTTGATTCACAGCCACCTGCATGGAGAAGGTGGCCAGGGTCAGTGTGCACGCCGGAAAGGAGAGGTTCTGCAGGAATGTCCCCAGGGCGTGGGTCGTGTAGGGCTATCCTCACCCCCGGGACAGGACTTCTACGCTTACTAGATGGTGAGACATTGTGCCCAAATAAAATGGTGGTGGCTCCCAAAGGCACAGAGGAATAGGAACCATGGCGGCTGTGGACTGGGGTCCAGTGAGTGAGAGTCAGTACGCAGGTGCGTCAGCACGTAGGTGCGCCTGGCCCAGACCCCTGAGCCCGACGTCCACAGCCTCGGGGCCTCTGGGCCATCGTGCTGTCTGCGGAGAACACATTGAGACCCGGGGCCGCAGAGACGGCTGCACCCAGTGCCGACCTGGTGGGGATGGTTTGTTAGATGTTTTTCAAAGAGCAGATATTTGCAGGAACTCGAGAACCAGGTATAGATGCCTTTCACTTTGGAAACGGAAGCCGCGGGAGAAGGAAAGAAGAGCGGCCCATCTCCCCTCCGGTATCTTAATTTTAAGGGGGGCAGACATCCGGGGTGATCTCAGCACCCGCAAACCAGATTTCCTCAGGAATTTAGCAGGACAAGCACTGGAGTCATTGTTGGGATTCACATGATGAGTAGTCACTAAAATTCACTGAAATTCCCTTGTAACTCTATCCAGGGAGGTGACTGGCCTCGTGCGCTGGCCCTGGTCTGACTTTGCCCATCGGTCAGGGTCCCAAGAACTTAGGTACCGTGTGCATAAGCTATCGGGTGTCCTGGAGCAAAGGGGTGTGTCTGCAAAGCCCCTACAGCTTCTCTAATGAGGATGGAGCCACGTGGAAGGGACATCGTCCTGGGGAGAAGCGTGCTAATCTGGCCTCTGCCGTGTGACTCAGGAGATTCACTTGAGCTCTCTGGGCCCGATTTCCTCATTTCGAGGACGGAGCTCCTATCAACCACAGTTTGCTGGGTTAGTTCAAACTCCTGTTATCTCAAGAGACTAAGGAGCTGAACATGGGGAAGGCGGCCTTGGCTGGGGAAGACCCTGAGGATACAGAGGCATGTGTACATGACAGTGTCCCTGGCAGGGGACGGGATGCCATGTGCCGGTAGGTAGAAGGGTCTCCATGACTCACACTTTGTGGGCCCAAAACCAGAGACTCGGAGGCACCGCGCTAAGGAGTCTTATTTATAATTGGAGTGTAGTTGAACCTGAACTTCCTGCCAGTCACTCCCACGCTGGGGCCCTCAGGGTGGCAGAGAACCCTGACCAGTGGGAGCAGCACCTGCGTCCCCAGGGGCTTCAGGGCCCCAGGAGGGTCCTTCTTTCTGACCACAATGCTGCTCCTTCCACTGCTGGGCACCTGCAGCCCCATGGAGAGAATTGCACATTTCTTAGATAATTGCTAAAACAGAACTTCTCCGGGTCTCCCGTGAAAGGAAAAGCCAGGGGGCCTCATTCTAAACACCTGCCAGCCACGTGCACACTAGTCTAAGGAAGACCAGCCAATCCTGTGCACGCTAGTCTAAGTCACTGTAGCTCAGCAGCTAAAAGAATGGACCCTGGACCCGAATCCCAGCTCTGTCCCTGCCGAGTCACATTCCCAGGACACTCCTTCGCCTGCCTGCGCCAGGTCCCCGTCTGTAAAAGTGGTAAGAACACAGCCTCACGCCGTTTCTGGGAACCTGAGTGAGTTACGTGCTTACGGCGTTTAGAAAGGGCTCTGACGCACCCACAAGCTCCGCGCTCCTGGGGATTTGCCAGTATCAGGAAGAAGCAGCTTCCTTTCCCAAGAGCCGTGAGCGGGGAGAGAAAGGAAGCCCATAAGCTGCGGGGTTGCCGAGGGCCGGGCAGGACGCAGCTCAAGTCTGCGGAACGTGCAGACAGAGCGCCCCCCGAATCTGAGGGCAAGGCTCTGCCGGGGGGGTTCAGGGCCCCGGGCCACACGGGGGACACACGCATCCTTCCAGGCAGCCGGCAGGTGGGGGCCAGACAGCCCAGCAGGGAGGCCAGCGCGGAGGCAGGGCCGAGGCCGGGGGCCGGGGGAGCGGAGATTCCCTGGGGGACGCCCCCCAGCACCGGCGACTCGGGGTGGCCCTGGGCAAGTCCCTGCTGCCGGGGAATCTGCCATTTCCTCCCCGGAAATTCCTGCCGAGTGGGACCTTCTCCCATGACGGGTTGTGAGGGCAGGGAGAGAGCGAGAAGCAATGTCCCCTGCTGGGAGACGAGACGTGACAGCACTGACGTCCTTGCTCAGGGCCACCTCCCAAGTCCTTGACTCCTGACAGCGGAGGGAGCTCCCTAGCAGGGAGGGTCCAGAGAACACGCAGGGGAGGGTGTGCCACTGAGGGGTGAGGGGTGCAGGTGACGGGGTGCAGGTGAGGAGGTGAGGGAGTGCGGGTGAGGGGGTACAGGTGAGGGTGAGGCTGGGTGAGGGGTGCAGGTGACAGGGTGCAGGTGAGAGGAGGTGAGGGGTGTGGGTGAGGGTGAGGGGGTGCAGGTGAAGGGGTGAGGGGTGCAGGTAAGGGTGAGGGTGCACGTGAGGAGGTGTGGGAGGGGGTGTGGGTGAGGGTGCAGGTGAGGAGGTGAAGGGATGCGCGAGGAGGTGGGGTGAGGGGGTGAGGTGAGGGGTGAGGGGGTGAGGGTGGTGAGGAGTGAAGGGTGCAGGTGAGGAGTATGGGTGAGGAGGTGCAGTGAGAGGTGAGGTGTAGGTGAGGAGGTGAAGAGGTGCAGGCGAGAGGTGTAGGTGAGGAGGTGCAGGTGAGGAGGTGAGGGGGGTGTGAGAGGAGGGAGGCAGGTGAGGAGGGTGTGGGTGAGGGGTGCAGGTGAGGAGGTGAGGAGGTGAGGTGCAGGTGAGGTGTGGGTGAGGGGTGCAGGTGAGGGTGGGTGAGAGGTGAGGGGGTGCGGGTGAGGAGGTGTGAGTGAGGGAGGACTGGGTGAGGGGGTGCGGGTGAGGGGGTACAGGTGAGGGGGTGCAGGTGAGGAGGTGAGGGTGCGGGTGAGGGTTACAGGTGAGGGTACAGGTGAGGAGGTGAGGGGGTGCGGGTGAGGGGTGCAGGTGAGGAGGTGGGGGGTGGGTGAGGAGGTGAGGGGGCAGGTGAGGGTGGGGGGTGCGGGTGAGGAGGGTGCAGGTGAGGTGAGGGAGGGAGGAGGTGAGGGGTGCAGGTGAGGGAGGTGAGAGATGCAGGTGAGGAGGTGAGGGGGTGCGGGGTGAGGGGGCAGGTGAGGGGGTGCGGGTGAGGGGGTGCAGGTGAGGAGGTGAGGGGGTGCGGGTGAGGAGGTGAGGGGGTGCAGGTGAGGAGGTGTGAGTGAGGAGGGACGGGTGAGGGGGTGCGGGTGAGGGACACAGGTGAGGGCACAGGTAAGATGAAGCACAGGTGAGGGGCAGTCCCCAGGACACCTTAGTGTAGCCCCAGGGCCAGAGCCCATCTCAGGCCACGGTCGCCTCTGCAGCCACATGGAGTCTGACAGTGTTTGGAGGCGGGAACGGCGGGCAGCTGCCGAGCGTGGCCTGTGATCTTTTCTTTTCTTTTTAACCTCGAAGCCTTTACGGGCCTGACAGTCCGGGCGCTGCCCCCGCAGCTCGGCGCTACGGACACCGCGCTCAGCAGAAGCATGTCTGTGCTGAGCCGAGTTCGGGCCCAGAGGGAAGTCCCCGCACCCTGTGACCGTGGCAGCTCAGAGGCGCGACTTCACGCTCGGGGGTGCAGGTCCTCGACGTCAGGGAGAGGACAGAGATGCGCGCCCATCACACCGCCCCGGACCCGAGGCACAGTTCGTGCTCAGGGCACGGCGACGGGGACACGGGACAGAGTAGTCACGGATTTACTCAGCATCAGTGCCCGACGCGGTCGGGGTCTGCGCTTCCTCACCTGGTTCCTACCCTTCGTGCAGACGGTCCCCCCTCACACAGCCCTGCTACGAGGAGGAAAAATGAAGAAACCAAGGCACCGGCGGCCCGGGGCCTCACCTGGGGCCACCAGGAGTGGGGGGCACAGGGCTGGCATCAGAGGGTCACCCGGGCGGGCTCTCGATCCGCCGCGCCTCCCCGGGGCTCCGCGAGGCCTGCACTTGACCAAGTCGACAGAACCTGACCTTGAACAATGATGGTCCTTTTCCCCTCCCGCTGTGTTCTGTGGCTTCCGCTGAGGGCATGGGACGTGCCACCCACCACGCACCGCGCCCCAGAGCCCCCCGCACACGCCGTGTGGGCTCCCCGGAGGCGGGGGCAGGACACGGGCGAGGGAGGCGAGCGGGCTCACCCACCTCGGGCCCGCCGGGAGCGCCTACTCATAGAACACCTGGTAGCTGAGGTCGTCCGGCCCGGCCCTGAAGCTGTACTTGCCAGACGCCCTCTGGTAGTGCGCGAGGGCGAGGGCGGCCGCCCCGGCCACCACCGCAAAGACGGCCACCACGACGAGGACCGGGTAAGCGGCTCCCGGGCCCGGCTCCGCACCTGGATGCTCACCTGCGGGGAACGAGACGGATACGGCTGTGAGGTCCGCCCGGGCCGGGAGGGACGCTCTCCGGGGCCCGTGTACCGCCTGTGGCCCCAGTGCTACGAGCTCGTGAGGGCGGAACGGAGGTGGAGCGCGCTGTCCACGGCGCCCGCGGCCTGGTGACGTTATGGTCTGGGTTGGACTGACCCGGAGCACCGCGGTACGAGGCTCCGCACGGGTCCGTGTGCGCGCGGGTTCCCAACGGGGACGGAGCAGGTGTCCCAAGCCTGAGGGAGCAGCGCCTCCCCGGGACGGCTCAGCCCGCCCGGCGTTCCGGGCAACCCCGAGCCCCAGGGGAGGCTGAGAGCCGGGCTGGCGCTGCGCGTGGGGACAGGACTGGGCGCTGCAGGGGCGTGGGCTTCCCCAGACCCGAGGAACATAAAGCCACAGGGAAGCGCAGACCCAAAATAGCTGGAAACAGGGACTCGAATGCTCATAGGGACACCCGTGTTCACAGCAGCGCTGCTCACAACAGCCCACGCGTAGAAACAGCCCCAACGTTCATCAGAGGATGACTGGACAGGGGCGCCTGGCGGCTCAGTCGGTTGAGCGTCTGACTCCGGCTCAGGTCATGATCTCACGGTTCGTGGGTTCGAGCCCCGCGTCGGGCTCTGTGCTGACAGCTCAGAGCCTGGAGCTGCTTCGGATTCTGTGTCTCCCCCCTCTCTCTGCCCCTCCCCTGCTTTCGCTCTGTCTCTCTTTCTCTCAAAAATAAATTTTTTAAAAAAAGGATGAGCAGACAAACAAAATGTGGTCCATCCACACAACGGAATATTGTCTGGCTACAGAAAGGAACAAAGTCCCAGTGCGTGCTGCAGCATGGAGGAAGCTCAAAACATCAGCCTAGCGGAAGAGGAGGCTCACAAGGGACCGTGCACAGTATGAAGCTGTCCAGAGAACTATCCAGAAGGGGCAAAACCAGAGGCAGAGTGCAGACTGGTGTCAGGTTCTAAGGGAAGGGGAGGGGGTGGGGACTCCTAATCGGTTTAGAAGAAAACCAGAGAAAGAGGGCAGCCCCCACCCCCCGGGGAGAGACTGCAGTGACAGTGGGTGGGACCCACATGCCAGGCACACCCCGTCCCATCCCTCTGCATTGGGGTGTCCACCTGGGTGACAAGGGCACCCGAGATCCTGTCTCCTGCACAGCTGCCGACATAGGTGCTACTCTGGGTCCCCAGGGCGTAGCACAGGTGTGCAGGGTCAGCAGAGTGGACCAACGGTGGCATTGGGGACCCCCTCCTGGCTGCCTGGGGCAGAGGCAATCCTCTCCTGCAGGGGGAGGAGCGTGCTGGCCGACGACCCTGGGGACGCGGGCTGGAGCGGCTGTAACCTCCGAAGGCACCCAGACACTGGACAGCCAACTTCCCCAACAGCGGCAGGGCTGGTCCCTAGATCCAGCCTCCGCGGGCGCCATAGCGGGTGCACCGAGCCTCCCATCCTCAGTGCGGGGCCGTGATGCGAGCATGCGCAGGGGGGACGGAAGAGATAGACCCCACTCCACAGGGAGCCCAGGGCAGACCCCGGATGCAGCCTCAGAGACCAATGAGCCTGTCTGCTTGTGTCTGTTTCCCCCCAGTTTCTGTTACCAGCAGCCAAGCGCTCCGACCCGACCCACCGACCCAGAGCCTCTCTAGGTGGGGTCCACAGGCCAGCACGGTCCGCCGGCTACTGTGGCCTCGCAGTGGTTACCAGTCCCCACAAAATGGGGAGCGAGCGCACGTTGTAACATGACCCTCGCCATCGCGGGGGTGTCTGCCTGCCCAGAAGAGACCGGTCATGTGGCGTGAGCTCAAGCAGGTCCCGCGGTTGGACCACCTGTCAAAATTTTAGTAAAACACTGGTCCTTCAGCAGGATAGCTTGAGCAGGAGGGTTGCCATGGTCACTGGGGGTGACCCACACAAACAGTCATTCTGCAAAGACACTAAATTATCAGTGCTTTGGTGACGGGGACACAGCCCCTGCTGTGGGAAAGTGATGGAGAACCTCTAAACCCCCCGGCTCCCCGCTGCCGAGCAGCCTCCATGATGATTCCCGACCCTTCCTTCTGGGACATCTGAGCATCCGGCAGACATCACCTAAACTTTCTTTCTTTGTACAAGGAAGCTCTAGCAAGCAAGAAATAATGAGGGATCTAGCAAAGCAAACGGCCATGGAAGAGTTCCCAGAAGGAAATTAGAACATCGTGATGCTAGCGTAAGATTTGTTGGCAGCAACGTTCAAGAACGACACCCAGGGATTCTTCCTCAATATCACCAGTACACAGTGCACTGTGTGTCCTCCGCAGATGTATGTTGAGGTCCTGACCCCACTACCCCCGAACGTGATGGTCATTGCAGACGTCATCAGTGAGGTTCAGATGCGGTCACACTGAAGCAGGAGAGGCCCCTGATCCAATATGACCCGTGTCCTTATAGGATGGCCGCATGACACAGAGGTACCAGGGGACCCGTAAGGACCCACATGAGGACAGAGGCAGAGATCCGGTGACGAGATCCTGCCAGCTCAGGAGAGCCAGAGCAGCAAATGCTGGAAGCTGGGAGAACCTGGGATAGATTCTCCCCCACTGACCTGGCGGGACCCAGACCTGTTGACACTTTGATCTTGAATTTCTGGCCTCCCGAACCACAAGGTGTGCGGTCTGTGGCACTTAGTGTCCTGTGACACCAGCCCTGGAAAACTAACACGGGGGGTGGAGTGTGGGTGCACAGTCAGGGGACAGAGTGTGGGCACAGGGTGGGAGGCGGCAATCCTGAAAAGATTTGTCTGCCAGTCTATCCCACCCCTCAGTCCCCAACAATATTTTTGTTCATATACCCAGTTAACATGTAATGTTTCCACCAACTGGGAGATTCCGTGTTTCTAAATGACTTTTCTACACGTCTGTATGGGATGGTTATGGAGCACGCAAGAGCTAATCATACAATGAGGAAGAATGATGAACTGAAGGGATAATTATAATCCTTGTTTTTGAGGCTGACAATTTACACCCTCATTATAGCTGGTGTTCTCTGCAATGGTTACAGATGATAACTAGCACTTCCCTAGTAATTTCTACAGACAACGCATTATATGAAGTAGAAGTTAGTACTGTTCCCATTTTATAGATGAGGGAAATGAGCCACAATGTAGTATACCCACGTTGCAGAGACAAAGGAGAGTGCTGGGCATATAGTAGGGATGAATGACTGTCCCAAAGGTGGGTGGATAGATGAATGATGGATGGGTAGACGGATGGATGATGGGTGGATGGATGGTGGGTAGATGGGTGAGTGGATGAATGTGTGGGTAGATGGATAGTTAAATGAATGAATATATGGATGGATGGATGGTTGGATGGATAGATAGATGGACTGACAAGTGGATGGATGAGTGGATGGATGGGTGGATGGATGATGGGTGGATGGATGGGTGAGTGGATGAATATGTGGGTAGATGGATAGATAAATGGAGGGATGGTTGGGTGGATGGATGGAAGAATGATGGATGGATAGATAGGTAAATAGAGATGGAAGAAGGAACATTGGATGGATGGGTGGATAGGATGCAAAAGACTCAGGAATGTTCCCAAAACCACACAACTAGAAGCATGAGAGTCCATATTCAAACCCAGGTCTCCTAACTCCAAGCCCAGTGCTTTTTCCACTCCAGTAAGTTTGACATTATCTATAATATCTATGAATAAATACAAGTTCCATTTCTATAAATGAGAATGCAATTCACATGTATCGTCTTTCCTATTAGGGCCCCTGGTCAACCACTTCTCCTCAGCAGTTTACGAAAAGGAAGAGGGTAGGAGAAGCTTGTGGCCCCAGGACGGGCCCTGCGGCGACTGATGCCGACACCGAGCCTGGAGCCCGGTCCAGAAGCGCCGAGTTAGTCGGCCTGGGGCACGTCCCCAAACCTGGGGTCTTACAAATTTCACAAATACCTTGGATGAGAACCAAGAGGTGGGGATCCCTGGGCCTTGAGTTGCTCCCTCATCTTCCTCCCCAAGCCCTGGTCAGCATTCGGACCCCGGCTCACACCCCACATCCAAAACCCGGAAGTTCTTGTGCAGGAACATATGGAAAGGCAAGGGAGGTGGGCATCAAAGTAGGAAGAAAAATAACAAAAAAGGAAAATCGACTAGGATTACAGTTAGCCACAAAAGGGAGAGAAAGTCCAATAGCAGTGACAGAGAACATGGAAGTTTCTTTCTTTCTGGCACAAAACTTAGAGGTCTGAGGCCTGGCTCCCTTGTCCTAAGGTGTCCTTGGAAATGGGGCTCCTTCCAGCTCCTGTCCCCAGAGCCCTCCCCTTGGGTCTGAGAAGGAAGATGACAAAGAAAGGGGGAAACAATGGGCACGAACCCCTTGGGAGCTGTCACTTGACCTCCATTTGCACCCCATTGGCCAGAACTTACTCAAAGGACTTAGCAGTTGGCTGGGAATTACAGTTTTCACTCGCAGCAGCCAGCCACCCGCTAGCTAAAAACGGGGTGGGGGTTCTCTTACTATGAGGGAGAGAACAGGTATTAGGGGACAGCTAGCCATTTCTGTCTTCACACTGAAAGCATCCCATGTCCCCCAGCCAAGTTTTTTGAAAAAAAAAAAAACAATGAAACCAATCTCAAAGGAAATAAAATGTTTTCTTGGAAAAGTGATAGCAGCCTTTGAGATGACATGGAATGTAACTGGTGGAAGTTTTATTCTAAGAGAGAAAGCAATGCCTTTTTTTTTTTTTTTTTTTTTGGCATCTTCCAATTTAGCCAAGCCCTGCTGCCTGCGACCCATCCGGTGTGTTTATTTGGCATCAGGAAACTTTACAGCTTTCGTGTTACACGGCTCAAAACACCGCTCTATCTAAGCGTGTACTGACTTCCCGAAGCCCAAGCCTTTCCTTCTGCAGCGTGCGTATGACAACGGCCCCTCCCTCCCGGCCACGCTCTGCAAGTGACAGACTCAACGCCACCCGGGAAGTCAGCTCCCAGCGAATGGCAGCTGGTACGTCCGCTATTCTGAGTCCGCGGAACATCCCGGGTGCCGTGGTTCCCGGGAGCACCGCTGTGGCTCACATGCTGGTGCAACGGGACTCATGTCTGTCAAAACCAAGTCACCAACTAACCTTCAGACCGGATGAGGGGTCCCCAGGACATCTGGTGCGTCTCGGCTGCTTCACTGCTTCTCAGGGACCGGATGTCATTGCAATTCTGTTGTTTCAGAAGTAAAGAAACTTCGGGTCAGCTGAGCAGAACTAATGAGTTTTGAGACATGTCCTGATTGCCCGGGTGATACTCTGATCCGTATATTTCATCTGGCCGGAGACGCCAAGTCGCAGGTGGGTGAGTGCGGACAGGGAGGGGACTGGGGGCCTGGACCGCCTGGACCACGGTGCGACCAGAGGAGTCGAGGTTCAAGAGGACAGCCTGCTGCACTGTCTCCGAGCCCTGGCCCCTCGGCCCCTCAGGCGCTCTGCTGGCTCTGAGTCACCTTGGCCTTCTCTGTGGCCATCGTCGGCTGCAGCTGCTTGCTCCTTTTAATGCCTGTGCCTTACAGAAAGTTTCAGGGACACGGTGGAACCTTCCTAGAACACACCTGCTGTGGGCTGCTTTCGGCCCCTCTAAAAGATGCTGGCGGCCTAGCCCCTGGCGCCTGTGCACGTGACCTTAGTTGGAAACAGGGTCTTTGCAGACGAAGATAAGGTGAGGTCCTTGGGTGGGTACCTAGTCCAACACGCCTGTGTCCTTATGAAAGGGGACGTTGGACGCAGACACAGACAGGCACAGAGGGAAGATGTGAACACACAGGGAGAAGCAGGCGTGCATGCCAAGGGGAGAGCCTGCAATGACTCTCTGCCACGACCTCGGGGGAGCCGGCCCTGCCCGCTCGCTGATCTTGGACTCCCCACCTCCAGGCTGTGAGAGAATGCGTTCCCGATGCCTCAGCCACAGCTGCAGCCACGGCACAGCCGTCAGCGCCTCTCCCAGGAGGCTGGGAAAGGAAAGTGTGAAGCCATGGTATCAAGCATCTGAGAACCGGCAGCTCCTTACAGAGGTGGTTGGGGCTATTAATACTCTTAGTATTTCGGAGGGGCTCTTGGAGCCTGGTGCAGGGTCATGCACCCCCCTAGGTGGCAGTCATCCGGGGTCTGTGTCTCTTTCAACCCTTTTTTTCTGGAAGACCCACTGTGTGAGGAAAAGTGACATCAACAAAATCAGCATTCCTTGGGTCTCCTCTCCCACGCGTGTCCTGTGGATGCTCGGAGGCTGGTCACTCGGGGGAGGGGGGGTGTAGGGGTTCTGTGAGCAGCGCAGAAACAAGCCCACTCCCCAGACACGAGGCAAACACACAGCCCTCGGACCCAAGGCCAGCAGAGCTCTCTACACTGTCCTGGGTGCAGACGGCACGTGACAGTCGGTTCTAATCCTGTCTCTGGTGGGAACAAGAACTCTCAAAACTCAGGACTGCGAAGCATATTCACATTCAAAAGTCTACGGAAATGAGAGTGTGAAGTTATTCAGGATCCCAAGTTCGTGCACATGAAAATTAAAAAAAGACCCTCTTATTAAATATCACAGTGCCTGGGATTCAGTAGTGTTCTCTCAATGCTACTAAAAATAATATGGAATTAAAGTTTTTACATCTGAATATGCATTAAGGCACCTGGAGGAGAAGCACCCTAGCATCATGGCCGGGAATGGGGTGGGGTGGGGTGGGGATGGGGTGGGATGGGGTGGGGTGGGCTGGGATGGGGTGAGCTGCCTGCCATTCATGCCTCATTTTACACTTGTGTGGAGTCTGCTCCTAGAGGTCAGGCCCCAGAGCTGCCCAAGGCCTGGGATTCAGATTACAGAGTGGCCCTCCTCAAGAGTGATCAGGGGCGCGAGTCAGACACAAGGTTAGAGAAGTAAAACACCTACTATTTTGCATGTGGTTCCTGGGGAGTCCATGCAAATACGAAGCCGGCAGTGCAGGTAAACAATGGAGTTGTTGATGAAAGAGAAGATTTTCAGCTTAAATTGGGCCTTGCTGGAATCCCCATTCTCGATCACGTTCGTGTGCGTGTTGGGGATGGGGCAGCTGGGAAGGAAGGAACCGGGGCTCATTAGTTACGAGCCAGCCTCCCTTCCGGGTCCCAGATGGGCTTCCGGCAGCACCCCTGGCCACACACACCGTGTCCACACATCGCCCATGGCAGGGTGGACCGTCGCCCTCCCGTCCCCCAGGGACAGGCTCCTATATCCCTGCGTGTCTGGGAGCCAGGCTGCATCCGACACCTGCCTGTTGTTGATGAAACCGAACGTGACCGGGTCCCTCGCGTTGCTGGATGGCGTCGCCCAGCACTCGGTCAGGACCACCTTGAGGTTGCTTTTCTGCTCACAGAGCCCCACTTCGATCTTGACGTCATCACTGGCAGACACACTGTAATTTTGCGGTATAGGGGAGTCCCCAATAAACAACTGCATTTCGGTGACAAAATTGCCAGCGCCATGGAGGTCCTCGATGATGGCGTAGACCCTGTAAGAGCGACCCCACAAGACACCTGTAAGGTGTGCTTCTGTGACCCCACCGCTTCCCTATGCTCCCCAAACACCAACTCCAAAGAAGTATGGAAATAAAGGAAGACCACCCAGAGGAGAACAGGCAAGGGGAGACTATCGATTCTAAGCTGCCTGACGCGGTGTGTCACCCCCTGACTTGAGTTTGGAGGAGACTCAAGGACAGACAGAGGAGGGGCATCCTCAGAAGGGGAAAGGGAGGCCCCAGGCAGCCCGGTGGAGGCACGTGATGCGGCAGCCGTGGGCGGGCTCACTAGGACCCGGCGCCCTATGGGATTGGCTAGGGTGCATATCTGGCTTTTTTTGGTTGGTCCTTAGCTGGAAATGAGGACAAATCTTAGGGGAGCTGGGAGTCACAAACCAAGACCTGGCCACTGCCCGTTTCTATGTTCAGTCTCACCAAAGGGTCCTCACGTGATTAAAACCCTAAGAAACCCAAAGTGAAGGTGCTAGAGAGGACAGTGAACTGGGGGAGGGGGGAGAGATGCCTCCACTCACCCCCACTCTGGGGTGTAGCCCGACGATGTCAGGAGGTCATTCTGGAAGGCACAGTGGATGGGGCTCAGGATCTTCAGGTGGTGGATGATGCCCTCAGGGGACAGGTCGTTCCTTAGCGTGGTCCTCACCACCGTATTCGTCACGTTCTGAACACAGACAGGCTGTCAGTACACTCCTGGCCCCCAGCGGGCCCCCAACATGGCTGAGGACTGTGGCTCTGGGGTGCTGGGGGAGGGGTGGCTCTCCTCTAAAGCTTGTGCCCAACACAAGAAAACCCGACAATCTTTTCCTAACATCGAATGTCAAAGAGAGCATGACATCCTGACCCCTGGTTTAGCCTGTGTTCCACGCCCATTTTCCTCACTGGAAGAGAACCAGAGACAAGCCGGGTCAGCCGATACCCCAATAATCGATCGGATTCCTCCCCCAAATTACTCCCCAAGTGCATTCCTGAAAATAACACCACAAGGTGCTCCCTAAAGAAATGGAGCCAAAATAAGTTGGTTAAAGTCTGCACAAGACCACCAGCATTCTCTCTGGGTGCCATCGTCTGGAGGGGAGGGGATGACAAGGAGCCCAGGGGCCAGAGGGCAGCCTCCAGACAGTGAACATCATTGTGGCGGGGACCCCAGGAGTGTGAGCAGGCTCTCCACCTGACCCCCAGGGAAAATGCTGAGCCCGGTTCACACACAGGAAGGGAAGCCCATAGACAAAGCCTGGCGTGAAGACTAGTTGCTCGTGGTGCAGAAGTTTAGCAGGACAGACCTCCATACAGCAGCGCACCAGGGCATGAAGATGTGCCTTCCCTGGTGCATGAGAGTTCCAGAATTTCTCCAGGGCCTGAACCAGAGCCGGAGAATCCGAGGTGGACAAGAATTTCTGTGAAAAACCACCACGGTTGTACTGAAGCCCAACCAAGCCTTTGATTGACGGAACGCTTCAAGTTACACTTGTTCCCAGGGCTTTGCTGGCTTGTGGCTTGGAGTTTGATCGGCATGGTGACGGGCTTTCCAAGATGGGCAGCCCCTCACGGACACCTCCTACATTGTCACTAGCACAGGGCCAGCCAAGGTCAGCTGCGGATTGTTTGTGGCTGATGGGGAGGGGCAGGTGTCCCCCGGCTTCTGCTAAAGTCACCAACTTTAGCAGTTTAGAAGTAGCCAAGAGACAAGGGCATCTGTGTGAAATAGACAAGCCAGACCATGCACGTGGGGGGAACAAGGGGTGCGGCTGTGAATGAGCCGCTGGGGACGTGTTGATGAGCGTCCACGGGGACACACATCCACCCAGCCGGGAGCGCCGGGTCTTAGTGAAGGCAACAGGGTAGAGCCCCTGTGAGCCGCACAACAGGGCATCGGGCCACGGTAAGTCTGCCAGGGCAGTGTTGGCTGAAAATTAGAAATTCAGAGCCTAGCAGTATGAATGGGACCCATGAATCCGACGGAGACACGGAATCCAGCGGCCAACCAGACCCCGGCGCCACTGGGTCGCAGGAGGGGCCACGCTTGCGGGAGCGTGAGGGGAAGTGACTGCTTTCCGATGGTCCAGGACTGAAAGCCACTGCAGGGAAGATGTTCTGAACGTTCCTTTGCTCCTCTGGCTCCTACATCCACTTCTTCCCTGCTGCTTTGTGAGAAATTACAGCATGTGTGTTTCCCTTGTGTGTGTATGACACAGAGCGGGGCAGACGCTGGTAAGCTGACCGCAGCAAAGGGGCATTAGCTTATATCGGAAGCCACTGGAAATTGCTGGTCTCTCTAGGTTTTTATATAAATAGTGAAATTAGAACTATTGGAAGCCACATTAATTCTTGGAATTCATTTTCTGTAGTAGAGACGGGAGATGTTCCACTTCTGAGAGCAAACTTGGTCGGTTCTCGATCCAAGTATCCAAAATGGAAGCACCGAAACACTTGTAATTAATACCTGTCCCCGTGTTTGCTTGTATCTCTGTCTCCGTATTTTGGAGAACTTGTCTACATGATGCTTGTAGGCCCTGTGGCTTTTTCCAGCAAAGAAGCCGCAGCTCCTCCGGTACGTGCAATGTCATAACAGACACAACATCAAGTCTCTGATGGGCTGTGCTCCAGGCCTCCAGTCCAGAGTGTCAGCTCACGACGGTGACGGGATACATTCAGAGCCTTTGAAAATCACTTTGTGGGGCACCTGGGCGGCTCAGTCAGGTCGTTATCTCACAGTTTGTGGGTTTGAGCCTCGCGTCGGGCTCTGCGTTGACAGTATAGTCTGCTTAGAATTCTCTCTCTGTGCCTCCACTACACCCTCTCTCTGTCTCAAAATAAATAAATAAACTTAAAAAGGAAAGAATCATTTTGAAAAGTGCCACAGACAACCTGGACAGCCCCCTGCCGTCTCCATGAGGACTTTGGAAGTGTTTATGAAGATAATTCCAGACGCTGCTGAATCTTCTGGGGCGTATATGTGTGTCTCTTCAGGGCCTTCTCCTGTGCAATCTGTATACAGCACATCAAACTTGCCAGGGAGGCCTCAAATTCAACTTCTTCCAAAAACTGAGGAGCTCAATAAAAGTTAAACTGCCTGGGGGACTGGGGGACTCCATCAACTAAGCCTCTGACTTCGACTTCAGCTCAGGTCATGATCTCACGGTTCATGGGTTCAAGTCCCGCGTCGGGCTCTGTGCTGACAGCTAAGAACCCGGAGCTGGCTTTGGATTCTGTGTCTCCCTCTCTCTGTGCCCCTCCTGTTCACACTCTTGACTCTCTCTCTCTCAAAAATAAATAAACATTTAAAAATTAATAAAAAATAAATAATAAATAAAAAGAGGCTTGAATTCTTAAACTGCTTAACCAAAATCAGGAGGCAGAACTTGCTAACTGTACGCACTCCACTGTATTTGTGTAAGTAAGCCCTGGAAGAAATTTTAGTTTTCAACAAACGTCAAAAAACATCAAGGGCAGGGGTGACTATTGGAGACGAATTTCCCCTGCTCTGAACGGGCCCTGAACCCTACTGAACGGAGGAGCTGCATCAGGGGCCTGTCCCGCGGGGTAAAGCAAAGGCCCAGAGCCCGCGCAGCCACGCCCCCGGGGCCCCGCCCATCGCAGGAGGCCCCGCCCCCACGGACCCTTCTGCAAGCCTGCGGGGCTCTGACCTGGACCCGACAGCCTCTGCCCTTGCCTCCCCTCCAGCCTGTGCGCACAGACTTTGGGGCTCAGACCCGAGGTCGCCGAGGAGCTGTCCCCCCTGCCAGCGAAGGGCACCTCCACGCGACTGTCTGGGGTGCTTGAGAGGCAAAGTCCCGCTATGTTTAGGTGGTGCTGGCTGCAGGGGGGCTGGCAGAGGTCTCCGGGGCGCTCCTTCATCCCAGAGGGGGTCCGAGGACGCCCAGGGAGGCTGGGGTCATGCTGGAGAGCGGCAAGCGGGCTCCCCGCGCAAGGGCTCCCGCACAGCCGCGCGCACACTGACCGCACAGCCGCGCAGCCCCGGCCCCCGCCCCCCACGTGTCCCCGCTGCCCCCCACGTGTCCCCGCTGCCCCCGCAGCCCCGGCCCCCGCCCCACGTGTCCCCGCTGCCCCCGCAGCCCCGGCCCCCGCCCCCACGTGTCCCCGCTGCCCCCGCGGCCCCGCCCCCCCCACGTGTCCCGCTGCCCCCACGTGTCCCGCTGCCCCCCAGCCCGGCCCCCGCCCCCACGTATCCCCGCTGCCCCCAGCACGTGTCCCGCTGCCCCCGCAGCCCGGCCCCACGCCCCCCGTGTCCCCGCTGCCCCGCAGCCCGGCCCCCGCCCCACGTGTCCCTGCCCCCACGTGTCCCCGCTGCCCCGCAGCCCAGTCCCGCCCCCACGTGTCCCCGCTGCCCCCGCAGCCCGGCCCCCGCCCCCGTGTCCCCTGCCCCCACCCGGCCCCCGCCCCCACGTGTCCCCGCTGCCCCCGCAGCCCCGGCCCCCGCCCCCGTGTCCCGCTGCTGCCGTGACCCCGCTGCCCCCACCCTGCCCCCGCAGCCCCGGCCCCCGCCCCACGTGACCCCGCTGCCCCCCACGTGTCCCCTGCCCCCACAGCCCCGGCCCCCGCCCCCACGTGTCCCCGCTGCCCCCGCAGCCCGGCCCCCGCCCCCATGACCCAGCTGCCCCCGCAGCCCCGGCCCCCCGCCCCCACGTGTCCCCACTGCCCCGCAGCCCCGGCCCCCGCCCCACGTGTCCCCACTGCCCCCGCAGCCCCGGCCCCCGCCCCAAGCAGGCCCACGCCTCACAGCCGGCTCCACCCGCGCCCCACTTCTCCTCTGGCCCAGACTCTCCCCTGAGAAGCCTCCCACCGTGTCTCTTGCCAGCCTCTGGAGCCCCTGCCCCCCCTCCCCGGGGACAGCGCCCTGCTCGGACACGCTGCCCGCATCTGTGCCCCCTGCGCAGCAGGGAATCGGCTCCTCATGTCGCCTCCCTGTGCCTGCGGCTCTCACACCATCTGCAAGCTCAGCCCCTGCAGGTGCCTGGGGCCCAGGTGTCCCCACCGGGGAGCAAGGCCCAGGCTCCCACCAGAAGCATCCGAGGGCCCCTGCCTTCCCTGTACCCCGTATGGCCTCCAGAAAGGCAGAGTCACAGAGGCTGTAGGGCTGGTCCCTGGAGGCAGGGTGACCTTGACCTTGACTCCCACATTGACCTTGCTGAGCCTCTAGTTCCCGTTGGTTAAACTGGGGGGTGCTGCAGACCAGAGAGGCTCACGTGGGCCCAGAGTGCCTCCAGCTGGGCAGCCCCACCCCCTAAGTGGGCCCCCCTCTGTGCCAGCAGAGGGACAGGCTGCGGCCTCTCAAAGACTGCAGTGGGGGCCCCTGGGGGGCTCAATCAGGTAAGCTACTGACCTCTGCTCAGGTCATGATCTCACAGTTCATGAGTTCAAGCCTGGCGTCGGGCTCTGTGCCGACAGCTCAGAGCCTGGAGCTGCTTCAGATTCTGTGTCTCCCTCTCTCTCTGCCCCTCCCCTGCTTGTGCTGTCTCTCTGTCTCTCAAAAATAAATAAAAACATTAAAAAGAAAAAAAAATACTGCGGTAAAGACAAATCCTGATAGTACCACAGTCCCTCTGGCCGGGTCGTTCTGATCACACCAGCCCACCTGCTCAGCATGCACACACACACGCACACACATTCACACACATTTACAGTCACACTCACACACATACGCACACATGCACATTCTCACACGTTGGCACACCTGGACACCTGTGTTAACACACTTAGCTCTCCTGCCTTCCTCTCACACTGGCCCTCCATCTGCTGTGTTTCAGAATCACTGGGAGTGATTCAAACCCTGAAGCCCACCACAGGGCCTTTGCACCAGAATCTCACAGGGGAGAGCCCCAAACTCCCTCCTGATTCTAGGGCACAGTCTGGTCCCTTGTGAGGACTTGCCCTATCCTGTCCCCCTAAGGGGTCTCCCACTTAGAGTCAGAGACCTTGGGGTTCAGTCTTCCCGGGTCCCTCCCCATAGGGTGCTCCTGGTCCTCGATGCCCTGTCCCCCACACCCAGCCCCCGCCCTGCCCTGTGTGCCTCCTGAGCCTGGCCCCCGGCCCTTACGCTTTGCACGACGGTTCCACACTCGCTCCACCCAGCCACCAGGAGCACGTGCGTGCTGTTGTGGTCGCTCACGTTGCAGGACGGGTGTCCCAGGTACAGGGAGGACTCGGGGATGGACTCCTGCTGCAGGAAGCGCCTCTGGATGGCGATGGCCACCTTCTCAACCTCGCAGAGCACCCTGACCGCCTCGGTCAGGTTCAGCCGCCGGGGCAGGCCCTGGGGCCCCGGGCTGGCACCTGGCACAGCGGCAGCCGCGGTCCCCTCCGGGGTGGGGACCTGCTCGGGGCCGGGGGCCTGGGTTGTGTTTCCGGGAGAGTCGCCTGCAAAGCACAAGGAGGTGAAACCAAGGGTCTGTGTTCAGGGACAGCCACCTGAGCCCGGCCTGTGAGACCCGCACGGAGGGGCAGACAGGGACCGCAGCGGCCGCCTGGACCGCACGTCCCAGCCACAGCCGCACACGGGCCGCTGTGGCGCGTTCCTGCCGGCAGCCCAACAGCCGGGCCTGACGTGGCTCGGAGGGGGTTCCGGGGGGACCCGGGTGCCCTCTGCCTCCCAGACTCTCCCAGGCGGACGCCGGGTGCGGGCCGAGCCCGTGGACTTGCTGTGATGAGCCGTCTCCTCTCTGTGGTGGTTACTGTCAGGATCCTGAGCCCCTAGCTTCTGCTTCCTGCTTCCTGCTTCCTGCTTCCTGCTTCTGCTTCCTGCTTCCCCCAAAGCATGGTTTCCACCTCCGTTGAAAAACGGAGTACTTTTCCCGAGAGATATCCCCTGGCTGACATCTGTAAGCTGTCCAGGGTTCCCCACCCCGCTCCTTGGCACCTCCCTCCTATTATCTCGAGGTGGGGCTCACCCACTGTTCTGCCCCCTCACTGAGCTCCCTCATCTCCAAGATGCAGTCCAGCGCCTGCTCGTGGCTTTCGTGCCTTCTCGACTGGCCTCCCGCGTCTTGGCGGCCAGCGTCCCGCCCTCTCCCACTGTCTCTGGCGGGAGCCCGCACTGCAGCCCGGACTGTGCGCCTGGGCCGAGACCACCACGAGGAGCTGTGTTCTCACCGGGCACACCCAGCACACCCGGCCCCACTGCAGCCCCCGCCGCCCAGTGCTGTCCTAGCTGCCCTCGAAGAATGCCTCTAAGACACCTCTTCCAGGAAGCCCTCCCTGACCACACTCATGGGGCTGCCACAACTTAGTCCCTGTGAGCCCCCTGCTTCGACCTCCAGCAGAGCACATTCCATATTCTTGGGGACAAGCGTTCACTTGTATAAATGTCTGTCTTGCACCACTTGACTGCAGATCCCTGGCTGGCAGGGGTCCCCTCAGCGTCAACGCTGAATCCTCTGAGCCCCCATTTAATGGGAAAAGTCCTGGGTGGGAGGAGGGCCCAAGTAGAGACAATTCTCCTGTGTCTTCTCACGCGGGCTGTGCGCTTTGCACGGTCTTCCTTTAGAACCCGAGAGAACGTGGCGGACTTCACTGTAACCAAGGCGTTTTCCCATCATGGGCGCTCGGAGAGAGGCGTCTGGGACGCACGGAGAATGTGAAGGGACACATGCGTGTGCACACACATGCACGCGCACACAGACACACACAAGTTAGAAAAACGTCCAGGGCATAAAAACCGACCTCGTTCGGAAAAGAAACACTCGGTGAATGAAAGTCTGTCAATAACAGATTACCCAACGCTATCTCAGGAAAAGGGATTATGGACTCTCACGTTCACAGGGTCTTCCAGAAAATTCCACAGGGAAGTGGGGGGCATCTCCCATGCAGATGCAGGTGAAGGAGCCCAGGGTGTTGTGACAGGACGCGCCTGGCTCACAGTCGTGCTCCTGGCCGTCACATTCGTCGTAATCTGTGCGACATCAGAAGCAAGGCAGACACTGTCACGGGGCCTGAGGGGCGGGTGAGGGGTGCTTCCGTACCGGCTGTCACACACGCCCTGGGGGGACGTCATCTCAGGCAGCAGGGCCGGAAATCACGGAGTGGCAGCGTAGTGGACGGTTCGGGGGGCAGGGTGGCACCCAGTTCTCAGCTGGGGCGGGGACGAGAGCTGGTCAGGACATCTGCTGGGACCGCTCCCGAAGGAGGGGCCCCGGTGCCGGGGCTGAGAGGGGCTGCGGAGACGACACAGCAGGCCCCCCACCCCGGCCTCTCGCCCCGGACCCGGGGGCGCCCCCCGCAGGCCATCCCGCAGAAGGCGCTCAGCCAGGGGGCCTTGCTCTAAGAAGCAGCACCGGGAACACCACACACACACACACACACACACACACACACACACACCCGTGGGGAGGACAGAGCCGGGAGGCGGCTGTCCCCGCGTCAGGGAGAGCGCCCCCCTTGTAATCTACCCTGGACCTCGCACCTCCAGACCTGTGGCGCTGGGCCACCCTGCCGTGCTGCCTCAGCCTAGCTGGGCAGGTTAAGCGTCCGACTTTCGCTTGGTCATGATTCGCGTTCGTGGGCTCAGCTCGCGCCGGGCTTGTGCTGACTGCCGTTCAGAGCCTGGAGCCTGCTTTCAGCTCAGACTCCTGACCTTCGCCACGCTTTTCTCTGTAAATAATAAAAACATGTTTTTTTTTACTAAAAAAAAAAAAAGCTTGTGTGTTTGCATTTTACTATGATAAGTATTTTGAGAGGAGAATCTAGGGGCACCTGGGTGGCTCAGTTGGTTAAGCGTCCGGCTTCAGCTCAGGTCATGATCTCGCGGTTCGTGGGTTCGAGCCCTGTGTCGGGCTCTGTGCTGCCAGCTCAGAGCCTGGAGCCTATTTCAGAGTCTGTGACTCCCTCTCTCTCTGACCCGCCCCTGCTCATGCTGTCTCTCTCTCTCTCCTAGAAATATAATAAAAATATTAAGAAAAAAAAAAAAGAAAGGAGAATCTAAATTGCTTTTCTTTTCAACGATTTTTCTCCAGCTCTCCTTGGAAACTGTGCTTGGGGGCAGTGTGGCTGCAGAGAGGACATGTCTGCAGCCCGGGGATGTGGGTGGCAGAGGAGGCCCCGCGTGGGGAGCAGCGTCCCCAGGCGGGTGCGTGGCTTCACCCCGGGATGTTTGGGGCCCTGAAAACTTCAGAAACAGCACAGCAGCAATAAGACAGACGGGGTCCTGTGTGTTCCATACTTCCACCTGCAGGGGGGCCCCAGGAGGCCCACGGGCTGGGCTCTCTGGGGGGCCCGGCCTCCACCTACCCTGTATGAAGGTGTCCTCGCCGACCACCTCCAGCAGAGAGGCGTTCCGGAAGGCGACGAGGAACGCGGCGGACACCTCGTGGATGTCCACCTCTGCGATGATCAGCAGGTTAAACTCGACCACGACGCTGCCGTTGGCGATGCGGGTCACCTCCACCCGGACCCCCCCGGCGTCCAGGTGCCACAGCATGGTGGCCGGCAAGGAACCCCGCACCTTTACAGAAACCACGTGTGACAGGGCCGCCCGCTGGCAGGAGGCAGGTGCCTGTCCCCAGGGGGCGCCTCCCGGGGATTCTGACCCGCAGCACGGAGGTCAGCTCTGGCCCCAGTCCGGCGGACCGAGCCGTGTCCCAAGCCCACACCAGTGCCTGTGGGTCTGGGTCCTGAGGTCCCAGGAAGAGCCTCGCTCCCCCAGGGCACCTCTGCCGGTCAGTCTGGACGGGGGGGATGGAACATCACTCACGGGGGACTCGTGACGGTTTTAGAATCTGCTCCTCTCAGCTCAGAGCCATGGAGGGCGCAGGCTGCACAAGCGGTCATGCGGAGCCCCTCTCTCCCACTGTATCTTCTAGAACAATCCTTTTACTGCTGATACTGCCCCGTTGGATGGGCTCCTACACCACGGGCTGCGGCATTCTATCCTAGCCCTTTGCAGCCCAAACGCCCAGAGAGACACACCACCTTAGAAGGGCTGTACGTGGTCCCCAGGACACAGGCCTTCTTGAAAAGCACACTTCCAGGGCCCAGCCTCATCTGGAGCCAGCCAGGGGGCGTGGCTCAAGGCACAGGCTCGTGGGTTCACTTCCCAGCGTGGGGACGGCCAATGTGACAAGTGTGCTGTCACTTGGGCACCATCATCACCGCTGGAATGGCTGACTGACTCTCTCTCTCTCCTTGGGACATCCAGAGAGGGTCTGCCACAGGCTTGGCTTAAAGTCACTTTGGGTTGTTGCATTTCCAACCAGTCTCAAAGCAAAGCTCCAGGGCCCCTCGCTAAGAAGTGTGTTAACCCACACCTCCCTGAGTTTGCCTGAAAGTCCTGCGCATGTGATAACTGTGCCATTACTGGCCATCCTGAAATTCTAGACAAACCAGCAGCGGTCCCCAGCCATAGGCGAGGGAGGAAATGGTTTGAAGAGGAAGGATGACCCCAGACATGTGAGTAGAGATGAGGCTGCCCCGGGGACCGCCAGAGCCCCGCGACTGATGGTCAGGGCAGTTGCTTAGTGTCATGTGTGACTATCACAGAACCTAAAGTAGACAGTGGTGACTCGAGCCATCAACAACTCTCAGATCCACCCACTGGGCCAGGAGCCGGGGACCCTAGGATAAATCAGGCAGAACCCAGATCCCGAGGAGTCCCTGTGTGACACTCCCTGGGGGCACAGAGACCCATTTTCCAGGCCAGAGAACAGAGCCAGTCACACGGTGCTATCGCGTTAGCACGCTCCGTCTGGAGGTGGCACTGCTCTGTCTTAAAGCCCAGGGTCAGGAGCGGCTGAAGTAGACGAGGTGCCCACTGTGTAAACAAGACAAGAGACTTCGACAAGTGCATCCTCTTCTCGTCTAAGGGGAACCTAACCTCCAGCAGAGAGAACACGGAGATCGCCCCCCAGCCTGAATCGTAACAAATACACCAGCTCAAGGTATGTCAGTGGGGCCACAGGGGAAGCATCAGAAAGATTAGGAAAAATCATAGCAGCATTATTCACATTGGCCAGAGGGGACACAACCTAACGTGGACCAGAGACCGAAACGTGGGCTCTCCATTCGGGGAAGGACTATCCAGCGGGAAAGAGCAGTGAGCCATGGCTGGACCCCGAAGGCGCGCTCAGAGGAATAAGCCAGACACAAAATGTCATGTCCGGCGCGATTCCGCAATGTGAGATGCCCACGGCAGGCACGCCCACAGGCACAGGGAGCACATTAGTGGTTGCAGGGATGGGGCGTGGAGAGTCACCAGGAATGGGAGAGGGGCTTCTTTTGGGGGTGAAAGAAATGTTCTGGACTTAGTGATGACGGCTGTGCAATTCCACGAATAAAATCTAAACCATCGCACTAAGCACTCTTAACGTGTGCATTTTAGGATTTGTGAAATCGATCTCAGTTGGTTAATTTTCCTTGTGGGGCGCCTGGGTGCCTCACTTGGTGTCTGACTCTGGATTTCGGCTCAGGTCATGATCTCAGGGCCGCGGGATCGTGCCCCGCATTGGGCTCTGCCTGTCAGCTTGGGACTCCCTCTCTCTCTCGGCCCCTCCCCTGTGCTCGAGTGAGCTGTCCTGGCTCCTCTGTAGTGAGGACGCAGCAGAGGACAAGGTCACTCCCAGCTACTCGTGCATCTAATGGTAGACCCGGGGGTGCCAGGCACCACACCGGAACCAGAAGCCCATCTTCCTTCAGAAATGAGGGTCCCAGGGGCGCCTGGGTGGCTTAGTCGGTTAAGTGTCTGGCTTTCGCTTAGGTCATGATCTCGTGGTTCGTGGGTTCGAGCCCCGCGTCGGGCTTTGTGCTGACTGCCAGCTCAGAGCCTGGAGCCTGTTTCAGTCTGTGACTCCCTCTCTCTGACCCTCCCCTGCTCATGCTGTCTCTCTCCTAGAAATAAATAAAAATATATTAAAAAAAAAAAAAAAGAAATGAGGGTCCCAGGCGCCTGCAAGTCAAAGTCCTGCCCAGTGGGATTGGGATTCCGCCCACCTCCCTCCTGCACATCCCAAAGGAAATAGAAACTGGTTTCACCAACTTACCGCCCGAAAGAACACCTCTAGGAAGTCCTGATACTCCCTGCTGCTCGCGTTCTGGAAGGACTCCACATACCTGACGTTGGCTATTCTGACGTTCCCTCTGAGTTTCTGGGCCGCTGAGGGACAGAGAAGAAACACGTCCAGAGGGGTAATGCATTAGGTAATGCTAAGTGCGTTAGGCAATGCATCGGGTGACATATCCTAATAATGGCACTTTCTTGTCGGCCAGAAAGAACATTGGGTTGAGGCTGACAGTGCCCAGCACACACAGACAAGTTCCGCCAACCCCAGAGGATGCCGGCACACAGCCTGGGCTCAGGGAGAGAACCTTCCGGAGGCTGTAGAACCGGGCCAGCACCTACCACTCTCCTCACTTTCTGTGCACAAGGTGTCCAGGTGACTCGCCAGTAGGGCCCACTCTGAGAGTGAATGAAGTCTCTGTTGGTTAATTCTGCCGGGGCTGCAGGTGCACAACTGGCCGTCCCAGGGAAGCCAGGACAGTGTGGCCTTGCCTCTGCTCAGCACCCACAACTCAGCGCGGAGCGCCGGAGGCCCTGACCCTCTTCCCCCTCCCCCTAGACCACTGTTTCCTAGGGAATTGTTTCTCTGCAAGTTCAGGGCAGTCCCTGCTTTTGCACCGGTCTGTTCCATCCAAGTCTGTTCCCTCCACACGGAGCCTCCAGGAGGCTGTGGGACAAGAATATACTCCAGGAATATTGCCTGGACCACGTCCTGGCGTCCGGCATGGCAGCCGCCTCGTTCAGTCTTTCCCCAGATGTCTGTGAGGTTCTTGCTATGTGCCCAGCCTTCCAGGCAGTGGAGGAAAAGGCCAAGGTTCCTTTGCACCCACAAACCACAAAGCCATCCCAGGACTCACTGCTGGCTGACCCCCAAACCTCGCCCTGATCTCTCCTGTCACCATGGCTGAGGGCCACCGGGCCACACACAGCAGCTGGGGCGGACAGCCTGGTGGGAAAGCCCCGGGAGCGGGACGGACCAGACACAGGTGAGAACGGAGGTGGACCCACCCCGGCACGGGTCACACGCCCCTGGTGGCCTCTCCCGCCGGCAGGCGAGACCCACAGAGGACTGGCTCTCAGAGGCACTGACCGCCCTTCTCCAACTCGGCGCAAGCGTCCCTGTGCACCATCTACCCCCTGACTCCCTGGTCCTTGCTAATCGGAACTTCCAAGCAGGCAGACAGATGCTCTACACTTTTCTCACTGACGCCCCAAGGGCTGCGCACCCCACCTTGGGGAACACGGCCATCAGCCCTTGCATGGTCGCCCGAGATCTGAGGGCCCATCTGCAACCTCCAGCCGGCCCTGGGCCGTCCGAGCAAGTTAGATGTTCAGGGAAACATCGAGTGTGAAGGAGGAGAAACAAGATTTATCCGGACACATGACCGTCACAAGCACTGAGTGAAATGTCCGAGGTTGGACGTCCCACTGTCCGCCTGTCGTCCCTGGAAGCCAAGTGCAGGTGCGCTGAGAGCGGGAACGTCAGAGCACGTGCCCGGCACTCGGTCCGTGCATTCTCCTGCCGCAGACCCACGGGGACAGGGGCAGCCAGTGGCTGTGCTCGGCGGGCAGAGTCCCGAGCCCTCCGTGCAGCCTGCCCCAGCCTCTCCTTGAGCCGAGCCGCCTCCCCCAGGCTGACCTCCGAGGGCCAGCCCCAAGCGAGCCCAGCCAGGCTTCCAGGGCTGATCAGGGCAGAGAGCCAGCGCTTTCAAGCCTTGACCCACTAAAAATCGTTCTCACACGTTTTCCCTCCCTCCATGAAGGTGCCGCGGCCAGCGTTCCCGAGACCCGTCACCTACCGGTCCTGACCCTGAGGCGGGCCCTGGCGCTTCCGTCCCCGCAGGCTTTGGCCGCTATCTCCACCAGGTGCAGGGCGCCAGGCTCCAGGCCCGACAGCGTCAGGCTTGCGTTCCGGGTCTCCAGGCGCACGGCGGGGCTCCGCGGGGAGAGCAGCGTGAGCTGGAAGGCGGGGTGCGGGCCGAGCTCCGCCGCCCACGCCACGCGAAAGCTGGTGCTGGTCACGTCAGACACCGTGACCCGTTCGATGGGGACGGGAACTGGGAAGCGGATGCAAAGGCGGGGAAGATTGAAATCAGCCCGATGCTCCAAGGAGACAGGGCGGGAGAAGCCTCACCAGACGCTAAAATCAAACCACCCTTGGGGACACGAGAGGGCCTCGCGGGACGCCAGCCCGGGGGTCCTACAGGGCCCCTCCTCCGGGCAGAGCACGTGGTGCAGGGGCCCCGGACGGCCGTCCCGAGCCCCGGCGCCCTGGACAGCTCTCTGTCCTGCCTCTGCTTTGTTTTTCTCTCTGCCACCGAGGTCCCTGGTCTTCCCCAGGGCAAGCCTGTTGTGCAGACTCTGGTGGCTTCCCCGGGGGGGGTTACGCCTCCACCCCTGGCAGACTCACAGAGGGGCCAGCAGAGGCGGCCACTGCTGGCGGCAGAGCCATTCTGACAGGCGGCCCCGGGGCGCCCGCGGTGCCGGCTTACTAGGGCTTAGAAGTCGAGCAGCCACACCCCTGAGTGGAGGAGACACTTCCATCAGGCTCCATCTAACAGTTTGATATGGATGCAGCCCAGGGCCGGGCCTGCTCGGGGAGCCCACAGAGATCTCCTTGGTCTCCAAATGGAGAGACCTCGGCCCGGCCCCTTTCCTGCATGGGGCTGCAGCCTGTCTCCTACCGCGCTGCCCCAGGACCTTGGCAACGGCTAAGTGCTCTGCGTGGTGTGAGTGGACATGGTGGGGCTCGGGGCTGCACTGGGCTCAGGGGTACTGCGCTGCCGGGCGGGGGTGGGGGGTGTGTGCGACCGCAGGGGTGTCCAGCACTGCTGAGAGCTGTGCCACAGGGCTTAGTGCGATACACGCGCCCCCAGGGCTCATCATCGTCCTGCTCCGGCCGCGCGTGACAGGGAGGCTTGGGAACGGGGAGGAGCGAGGACCGGAGGAAGCACGGCCCCGTCCTAACAAGAGCAGAAGCTGCCGGACAGGCTGCGCTGCACCCCTCCTGGCCCAGCCCCACCTCCCACGAGCAATCCACCTGCGTCTTTCTCACAGGGCTTTGCCTCAGTGTCCTGGGCTTTGCCAGCCGGTCCCCCCTCGTCCCCAGTGTGCTCAGTCCTCAGGTCACGTGTCCCCAGGACACTCACCACAGGCCGGAAGCTTTGAAGACTCGGGGGTGGGGACTGAAGGCAGGTCGGGGGAGCTGGAGGGTCCAGGGTCCGAGCTCTGTGGCCCAGTGGGGCCCAGAGCTGCCAGTGCTGTGTCCCAGGTCGGGGGACGGGTGTGCCAGGCGATGTGGTCTGTGGGGCCCTGGGTAGGACCAGGCCAGAGCGGCGGCTCCGTGCTGGAGTTTCTCGATAATGGTCCAGGGGCGCCCAGAGAGCCATTCAGGGGCCCAGAAGGGTAGCCGTGCGTTGTCCCGGGGGCCGTGCTGGCCGCCCCCTGGCCCGTCACCAGGCCTGGGGCCACGCTGGCTTCTCCCTCCTCCATGCCTTGCCCTGTGCTGTTCCTGTCCTTCCCGACCAGGCGGCTGCCGCCTCTCCTGGGCGGGGGCCCCGGGGTCTGGGTCCATGGGTGCCCCGGGCTGGCCCACAGGGCGGGGCTCTCTGTGCCGAGAGCTGGGGCCCTGACGCCTGATGCTACAGCCGGCAGTGCTCCCGTGGGGCTCACCACATCACCTGCAAGACACGGCCACTCTTAGAGGAGACATCTGGCCCCAAAGCATCTAAACAAAAGCCCCCAGATGCCACCCACCAGCGAGAGCCTCCCCGGTGGGCCCCAAGTGGGGATTACGGGATTATGAGTGTTTATGGGGCCCACGTCCGCGGCCCCCGTGTGCTTTCCGGGGGTGACACGGGTCCTCTCCATCTGACAAATGAGGCTCTGAGGCACCAAGAGTGGGGCCCCACCTGCACAGTGGCACGGCCGGGACATAAGTGCAGGGCCTGGTTCGTGCGCCCATTGGGCCTTTGGGAAAATGGGCGATTGCTCTGGATCTGGGCTCAGTGTGGGGCTTGGTGCTGGTCACCATCGTCAGACGTGACGTGAATACGGGAAGAATGTGGACAGCGGCCAGTGGATATTGGAAAGGACGGGGGATATCAGGTCCCCGGGGGAGGGGGCGTGGGCCCGAGCTGCGGGGCTGGGGGTGGGGGGCGCACCCTCACAGGCCCGGCCCGCGCGGGAGGGGTTGGCGTCCCTGGCCGTCCGGCACCGGCAGGTGTAGGAGCCCTCGACGTTGATGCACTGGGCATCGGGTGAGCAATCATGCCCCAGGCTGTCTGCACACTCGTCCCAGTCTGCCGGGCAGGAGAGGAACGGGGCAGAGTGGTGAGAGGCGGCCAGGGGGCACTTAGGAAACAGCACTGCTCTTCCCGACCGTCTCTGCAGCAACCCGTGGGAGGGGCGAGGCCGGGAGTCAGTGGAGCGCCCTGGGCACCGGCGGCCCCAGAGGGAGGCTGTGCACAGACCCGTCCCCAGGAGCCTGTCCCTGAACCCAGAGGGCAGGCTCAGCAGGTGCCTGCTCCGACCTTCGCTGCCTGCGGGCCGATGTGGAGGCAAAGGTTAGGGAACGCTGGTCTGTTTTGGGGCTGTTAGCGCCCACCCGTGTGGGTATATTCCTCTCTCCCGAATTCTTCATTCCCCAGAAAGCAGGACGCCTTCCCTCCTCTCTGATGTGCCAACATCGCCTAATGTGATAGTACTTTAACAAAGAGAAATAACCAAGCCAGGGGGAGTCTGGTTAAGTGTCACATGAACTTTCGGTGACACAGCCTTTGAACACTCATCCCAGCCGGGGAAAGCAGTCAGAGAATCCCAAAGACACCATGTCACTGGGAGGCCCTGACCCTTCTGAGCTGAAAAAGGAAGCACGTTAGGTAAGCGGGTCAGCCCCCCGGGGCCCCCCAGGGCTTGCCCGCCCACCACAGCCTGGCACTTTCCAGGACCAGAGTTAACCAAACTGTGAATCAAGGTTCGTGGGACCCACATTCCCTTCTCTCCCCCCCACCCCCAGGGCTGCTACCCCCACTCATACTTGGGCGAAGGAAACACCTGCTGGCCTCATGCATTTGACATGTGACTGAGGATAAAGTGTTACATGTGATACTCAGGATAAACCTCAAGGAATAAACATCCCAAGCTGTATTCCAGGCTGGGGGCGGGGGGCAGGATTCCCACGCCCCAGAATCCGTCCTTCAGGCCGCCGCTCGCCCCTCCCAGCCCCAGGGGGGCAGCTGGCTCTGAGCAGAGGTGCCTCCTCCAGAGGAATGGGCCCGGGCACTCGCCAGGGTGGGCCAGGCGGCAAGGTGGGTTCATGTCGAGGCCTCTCCCGAGGCCTTTCTGCCCAGGATTCCCTAGAGCCGAAAGCAGAAGCGCCCCATCCAGGCTTGATGCGCCCCGGGAGCCCAGACTCGGGCTTCAGTCACGACGAGTTCAGTTTTGTGCAGAGAAAAAGTCTGTAGTCCAAGCGCTTCACCCTCGTGATGCGGTTTTCAGTTTCGCTTCATGTGATCTTCACAGAAGCTCCCAGAAACAGCTCCCCGAGACCAGCAGACTCGTCAGCTGATGTAACAGTCACCCTGCACCCTGGCCCAGGGCTCCTTGGCAGACAGGGCCCCGGGGGCCCAGCCCGGCCCGGCCAGACCTCCAGCCTGCAGGCAGCTCACAGAGTTTGGGGGCAGGGGAGGGGGCCGGAGGCCTGGGATGGAGCCCAGGCCAGGCTGCAGGGCCCTGCAGAGAACACAGGTCCCCGTGGAGGCCGGGCCCCCAGCACTGAGCTCTTGTGGTGATTCACCCAGCACGCGGCTCACAAGCACGCCCGGAGTAAGGCGCAGACGGCTCCACGTGCCCTATATTAAAGCCCCAGGTCAGGCAGCCCTGCGGTTCAGAGGGAGGAGGCAGGCCCACAGTGAGGGCAGCGGGGGCCTCTGTCCCGACCCAACCAGCCGGAGAAGGACACGGGCAGGAGCCCAGAGCGGGGGGCAGGGCTGTGCTCTGCTCCTCCTGGCCTTGCAGCTGGACACGCCTCCCAGAGGAAGGGACGGCCCCTTGCGGAGCTGTGGCCCCCTGAGCTGACCCCCAGGAATGGGTGGGAGAGGCCCAGGAACAGGCCGCCAGGCCCCCAGGTCCCGCCTCTCCAGCCCGGCACCTTGGACCAGGGCAGCAGGCCCCTGGACGGCGCGGCTCGTAGGAACTCGGGGCGAGGAGCCCGCCCTCCTGGAGGGGAACCAAGGACACATGGCCACCCAGTGACCCCCGCCCCCCAACAGATGGGCGTCAGGGAGGAGCTGGGGTCAGGACAATGTGACCCCCCACACCGTGCGTGGGGACACGTGGACTCGGGCGGGCGAGAGCCCCCCCACCCCGCATCGTGCAGGAGTGACCTGAGGACACCCGCGGAAACAGCTCTGTGTGGGCTGTGGGGACAGGGGCTCGCTGCGCTGTGGCTGGGTTGCTGGCATTGTGAGCAGTGGCAGTGAATGCGCTTCCGGTCCCGCCCCCCCACCGCAAGACTGTCTCCCCGAGTGGGGGCTGCCTGCAGGCTCTCCTGACAGAAGCCAGCGGTCACTGGGTGAGGGGGCCCTGCACCCCCGGGTGCCCCCCCCATAAGCAGCAGAGGCCTCTCCGTGGCTGGGCGGAAGCGGGAAGCCCCCACAGCCACCGCCCAGGGCCCAGGGTTAAGCAAACAGCCCATCGTCCGTTCAGGAAAGCTGAGGGGCGGACCCTTAATGAGACCTGCTGAGATGGCAATGGGGGCGCCTGTCTCTCCTCTACAGCCTGAGGCTGCCCTTAGGGATCCCAGTTCGACAGGCTCGAGGCTACACAGTCCATTCTCGGTCACGGTCAGAGGATCACTGTCAGAGGTCACTGTCAAGTCCAGGATCAGGGTGGGGCAGGCCCTCCGTCCCTGGGGCTCTGGGGGAGGGTCCTCTCTGCCTCTTCCCGGTTCTGGGGCTCCACACTCTCCTTGGCTCCAGCCTCTGCCTCCACCTCTGCGTGGCCTTCCCCCAAAACCCACCGTGTCTCTGGATCTCTCCTCTTCTGTGTCTTCCCATTTAGGGCCTCCCTTGATCCAGGACGGTCTCGGATCCTTACCTTGATTTTATCTGCAAATATCCTTCTTCCAGATGACACCTAAAGTTCTGGGTGGACCTATCTTTGAGGCCCAGCATTCAGCACGCGGGCAAAGCTCTGGGATTGCCTGATGCCTGGTGTACAGGACAGGGCTGGCACAGGAGGGCTGGCTCAGATCCGGTCTCAGGGAGGGCCCGAGGGTGCAGGCTGAGGCCCACTCGCAGGGCGCTCCCCTTCCCTCACCCTTCCCCGAGCCCAGGTGAGGCCCGCCAGCCGCCTCTGTCCCTGAGGGGTGAGTGACAGCCCACCCCAGGCTGCGCAGGCAGGTGCCTTCCGGGTGTGACCTTAGATGTGACCGTCCCATGCCTTCCCTGCATCCTCGGGTGGGGGGAGGTTAGACAGCAAGCCAGAATGCCACTGAGCTCAGAGGAAAGACAGAGCGCATTCTCAGACGCCCGTTCCACGGACGGAGCCCCAGACAGGCTCCCTGACGCGGGCCGGAGACACCCTCCCTGCAGGGAACCTCGTCCCTGGGCTTGAAGGGCCAGACCTTCCTCACCTGTCAGCTTGCTCTCTCTGCCTCTCTGTCTCTGTCTCTCTATTTCTGTCTTCCGGTGTCTCTTCATGTCTCTGTCTCTACCTATGTCTCTGTCTCTATGTCTATATCTCTGTTTCTGTATCTCTATATCTCTGTCTGTCTCTCTCATCTGTAACTCTATTGCTTTTTTTTTTTTTTACAAATAGTTTATTGTCAAGTTGGTTTCCATAGAACACCCAGTGCTCATCCCCTCAAGTGCCCCCCTCCATGCCCATCATCCCCTTCCCCCTCCCCCCACCCCCATCTTCCCTCAGTTTCTTCTCAACATTCAAGAGTCTCTCATGGTTTGCCTCTCTCCCTTTCCCCAAACATTTCCCCCCTTCTTCTCCCCCATGATCCTCAGTTAAGTTACTCCTAATCCTCCTATACGTGCAAACATATGGTATCTGTCCTTCTCTGCCTGACTTATTTTGCTCAGCATCACACCCTCAAGGTCCATCCATGTTGCTACACAGGCCAGATGTCATCTTTCTCGTTGCCATGGAGTATTCCATCGTATAGATAAACCACATCTTCTGGATCCATTCGTCCGTGGATGGACACTTAGGCTCTTTCCATTGTACTCCTATTTCTGACTCTGTCTCTCCCCTCCCTGCCCCCTCACCCCCTCTCTCTCTGACCTGTGACTTCCTGCCTCAAGGCAACATCAAGTAACATTACTTTGCGTTTGGGCCAATGGAACAGCCCAGCTGGTGCTGGGCCCTGAGCCACAGTCAGCCCCCAGTGTCCTTCCCCTGGAGGCTCCTCCGGCCCAGACCCATCCTGTGTTCCCGCCTATCTCTGGGAGTGAGCTCCCTGGGCTCTGGGGTCCCCGTCCCACCTGGAGTAAGGAGACGTGAGACCCAGGTGGGCTCCCCGGTCCCGGGGAGGAACTCAGAATACGGATTCCAATGTCACGTACCCGACTCACCTTGCAGATGGCCAGGGCTCTGAGGTGCCCCGGCCGCAGGCTTGGGCGTGGAGGAGAACTCACCTTGCACGAACGTCCCCCGCGGATCGATCTGGAAGACAGTGCTGGCCAGCAGACGCGGAAGCATGGGGGCCAGCGTGGACACGCCCACTGGGGACTCGGGGTCCCGCACGGTCAGCCTGAGTGTCACCACCACACTCCCGGCCTGAAGAGACACCATCTGCATACTCAGCTTCCCTCTCCTGCTCAGGTCGGAGACGGCCGGGGGGAAGGAGTTTTCAACCTAGCCGAGAAGAGCAGAAGCTTCCATTAGTCGCCAGGACCATTGATCCGGGCCCGGGAGACCCGGATGATGGATGGTGAACAGAATCCATGTGTCCCCTTTGTGACCAAGAGGAGGTGCCCAGAAACCAGCCTCTTGGGGCAAAGCAGAGGCACCCCAGCTCACGTCACCCCAGTGGGGCCTCCCCAGGGACAGCCCGGTCAGCCTTGTGCGGATTCCTGACAAACACGTACAATCGGGGTCCCCATCACGCAACATGAGATGTACAATCCACTCTGCGTGCACACCGGAAAATGGGTGTGCGGGTAATGTGTGTGAGAGACACACAGATCCTGGGAGGGGACGGACAGACTGACTGGCAGGAAGGACCCCGGAGGGGCGGGCCCGCGGCTGTTGGAGAGACCCCCCCTCACTGGCTGTGTCCACTGGGAAACACACAGGCAACCGGGCGTGCGGGCCGAGCGAGGGAGCCGCAGCCTTGCCCGACCCCCACACGGTGCCTGCGCACGCGCGCGAGCTTCCAGGCAGGTGAATGTGGAGGGACGCCCTCCTCAGTCGGTCCATGTCTACACATCCTGCGAGCAAAAGCTCTCTTTGCCTGTGGCTCCAGAGTCTCTTTCCAAGATGGGGGTGTAGGATGGACACCCCAGGAGGGGACAGCACCCCCCCACGACAAAGGGCAGACTTCTTCTTGTCTGATCCCGTAGAGATAGTCTCTCTCTCTCTAGAGCAATGTTTAGACAGATCTGCACTCGGCCCCATACCAGACTCAGTTTCCCTAAGCTCGGGGCTACTCAGCTGTGACGCGGTCGGCTGTGTGCGTCCCCCCAGAGGCCGGAGGGACCGGGCAGCAGCCCGAGGCTCACGCTGCCTGCTGTGCTGTGACCCCCACACCTGGACCAGCCCCGCCCGACAGAACAGGCTAAGTCACCAGTTAGCAGGAAAGGGAAAATCTTAGCCCACGGACGGTTCTTTTGCTCTCCAATTGGGTCGCCACTGGCCTGGCTCTCGTGGGCTGCGGGCTGATGTCTCTGGTTAGCCCTGGGGAGGGGTGGGCGGGTGCAGGCACCCCTGCCTCAGTCCTCCCAAATGAAGCTGCCCCGAAGTAGGAGACAGGCGCCCAGGTCTGCCGGATGGAAGGTTCCACAGAAAAGCCAACTGCACCAGGAAGCAATAGAGCCCGTTGGATCCAAGCATGGGCTTCAGAGGCTACTTGGCCACGGACGTGGGGGCACGTGGATAATTGCCGCGGGACTGGGCTGGGGCAGCGTGCCCTTGTCGCAGAGAGGGGGCTCCGCGTCGGGGCGGGCGCACGCGAGAGGCGCGATGGACGCCCCCACGGGGCACCGCCTGGGCGCTTCGGCTTTACCTCGCGGAGCAGTTGTCGGGAAAAGTCCTGGAACTCGGCGCTGCTGCGGTCGAGAAGCCCGTGCGTCACGTTGCGGTTCAGGACCCTGATGGTGACTTGGAACAGCCAGGCATCTGCAAAGCAGTGACGCGGTGAGCGCAAGTCGCGAGCTTTGCTGTCACTGTCTCCCGGAAAGCCTCTTCCTTTGAGGGGATGTTTGTTGGGTGACAGATGGAAACAGCCTGGATCGGGGAGCCGCGTTGGGGACACGATGTGAGGATGGTTAACCTCTGTGCGTGCACACACACACACACACACACACACACACACACACACACACACACTTCTACACCAGGGCAGGGACGGCCAGGACAGCAGCGATGTGACAGGCATCCCACGCCAGCAGGAGCCGCCCTCAGCCGGCACACGTGGGCTCTGAAGGTCCCTGCAGCCATCCCGCACCCTGCATGGCACCCCTTTCCCACCCGGTTCACACACGCACAGCCAGCCAGCCAGGTCCTCAGCCGGACCCCACCCGGGGCCCCAGCACTAACGTGCCCCACGGGCCCCGTCCGCCCAGGACTTCCCAGGTCTGTGCCCCGAATTCCCACCTAAAAGCACACTCTGCCGCAGGCAAAGCAGTAGGGACGGTCACCCGGCAAGGGACGTAGCCTTTTCTTTGGGCACAAGAAAATCTGGGAAAGTAAGACCGGCCGGGGTGCCGCTCGCCTCTTCCATTACCAAGGATGCAACCGACGTCCACGGCAGCCCCTGCGGCAGCGCCGCTTCTCGGCCAGCCTGGCAGCCGCTCTCGCCCAGCCCGCGAGCCCGGGGCCCAGGGGCGGGTCCCCACTGCTGCATGCACGCACCGCGAGGGCCCCAGAAATGTCACCAGCTGTGCGTGCCGGGCCACTCAGGACCTTCGCCCATCTTCAGAGGAAACGGGTCCCTGTGACATCAGCCTCGACCCCGGGCACGCTGCAGAGCCTCCTGGAAGGTCAGTGCCCTCCTGTGCCCGGGGAGCCTGGATTCTCTGGGAGGCTCTGTATGCACTGCCACACAGTGCCCTCCGCCTCCCAGCACGGCTGGCTCCCAATGTGGCCACGTGAATGAGATAGAGCCTTTAACGTGAATCAAGTTTAAAAGAGCATTTTGGGGGCAGCTGGGTGACTCCGTCAGTTAAGCCTCCGACTCTTGGTTTCAGCCCAGGTCATGATCTCACAGTTGTGGGATCAAGTCCTGCATCAGGCTCTGCACTGAGCATGGAACCTGCTTGGGATTCTCTCTCTCTCTCTCTCTCTCTCATATGCACATGCAGGTGCACGGTGTCTCTCAAAAAAAAAAATAAATAAAAAGAGTGCTCTGGACAGAAAAGGCATTTTACAATGCAGCGAAGGAAAGAAAATCAAAGGAAAGAACAGCTGGCAATTTAGGAACCTTTCCGAACTTCTCTTTTTTGTCATTTTTTTGGGGGGGAGAACACTTGCTCAAGAGCGGGGGAAGGGCAGAGGGAGAGAGAGAGAATCTCAAACAGGCTCCACACGCAACACGGAGCCCAACTCTGGGGTGGATCCCAAGGTCCTGATCATGACCTGAGCTGAAATCAGAGTCAGACGCTCCACTGACCAAGCCCCCCAGGTGCCCCCTGGAACTTTCCTGAAGGCGGGGGTAGGCAAGTTCCCAGTGCCCATCCTGCTAGAGATGGATTTGCTCCATGACTTGCCTGGTCTGAGGGGAGTTCGGGAGGAAGCAGAGGGCAAAGGACAGCAGTGACGGGGGCGGGGGTGGGTGGGAAGGGTGGGGTCCTGCGCTCACCCCGGGGGGCCCTCGGGGGCAGAGTCCTCCCTGCACTTACCCCTGCAGCATGTGGAAAATAAGACAAAACGGTGGGCTGGCCCTGGCTCCGGCATTGGAAGCCTTGTGCACAGAAGTTTGCATTTTTTGTGGCTGCGGCTCAGGGCGGGGGGGTCTCTGGGTGCCGATTCTATGAGCTACGACAACTTAGCAAGGGCCAGCCCCAAATCGGCTCACAAAGGGTGGAGGCCCAAGTCATCAGAGGTCTGCTCCTTCCATCCCCCATTCGTCCACCGCCACGGCCACCGGCGCTAAGCCCCACACGGGACAGACCCCCCACCCCCACCCCAGGGTGTTGTAGGCAGCGATTTCCGTGTCAGGGAGCTTTACCGTCCCCCACCTCCACATCCAGTGGCCGCCTAGGAGACAGCTCCCGCCACCGATACTGGACGTGAGGGGGCCCGCCCCACCCGGGGACCGCCGGGCCAGGCTGAGGGGAGATCGAGTCACGGGGTGGGGCAAGGTCAACCACCTGCAGAGCCCCCCGGGCTACACCAGCTCCCTGTTGGAACTGAATCCCCAGCTCACACCGAGAACGTGTTTGTTCGTCTGGAAGAAAGCCTCTCTGTGGCTCCCATGGAGCAGGCTCCCGCGTCGGGGCTCCGTGTAGGGGCTCCCGTGTGGACCACTCCCATCTAATGAGCTCCCGTGTAGAGGGCACCACAGTAGCTTTTCGGGGGCATCACTGGGAAATGAGGCAGCGCCATGAGGGTTTCAGGGGACATCAGCTGTGGTTTGGGGGAGTCATACAGACTCAGCCCTGAGAATTCGGTGCAGGAAAAGGTCTTTCAGTGCATGCAAATCGCTACCCTTTCTGCTGCATTACATCCCTCCCCACTCTGACTGCTTTCTGAGTCCTGCAAACCAGAAAGAGGGGCTCCCCATGGACCTCATCCCTCCAGGTGTGAGAGTGAGCCCCGCCGGCAAGATGGGGTGTAGGGGCGCGAGGGGAGACCACAGGTAACAGGCGCAGCGCTGCGTGCCCTTACCGGTCCTGACAGCCAGCGTGGCCGTGACGCTGGCCCCGCACGCCTGGTAGCTGGTCCGCACCCCATACAGCGCTCCGGCCTCCAGCCCCGCCACCTCCAGGCTCCTCTCCGCGGTCCTGGCGCTCCGGACGAGCTCCCCCGCCTTGTAAACCTGCACGCGGAAAGTGCGGGGCCAGGGAGACTCCAAACGCCAAGACACCCAGAAGCTGCTGCTGGTGACATTAAGGGCCACGAGATCCCGGATGGAGGGGCAGTCTGTGGGGGAAGGGGGCGAGGAAGAGCAGGAAACGTCAGAGCAGAGCGACGAAGGCGAAACCCCCGGTGGGACTCTGTCAGACTAAGGTCACACGCTCCTGCGCAGCAACGGGAGCCGTCAGCCCGCAGGACGGGAGGAAACCTCCACAAGCCGCGTGTCTGAGGAGGGGCGAGTCTCCAAAGTGCATAGCGAACTTGTGCCACTCGGTAGCCAAACACCCACACGATCCAGTGAAAATATGGGCGGAGGGTCTCGAAGGCAGACGTGCAGACGGCCACGCACCCACGGGAAGGTGCTCACCATCACTGACCACACGGGACGCCACTCCGCGCCAGCCGGCATGGCCAGTACCGGAAGGCGGGGAGAGAGCCCGCCGGCCCACGGGCACGTGCCCCGCGTGGAAACAGGACGGAGGCCCCTCGAGAAGTGTCCCGGCGAGCCCGCTTCCGGGCGTGTGTCCAAAGCAAACGAAACCACACTCTTGAGAAGACGCCCGCACCCTCACGGTCATTGCAGCGTCATTCACAAGGGCCGAGGCGCGGAAAACAACCCACGTGCTCGAACTGTGGCCACGATGGCGCGTCAGAGGATGCGCTGAGTCCTCCCCAAACTCATCTGCCCGAGTCCTAACCCCCGGCACCTCCGAATGTGACCGTATTCAGAGATCGGGCCTTTACAGAGGTAATTAGGGTAAACTGAGGCCACTAGGGTGGCCCTGCTCCGATCTGTACAGTGTCCCGATGAGAGAGGTCAGGACACAGACTTGCACCGTGAGGACATGGGGGGGAGAGGGGGGTGGTGACGGCGTCTACACCCCCGGGGTTGGGAGGGAATGGGTGTCTGTTGTTTAGGCCGCCCGGGCTGTGGTGCTTTGCTCCGGCTGCCCGCGCCGATGAGCACGGGGCCTGCTGTCGCTGTGCTGCTTTTATAAGTGCTGTCTGACCCCCGCTCAAAGGGCCCTGACTCACTCGCATGTGGTCATCGGCCTGAGGGCTTCCGCTGGGCTCGCTCATCGCTCTGAAGCGACGGCTCGGAGGGAAGCCAGAGTCAGGAGTCAGTCAGGCTGGGCTCCTCATGTGTCCCTGTCGAAATCCCTGCTTCAGGGAACAATACTCTAACGTAACAGCCAGTTAACAGACCTACAGAGAAGTCGGTCTCTCTTTGGGAAACAGGAATTCTATAAAAGGTACTTGGCCCTTAGTCTAGTCTCCTTAAGTTTTACATCAGAGTCCGAGTTCTATAAAAAACAAGGCATGAAGGTTTTTTTAAAAATCTTCTGAAAGCCCAAAGTAAAGAAAAAATAATCACAAAGTGTCTGAAGTTCCCCCAAAGCCCTTCACATAAGGATTCCTAGGACATGTGCTTTCTAGTAGTGTGACAACGTTCCGTCTTTCTGGACAAGTGCGTGTGCTTCCTCTCCATCAAAAACCAAAGCTGGCACGATTCAGCCCGTTTCCCTTTTTGCCTTGGCTTCCAGGAGGCTCAGAATCAAGTGTCGTACCCCACTCTCGTCCTTCACTCAGCCTTGCCATGTCATCAAGTCACAGACCCCGTGTGAGTGTGCTTTGCCACCGAGCCTCCACCGGACCCCCGAGCAGGTGGGTCTAAACCCCTGGACCACTGGACGCTCACACCGGTGGAGCCCAGCCCTTCCTCCCTGCCCTTCTTGTACCGATCGGCGCCCATCCCACTGCTCGCTGTTTCCTGCCGGCTCCGCGCGCGTGGGAGGTGGCGTGCACCTTGAAGAAGACGCTTCTGTCTTTTTCACTGAACTGTCGCGTCCTTTTCTGTGTGTTTTCTCACGAACGGACGGGGACACGGTTGTTCATCCTTCCTGATGCTTCTTTTGTGGCAAGAAAAGGAAGACGTGCTTTGGCCGAGGGGCGGCCAGGCCCTGGGGCCTGAGACTGTGGGCCTCACCCCCACCCCCTGTCACTGCAACCCTGAAAGACGCCCCAGCCCAACCTCCCAACAAGCGCGGCCGCTCAGTCTGCACCTCGGCAACGAGGGTGTCGTGGGGGAGGCGAGGACGGGCCACCACGTCTTCTCCAAAACTCTGCTCAGGGCACGGGTGTTTCCACGCAGGCAGGCCACGCAGTGCCACGCGCTTTCCTCAGCGTGGGCGACCACGAAAGCCCCGTGAAGCGGGGCCGAGGCCGAGGCCGAGGGTTGAGCAGGAGCGCCCGGCCGCTCCCGAGGCTGTGACCCCCCCTCCTCGGTGCCCTCGGGACTCACACCTGATGCAGGGCAGTGAGTGGCCGGTCCCCGTCCAGGTGTGTAGCCACCCAGGCACCCTGTGTAGACAGACCTCTACACTGAAAGGAATTAAAACGAAAAGGGCTGCCCCTATGTCGTGAAGTGGCGCTGACGAATGGGGCTCAGAAAGAGTCCGGAAGGGCGCCGGGCCGGCCAGAGACGCAGCCACGCTTCGGTGAGGACTCCAGCGGGTCCCTAGGTCCCCGGGGCAAGGCGCTGCCGACCCAGCTGTTTTGAACACCTGTGAAACCTTCTGAGCTGCTATGAGCCCAGCGCTCCTGCAGCAGAGAGAGTCTGGGGGCCTGGGGGGCTCCCCGCGAGGGTAATGAACGCTGCCGCGAGCATTTGTGTGGCTCTCTCCGCACTCGAACACGCGGAACTATTTGCACTTGTCCACATTCACCCCTTTTTGACCAACCACCGCGATAACTTCATGCGGTTCGACATTTATCGAGCGTCACTGCGCGCTCGGCTTCGCCACAGACACTGACGGAAACGACGCTGAGTTCCCAGGCCAGACACGCGCACTCCAACGCCCCAGCCAGCGTGGCCTGCGCTGCAGCGGCGGCAGGGCCTCGGGGCCACGGGGGCGCTCACAGCGCGCTCTGAGCCCCCCTCCCACGGGGTTGGTCGTGGGCCACGCGGCCGTCAGTGAAGCCGGGACGGCCCGCATTTGCCGAGTGCCGTGTGCACCGGGCGGTTTCCCACTCAGTTCTCCCAACGACGCTACCCGATGGCTCTACTAGGGGCCCATGTTACAGAGGACAAAACTGAGGCCTGGAAAGGTCAAGTAGCCAGTAAAGGGCAAAGCTGTCCAACAAGTAAAGACAAAGGTCACTTGCTGTCCATCCCAGCTGGGTGGCTTATCGCAGTGACCTTCGAAGACAGCCGGTCCTAATCCCCGGCACCTAGAAATGCTACCTTCTTTAAGAAAAGGGTCTTTGCAGGGCCGACTGGGGGGCTCGGTCGGTTAAGCGTCCGACTTCGGCTCAGGTCATGATCTCACGGTTCGTGGGTTCGAGCCCCGCGTCGGGCTCTGTGCTGACAGCTCAGAGCCTGGAGCCTGTTTCAGATTCTGTGACTCCCTCTCTCTCTGACCCTCCCCTGCTCACGCTGTCTCTCTCTGTCTCTCAGAAATAAAACAATAAAAAATTTTTAAAAAAAGAGAGAGAGAGAGAGAAAAGGGTCTTTGCAGGTGAGATCAGGTGGAGGATCTGGAGACGAGATTATGGGGGATTAGAGGGGCTGACGCCAAATGCTTTCCCGAGTCCTTACATGAGAGCATCAGGAGATTGCGCACGCGCACACACACACATGCACACACACGTGCATACACACACGCCCACACGAGGAGTGAGCACAGGGAGACCGAGGACATGGCCTCGGAGATGGGATGATGTGCCCACAAGCCACGGACCTCGGGGAGCCACTGCTGAGCGGGAGAGTCACGGCACAGATCCTCCTGGGGCCTCCGGAGAGGCACCTGCCGACGCCCTCACCTGGGCTGGCTGATTCGGATTCCGGACTCCTGCCCTCCACATCCGCGAGAGGGTCACAGGCTGTGATTTTGGGCACCTAGCCCGTGGCGCTTTGTCACGGCCGCCAGGAGGTGGGCCCTTCTTCAGCTGCTTTCCAGGCAGCTCCGGGCTGGGCAGGCCCACGTGGGGGAAGCTCTTACCTGCGCTGCTGCACCTCTCACGCTCAAAGGTGAATCCCACCTCCATGGGACAGACCCGGAGCCATTTTAAACGGAAAAGGTCCTTCTACCTCTTTCCTCTGTCTTCCCAATGACTCGGATTCTTGTCTTTCATTAGCAGGACACCTCACCTCTGTCCTAGGCTGTCCAACGTCCCTCTGAAAATGTGGCCCTAGAAAACAATGCCCGCTTCTTAACTCTGCACGATCCGAGGGAACCGCTGCCCTGAGGTCTCCCCCATCCTGTAGCCGTGAGCCGGATCCGGGACCCGACATGAGTCTCGAAGTCCCTGGGTCCCTGGGTCTGGAAGTTCGTTTCCTCTGGGCAACCTTGACCCATCTCTGGAGAAGCAGATCGGGTGCTGCCGGGAACGCCCCCCGTCCCTGACCTCCCGGGTCAGCCTCTGTTCGCTTTTCCCCTCCAGCCTGCCAACTTGACCCCTGACCCTTGTAAAGGCAGAAATGCTGAGGACTCCGCCGAGGTTCTGAGCGCCCAGCTGTCGGAAGCCTGCCTGCCGATGAGGAGCGTTGGCATCCGTGAACCTGAATGGCTGCTTCCCGCCAGCCCTGGCGGCCTCTCCAGCCGGCAGCCCGGCCCTGGCCAAGCCGCAGGTTCTCGAGATGTTTCTTCACGGAGCCAAACAGCCGTTCGGCGCCGGCTGGGAAGGAGACCGTGTCAGAGGGGGTTAGGGTGACCCCGAACACAGTTCCACCTGATTCTGAAAACAGACCGTGTTCCTGGAATGTCAAGTGGGGAACCGCGAGGTTTCTTCTGATGGCTGTTGTTTGGTGCAGGAATCCGGCTGCCCAGAGCATCATTAACTGGATGACTAACGTCACAGGAACAGCATCTGAGATTCGTGCTGTACTTTCCACGGGTCTCTGCCTCCAAACCCTTCCAGAAGATTGCTCATGTGTGTTAGCTGCCAAATGGAAAACACATGCTGCTTCTCTTAGCAACGCGCCGCTGGGCTCACTCTGCCTTTCTGATCTGGAAGCGCCGTGTGCATTCCCCGCCCCCCACCCCCACCGTGAGAAGGGAGGTCAGGGCGGCGCAGTTTTCCCTACTTAGGTTTCGCTCTCCAGCGGCCCCGATCTCGAGGGAACCTTGTCACTCATGGTGTTGAGCAGCGTGGCAGAGCCTCGCTGGCAAGATCCCTGTGGGCAAACAGAGTCCGCGGTCTTCTCGGGATACGGCCAGAGGATTTTCAGTGCCCGTACTCCGCCCGTCTATGCTCGCTGGGGCACGGGGTTCTCCCCCGGAGACAGAGGACGGTCGCGGGAGGCTCTGTGCAGGGCTTTGCAGGCACAGTTGCACGTGGAGGGAGGTGCTGATGCCGAGTCAGACCCCAAGGTCAGGGGGCACGGCGGGGGAGCGTTTTGCTGCCAGAAGTGACGCTGGAAGGTGAATTTTTTGACATCCAGGAACCCTAGGCATGGTCACCGCTCGTAATGAATTCTTGTTGAGTGCCTACTGTTTGCCAAGTGCAGGGACGCGTTGGCGGTGACCAGGAGACAGCCTCCCCGCCCCACGGACCTTCGCCCACCGCCAGATGGAAGCTTCCAGTGGAGAGGACTGTGCGCCTCCTGCTGCTCAAGGGCTGCTGGGGGCTGCCCCTCCCCGCGGTGGCTCACAGCCTCCGCCCCTCACTCACAGCAGAGCGGGAGGAGTCAGTAAACAAGGACTTTCAGTCATCACCCCAGTCAGGCGCTGCATCAGCAGAGAAAAGTCCCACCACCTAGAATGCTAGTCACCCCCTGACCCTCCACACGGGGCACGGCCACTGGGCCACGCAGGCCGTGTCGCCGCGGTCCCCGGAGGATGCCCCGTGGCGGCTCTGGGTCGGGAGCAGAGCCCTCCAGCCAGAAATCCAAAATCAGGGCTGTGCCCTCCAGCCAGAGCACCGCGAGGGAAGGTCGCCCCGGGTGATGGACGGGGCTGGGTTGTCTGTGAGAACCAGCTCTGGGACCTCCTACCAATCATCACCTTCCCTTACCTGGACTTTCTCTTCTGGAAGTGAGCGCAAGAGGGCCAGGTGCCGCCTTCTGGGGGCGCTCTAAGGGCTCACGAGGTGAGACCATAAAGCGCTTATTACAGTGAGAAGCAGCTCTTGGCCCTGTCATTGTTATGAGCAGAGGGAGGGACCCCACTGTGATGTCCCTTTAAAGGGGAAAGGGCATAGGGGCACCGGGGGGCTCTGTCAGTTAAGTGTCCGACTTGGCTCAGGTCATGATCTCACAGTTTGTGGGTTCGAGCCCCACGTCAGGCTCTGTGCTGACAGCTCAGAGCCTGGAGCTGCTTCGGGTTCTGTGTCTCCCTCTCTGCCCCTCCCCTGCTTGTGCTCTCCTCATGCTCTGTCTCTCAAAAATGAATAAATGTTAAAATAAATACATAGGGGCGCCTGGGTGGCTCAGTCAGTTAAGCATCTAACTTCAGCTCAGGTCATGATCTCACAGTTTGTGGGTTCGAGCCCCACGTCAGGCTCTGCACTGACAGCTCAGAGCCTGGAGCTGCTTCGGATTCTGTGTCTCCCTCTCTCTCTGCCCCTCCCCTGCTTGTGCTCTCCTCATGCTCTGTCTCTCTCTGTCTCTCAAAAATGAATAAATGTTAAAATAAATACATAGGGGCGCCTGGGTGGCTCAGTCAGTTAAGCATCTAACTTCAGCTCAGGTCATGATCTCACACTTTGTGGGTTCGAGCCCCACGTCAGGCTCTGCACTGACAGCTCCGAGCCTGGAGCTGCTTCGGATTCTGTGTCTCCCTCTCTCTCTGCCCCTCCCCTGCTCCTGCTCTGTGTCTCTGTGTCCCTCAAAAATAAATGAACGTTTTAAAAAATTTAAAACAATCTCTCGCCCTCATGCCTTAGAGATACATCCTGGAACACTGACAGATGAAGCGACATGGTGAAGAGGGTTCTGAATAATGGAGCAGGGGGTGGGCGGCCGAGGGGGACAGAGGGAGCAGAGGGGGTCCCCAGGGGGAGCAGCAGATTTCATCACACTCCTCTCTGTGCTGATACTTGTCTACAAGTTTCCAGAAGAATGAAGATTTTCTGTGGCCTTACCACCTTGCACAAGGTCCCGCCCCCTCGTCGCCACCCCTCCGCCGCGCTCCATCCCCACGGCCTCCACCTTCCTGGACTCCGCCTTGCGCGCACCTGCGCTGGGGCCCAGCCTCTCCCCGTGTCAGGGCTTCCTGGAGCCGCTGTAATGAGCGAGCACAACAGCAGTGCTACAGCAAGAGAAGCCCACTCGTTCGGCTCCGAGGTCGAAGTCTACGACGCAGGTGTGGGCAGGGCTGTGCTCCTCACAGGGAGCCCCCTGACTGCCTCCTCTCCCTGGCTCTGCCCCCCTCTGTGAGGACCCAGTGGTGACTCTGCCCCCACAAACAATCCAAGATCCCCCCCCGCCTCGAGGCCCTTAGCTCACCCCATCTGTAAAGTCCTTTCTGCCAGGTAAGGGACAGAATCACAGGATCAGGATGCCGACACCATTGGGGTTTGTCAGTCAGCCACACACCCTCCCTTCCCAGCCCACTTCCAATGGCACTCTGGTCTCTGCCCAAAGGTCATGCTGTCCAGGGGCCGCCGCCCCTGAGACTGCCCCCCCAGACCCCACCTGACCCATTGCTCTCCTTGGTCTTGGTGGCCTAACCACTTCCCCACCTTTGGTGTTTATTTGTCCACCTCTGTGTCGTCTTCCCCACTGAAATGGGAGCCAACGGAGCAAGGGCTCCTGGGCACTGAAGGACGCATTAGAACAGTACCTGGCACAGAGCAGGCACTCATTAGAGAGTGTTGCCCATGGAAATGGATGGATGGATGGATGGATGGATGGGTGGACGGATGGTTGGATGGATGGATGGATGGATGGTTGGATGGATGGATGGACGGATGGATGGACGGAGCGGATGGACGGACAGATGGACGGACAGATGGATGGATGGTTGGATGGTTGGATGGTTGGATGGATGGATGGATGGATGTGGATGGATGATGATTGGATGATGGATGGATGGATGGATGGATGGATGGATGAACGGATGGACATGACGGATGGATGGACAGAGGATGGATGGTTGGATGGTTGGATGGATGGATGGATGATGGATGGGTGGATGGATGGTTGGATGGATGAATGGATGGATGGATGGATGGATGGGATGGATGGACAGACAGATGGATGGATGGATGGATGGATGGTTGGATGGATGACGGATGGATGATGGATGGATGGATGGATGGATGGTTGGATGGTTGGATGGATGGATGAATGAAGGTTGACCTGACCCCCACCACCCCCTCCGTGCAAGCTGGCTGTTCCGGCTGCTCGTCTCCCACTCACCATCCCAGCTGCCCACTGGGCACCTTCACCTGCCGCCTGGCCACCTGCAGATGGCCCAGCAGGTTGCCGGCCTTGTGCCCCGCCCCCACCCTGAGCCACACAGCAGAGTAGCTGCAGATGACCATCGTCCCCAGCTGGGGGGGCCCTGCGGGGAGTGGGAGAAGACATGCCAAGGGCAGGCCCCTAAGAAGGAAGGTTCGAAGTGGTCCCAAAGCTTCAAGAATGCACTGGGGTCTGTCCCCACCGGCACACGAATGCACTTTGGCGTCTCCTGAGAGGCCACACCTCCTCCAGGTATTCGTGGTGCACGTCTGGAGGGACGGATCCTTCTTCCCTGCCATGCTTCCTGCCTCACCCTGGCTATTTGTCAGCACCTCCTCCAGCACGGACTCCAAAATAACAGGGTCCCTCAGCCAAGTCCCCATTCCTTCTCCCAACCATGCCCATATTGTGCCATCTGGGTGCTGATGTCCCGGTTACATGTGCAGCGTGGCCCCCTCAGGGCTACCGCACCAAATACCCACCTTGGTCAGCACCTGGCATTGACCCTCGACGTCATCTCCATTTCAATTTAAACTACTACCATCAATGCTAAGAACCGTGGCCTTTCCCAACTCACCCAGGGGTCCCCACCCATTCGTGGTTTAGCCAGCACAGCAGATGCTGCCTTATCCCCCTTCTTCCCCTCCATCGAATTAATCCATGAGCCTCAAGTGCTTGTCTCCACAGGTGCCTTGATCCCACCTCTCCCCACCACCTTCTGCCACCCTGATCCCAGCTCTCTGCTGACCGACTCCACAGCGCTGTCAACCCACAGCTACTTCTTACTAGAAAACCCAGCACTGGCCACCCCCCTGACCCAGCACAGCACCTGTCACCTCCCCTGACCCAATGCAGCACCTGTCACCCACCCTGGTCCCAGCACCTGTCACCCCCCTGACCCTCCTGGACCAGAGCCAGGCAATTGCTTACTAGCGCCACCTGGGTTGACTGTGCAATTACGGGGCCAGTTCAGGTCACTCCTGCGGGCCCATATAAGTGTCAATCACGTCCTCTGCACTCGGAAGGGCCCCGATTTAAACAAGAAGCTACACAGGCATCTTCTCTATGCGCCATGCCCGGCTCGCATCTGGCATGTTCTCTACTGAGTTTCCAGAAAGCAAAGGCCGGGGCCTATTCGCACGTACACCCAGCGCGGTCAGTGCACATAAACGGACATTCACTAAATCGAAGGGCAGCCGGCCGGCTCCGAGATCAGGAACGCTAGAGAATACTGCCCCTCCCCCGAGCGTGAGCCCACCACAGCCCCTGTGCAAGACCGGAGGGGTGTTGTGGCCTGCGGACCCTCCCTGGAAAGGTTCTTTTGCCATGCCCCCCCAAGCTGGGAGGGCCCAGAGGCTCACCCCCACTCGTGCGGCTTAGCTTCTGGGCAGACAAGGTGCAGCTCGGGGCGACGGGCACACTGGTGCGGGCCGTCCACATTCAAACACCGCTCCCTCCTGAGCAGGCATCGAGTTCATCTAACAAGCACCCACTGACATCTAGTGACCAGCAGGATACGGGGGACACTCGTCACAGCCATGACCCCCCTGTCACTCGCCTTAATCTCCAGACAGGTGTCCCATGGGCTGAAGAAGCTTGGGGAGGTGTCCCTGGATCGCTTCTGGAGCCCTGTCTTAGAGAGTTCCGGGGCCCACGGGGCGGGCACCTCCATCCAAGCAGGTGGCCCACGTGTCAGGCACGTGACAAGCTCCCTAGAGGGCCACGTGCACCCCAGCGGCTGCTGCTGCCTGGGAGAGGCGCTTTGGGGCTGTGTCGAGTCCAAAGGGTCATGGATGACAGGGCCCCCATCTCCTGCCCAAGAATAAACTTCCTACATGGGCAGTTTTCTGGGCCAGGATGGAGCCACTGCTCCTGGTGTTCAGGACACCGGCCTCCGTCAGCCAGTCCCTGGGAACAGCAGCTCAGGCAAGGATCCTCCCTCGGTCCCGGAGCAGCCAGGACAAAGTGGGACAGAGCGAGGCCGCTTCGCGTTCTCCCCAAGCCAGACGGGAAATGCCCGGACCACAGAGTCCCCCGCGGAAGCCCCCGCTCCCTCGGCCAGATGAGTGACTTTAGCTCTTCACCAGTCATGGCTTCTCTTGGTGCTGGCCTTCCCCTCCCTCTAGAGATTTCCGGAGATTCCCAGTCTCAGCATCGGAGAGCGTCCAGCCTAGACCAAGCCCCCTCCCTTAGCCTCTCCCCACACTGTCGTCCAGGCGCTTCTCTCCGACCCCCTATGGACGGCCCAGAGTATGTTCTGTGCCTGACCTCACGGCCCGGAGCCACAGACCTAGACGCACACGACAGTGCCTTCCGCGATCTCTGACCGAGGGCCGTGTCAGAGCGCACGACACGGGCCCTTCTGCTATCGGCGTGGCACGTCTTCAAGAACATCTATGGATATTGAAGGGGATAAAATGCCATCACCGGGGCTTTCGCCTGGCACGTCCCCCCTGGCACGTGACTCTCGGCGTCACAAAAGCTGCGCCAGCAAGAGCACCATCGCCCCACAGCTGGGGAGCAGCAGATGCAGCTGCCCCCCCACCCCGTGGTGGGCAAGAACATTCCACGGGGCCCGGCCTTCTGCTCACGCGGCGCCCACAGCTGCTCAGGCCACGAGGGCGGAGCCGAGCTGTTGAGACAGAGGCCATGTGGCTCACAGCCAAAAATATGTACCGTGTGGTCCTTTCCAGAAAATGTTGGCCCACCCCTGACATACCCCCCACCCCCCACCGCAAACAAAGAAGACCAGATCATGTCTTCCAGAAACAAGGCCACCTCTGCGCGCTTTACCTAGTCCGGTTTTGCAGCCGTACCCGACGGGCCTCCCAAGGCCGAGGGCGTCCCTGGCGAAGGTGGGAAACGGCCAGAGGGACGGTGAGGGACGCGAGAGCTGACGGAACAAGTTGGGGTTCATCCGTTCTGGGGTTTGCTGGCCGCGCTTGGGTGTCAGGACCCGGGGCGGGTGTGGGGGAGACACGGGGGGAGGGAGTGAGCCAGGGGAGGGGCAACGTCGGGCCAAAACCCTTCTCGAAACCTGCACTTGGGAGCTCGGAGTTTAAACCTGGTTTGGGCCGGAAGGAGCGAGTGCAGGTGGGACCGGCCGCCACCTGGCTTCCTGCTCCCTGCAGCCCCGCCCCCGCCCCGCGCCGAGCCGCGGACGGGAGGAAAGCAGCACCTTGCACGCGGACGTTGATCACTTCATACACGCGCTTCACGATGCTGTCCAGCGCCGCGGAGACGTTGGCCACGGGCACCGGCCACGGCAGCCCCAGCAGCAGCTGTGACACCGTGGTCGAGGGGTCCCCGCTGGCCGAGTGCAGGTGGTGGACAGAGGGGTGCAGCGGCTGCAGGGCACTGGTCACCTGTGAAGCCAGAGTCAGAGCGTCACTCGGTGGACGGGCACCCCATCTGACAGATGGGGAGACTGAGGCCCGGAAGGGTAAAGACTAACTGCACACGCGTGCACACACACACACACACACACACACACGCTGCTCTTCAGGAATCACTCTCAGCGGCATTTCTGTCTATTGTGATCCCAGTAGACGTCCTGCAAACCAGGTCCTAAATACACAACACAGTTGTCATGGCTCAAATCGCATCTCCTTCAAAAAACCCCCGTGCGGAAGTCCGAACCCCAGAACCTCAGAATGTGACCGTATGTGGTCGACTAATGCAGATGCAATTAGTTATGATGAGGGAGTTATGGTGGCCCTTGGTCCCTCTCGGCCGGTGTCCTGGACAGAGGGGGCTCTGCAGACCCGGGAGAGAGGGGTCCGGGACAGACCCTGGCCTCACCTCCGTGCTGGCCTCCTGGCCTCCAGAGCCGGCGGGGAGAAGCGTGTGCTGTGTGGCCCCCCCGGCCCACGGCGCTGTGTCACAGCCACCCCAGGGGACACAGTGGCCCCGGGACCCCAGCCCCACCCGCGCCCCAAATTAGGTACGGAATCAGAGGTAGACAGAAATCGCAGTCCCCAGGCCCCAGGTCAGCGTGGACCCTGGGAAGCCAGGCCATCGGCGGGACTGCCTGGAAGAGGCTTTGCCAGCACAGCCCAGGTCCCCGCAGGGACGCAGAGGGACGGTTCAGGGGGCGCTAGAGCCGGGTCCCGGCAGACCGGAAACCCCCTCACGGGGATGGGAGGGGACACGGCTCATAACGGGGGATGTGGGACCGGGCGCAGGACTCGTGGGAGTCCCTGCATCAGGGAGCCCGGTGCCGGCCGCAGCCGGGAGCCCATGGGAGGCTGGGCCCTGCAGGCGGGAACAGTGCGCCTGGAAGGGCAACACCCACTGTCAGAGAAAAGGGGTGGCTCTCGGGACAGCAGTGCCTCAACCAGCAGCAACCACAGCGCACAGCTGCGTCGTCCTCACCACGGCAAGCTTCGTGCGGGTGCTTTTTAAACCTCACAGCCACGGTCTCAGGTGGGATTATGATTATTCCTATTTAGTGGAGGTATCTGAGGCACAGAGAGGTCAAGTAACTCGCCCCGGGTCGCACAGTGTGGAGGACAGTGTTGGGCTTTGCCAGGAAGTCTGTCTTCGGAGCCATGTTTTGAGACAGCCCAGCCCCTCGACAAGCCAACAAGAGACAAACTCACTTCCGGTTGGGACAGGTAAGGAGGTTTCCAGGTGAAGGTGACAGTTTGGAACACCTGTCCAGCCACATTGCTCGAGGACCCAGGACAAGCAGAGTGTGAGCACCCTCCGCCCTGGGGCCGCCTCTGCCAGCGGGTCTAGACCCCAACGAGAGACTCAACTCTGAGATGGACACCGCGACTCTTAGCCACAGGTGGGGAACACTGGCGGGCCCCCCTACCCGGAGGGGCGGGACCAAACCATCATATTCAGGGCTCAGTGCACAAGGCACGGGGGGTGGGGGAGTTCGTGCTCAAAAGTCATGAGACATCTCAAGAGGCAATGGCTGAGCATGAAGCCAAGGGTGGGGCTCTTCTATTCACGGGGTGACTGCACGGGTCACTGGCCCAGGAAGCCGGCGCTGAGCTCAGCCCGTCACCTGGGAGAGCCACCCAGGGGCGAGGAGGCCCTGCTGGCGTCAGGACACACGGTCTGTGTCTGCACGGGTGCCTCCTCCAGGAGCTGTGCTGCCCCCCGGGGGACAGGCGGCCACATCTAGACATTTTGGCTGTCACGGCCAGCTGTGTTTCTGGCTTCTTGTGCGCGGAGGCCGTGATTCTGTTGACAACGGCTGGAAGCCCCACAGTGAAAAGTCAACTGATCTCAAACGTCGATAGCGCCCAAGTGGGAGCGTCCAGCACTTCCCCGGATGCCTTCCCTGATGCGAAGCCAAGGGTGGAAGCTAGAGCCTCACGGAGCTCGAGTGAGGGCCGTGAGGGTCAGCTCTGGGGCCCAGGCTGTCTACACTGCAGCACCCTTGTAGCTAAGTAACAGACCGGCAACGGTTAAGGGCTCCATCTCTGCACCCTGAGGGGGTAGCTTCCAAACGATGCCCACTGCACTGCCCACAGTTCATCCCTCTTCAGAGCTGCTCTTGTTCAATTAATTCGACTAAGAATTCACATTTGGTCCCCGCGGCCCCCTGCGGGACCCTCCTCGCCCCTCGGTTCCCATCCAGTGCCTCTACCAGCGTCGGCCCCGGGCAGCCTGCCCTGGAAGGAAGCCCCGGCCAGGCTCTCTGCGCCCCCACCTACCATGGAGTACAGAAGCCGCATGTGATTCAGCAGCCTGGGGTCTACCTCCTCCAGTTCCTTGAAGGCCATTTTCACCAGGACGGTCACTTCGTACCAGAAAGTCACCGGGTCCCTCTCTGGAGCTGCGCGAGGACATATGTCAGTGAGCCGCAGGCCTGGGATGGGCTGGGTCCAGCAGAGCCCCGGAGAAAGAGATCTGCCACCAGGGACAGCGTGGGCCCCTGCCCCACCCACTACGCTCACTTCTCTTATGTTATATGTAATCCTGCATATACTATAGAGTATATTACTATATACAACGTGCACTGGATAATGCTGTATTACATATAATATATAACCTCATGTATACAGTGTAGTAGTATAATTGATACATACTGATAATCGTTTACATTATGTATCCTATGACTTCATACCACACGAATATAGTATATACTCTACTGATACTACATTGTGACATACATTGCATATGACTCCTATACACTATTTATATATATTTCCCTAGTTCTGAACCTTGACCAGCCCGTTCCCCTGGGGGCAGCCTACGGTCAAGAGCAGAGCTTTCCAGACCCGATAGGTGTGTCCTGAAGGCCAGGCCACACATGCACCAAACCAGTGCTCTGACAATGTCCTCCGTCCCCATGGTGCTACGGGAGCCGCCGGCCACCAGCTTCAGGTCTCCGCACTGTGACACAGCCCAGCTACCTGCAAGCACCGCCCCAACCCCCCCTACCCAGGGCTTTCCTGGGCCACACTCTGGAGATCGGGGTCACTGCCCCTCAGGGAATCCGCCCTGGGGCACCTGTGAGCTCTCCTCCCCTGAGATTTCAGTGGCCAGACTTGGACAAAGACAATGCCCAGGAGTGGAATGTGCCCCAGGCACATGGCCACAGGCTCTCGGTGAAACCAGAGCTGCGGCTTCTAGAAACCCACGCCACCCAAGCGTCCCCCTGCCCGGAGCTTTGACCCTACCTCGGGGAGCGGGAGCCACGCAGTGGGCACCGCGGGAGGAGAGGCAGCACTTCTGGAGCCCAGGGCAGTCTGTGTCGAGTGTGCACGGGGAGGCAGGTGCTTCCGGCCCCACCGCCGGGCAGGCCCCGGGCCTCGAGGCAAACTCCTTGGACCGATTCAGGGCTGGAGGGAAAGCGATCGGCAGTCAGTGGTGTCGGCAGCAGGCACTGCATCGGGCATTCCTGGCACTGGATGCCACCCATGGTTCCCAGGGACACGTGGTGTGACCCGCTAGAGCGCCGTGTCCCGGGCTGGACAGGCCTCACCACATCCCACAGAGCCACCACCAAAGGCCGCCTGCTCTGACTCTGACAAAGTCTCACCAATCGTTCCCAGAAGGAGACGTTGTCAGCGGCCATCCGGGGCGTCTCTGTCCTTCTAGGCCAAGTGCAGGGGCTCCCCTGCCCCTCTAGAGGCCCCCTTGCTGCGCTGCATCCCAGCAGCTCACTCACCCACTCAATGTTTATTAAGCAACTGTTATATACTAGGCATGTCAGTATGCACATCGACCTATAGGAACTCAGACCAGGAGTAGAGGAGACACGCTGCGCTTTTGAAGATTGAGACCTGGTGAAACTACCGGAGAATCTGTGGGCTCAAGGGAACTGACCAGGAGTCAAGGTGCTGGTGCTCGGGCTGATAGAAAGTTCAAGGGCAGGGAGAAGAGCCTGACCCCAGGGGAGCCAGGGCGCTGCCCTCAAGGGAGGCGCTGTGCTGGGGACACTCCCGTGGCGGCACCCCCCACAGGCCGCAAGGCTGCGCGCCTGAGGGACAGCTGGGCTCAGGCCAGCGGGGGACAAAGGGTGCCCAGTAGTTGAGAGATCAAGGAGGCTGGGGCAACAGGGAGGGGCCCAGGGAAGGTGCAACCCAGTGCAGGTGTCCGGAAGAGCCTGTAATCACAGCCCTCTTGTCGCCCACCCCGGGGGGTGAGGGCTCCAGCCACCCTGGTGTCACACAAGCCCACCTGTCTCTGCCCAGATTCACCTAACGCCCTGCACCCTACCAGGTTTTTTGGAAGTGCAGTTCCGGGCCCTCCAGACCCCAAGGAAAACAGAAAAGGCCAGCAGGTAACCATGCTCTGCAAAGGGGAAGGTTCGCCCCTGGGAGACGTGGGGGGGTCCTATGTGGAAGGGAAGCCATAGGGGTCAAGGTCCCAAGGACAGCCCTCAGATTCCCCCGTGGTCTCTGCAGAATGTTCCACACACAGAAAGAAGGTGGCGGCCCCTCCTTGCGTGGGAGCGCATCACCCAGGGCAGCTGTGATCTAAACCCCTGGAGACATTGCCTCGTTGGGTCTGGCTTTGGAGAGAAGGAGAGCGGGGCGTGTGGTGCGGCCTGAGGCCCTCGCTGCTGTAGAAATACCAGCATCCCAGTAGGGCCACTATTCAAGGACCTCAAGTTCTTTGCTTTCGCTCCCATCGTAAAAACTAATGCTCTCAAGGCTAAGGAGACATGAGATTAAATGTAAGATGGGCTCCCAGGACACAAAAAATGACATTAGGTTAAAAAGCAAAATCCGGGGCACCGGGGGGCTCAGTCGGTTAAGCATCCAACTTTGGCTCAGGTCGTGATCTTGCGGTTTGTGAGTTCGAGCCACACATCAGGCTCTATGCTGACAGCTCAGAGTCTGGAATTTGCTTCAGATCCTGTGTCGCCCTCTCTCTCTCTCTCTCTCTTTGCCCCTCCCTGGTTTGTGCTGTCTGTCTCTTTCTCTCCCAAAAATAAATAACATTACAACAATTTTTTTAAAGCAAAATCCGAATAGAGTGTGAGGTTGAACTAACAGCGATTAGTTCAATGTCGATTCCTCCGTTGGGACAAATGCACCATGGTAACGGAAGACGCTACCATCAGCGGAGCCGGGGAGACGGTATGGGGTCTGTGCCCTGTCTTCCATCTCTCTGTAAACCTGCGACTATGCTAAACTAAGAGGCTTGTTTAAATGGAAGGACAATGGGGGCCCCCAAGAAAAACTGGCTTCCAAAAGTGGCTGCCTGATCTCAATAGAAGTGATTTCAAGTTGAAGTTCATCTCAGACGGGATGCTGCTGCTGGTGCTCCCCGTCCGTCCTCAGAGCCGGACCGCTTACTGAGAGCCCAGGAGAACAGTCAACAATTCCAACTTGGTGCAAAGCCAAAAATCTGCTTCTCCTTCCACTAGCTCAACACAAACAATGGAACAGGGCTGCCCAGTGCCTGGCAACCCGGGGTTAGTCAGCTCAGCGAGGCAGCCGGAGCTTTCCATCCACACTGAAGTTCTCCCCAGGGCTGGGAGTCCGACCGGCTCCGGAACAGATGTCCCGCCCGGCCTCCTTGCTCAGAGACCTCCTGCCCCAGAGGGGTCCTTCCTGGCCATCAGCATGGGGAGGCTGCGGGCCCCTCGGGGTCCTGGGACTTCCCATGAGCCTGCAGAAACCGAGACCGTGTCCGCAGTTGGCGGGCATCGGCGGAGACGCTCCCAGGAATTCATCATGAGTGAATCATGCAGCCGTACCCGGCAGTGTCTCTACCATATGATACTCATCACGGCGCTCTTTATAATAAGGAGTTGGAGACGAGACTGTAAGCGGTAGGGGCTTGCTTAGTAAATGCTGATACATCCGTCCGCATGAGGCCATGCCACGTGGCCATTAAATCATGCTGAGCGTAGCATCTATTGACAGAACAGGCGCTCCAGATACATTGCTAAGTGGTAAGAGCGCGGTAGGAAAAATCTCAGCCAGGGTGGCCATGCTTTTCTAGAAGGCCTGCCCTGAATGACGGGTCCGAGAGGATATTGACAGTGGCCATCTGTGAGCCCTGGGTGTACGCTAATTTCTCTTCCTTCTTTCCTGTTCCCAGATTGTCTGCCTGGCTCTTGCCTTCGCCATCGTCATTGTATTAACAATTACCTGTAGGGGGGCCTGGGTGGCTTAGTCGGTTGAGCGTCCGACTTTCGCTTGGGTCATGATCTCGCGGTTCGTGGGTTCGAGCCCCGCGTCGGGCTCTGTGCTGACTGCCAGCTCAGAGCCTGGAGCCTGTTTCAGAGTCTGTGACTCCCTCTCTCTCTGACCCTCCCCTGCTCACGCTGTCTCTCTCTCTCTCTCCTAGAAATAAATAAAAATATTTTTTAAAAAAATTACCTGTAAGTAACGTATGATGGATTGTTGCTCCTCCAGTGCCGGACTTAAAGAAATAACGGAACAAGTCATCTAGACTGAAGGGAACACGGCCTGGGTGCTCATAACGGCCTTCCTTTCCAGACGGCCGGTGGCCGAGTAAGAGGGGGCAGAAGAAGGCAGCTCTGAGGTTTCACTGCTGCCTGGGGGGTAGGACTCCCAGCTCTTTGCAAAGACACAAGTCTTCCCGCCACACACACTCGGAGGAAGTACCTTGTGCCCTCCAGGCTGCTCCCCGGTGGCTAGCACAGGCTTGTGCAAGAGCCAGCCTGTCACCAGGCATCTCTGAACCAGCTTCGATCCAAGGAGCCGAGCAAGCGCTGAGAAGTGGTTGCCGCACAGGCAGCCGCCGGGTTGCCCCAGGCCTGGCCCCACCCCTTCCTGGGGAAGAGGCCCGCGCTCAGTGCCCGGCCCCTGCACCTGCCACCTTGGCTCTCCCCCCACCACCACGGCCCCTTCCTCAAATCTAACGGCGGCTGGGGAGCCCCAGGCCCGAGTCCACGCCACCTCCGTCAAGTCACCTGCCTCCCGTGCCTGCGCCTCCATCTACGTAAAGGCGATGCTCCTGGCCACCGGTGACCAGCCTCTGCCCGCCTGGCCTGTCCTAACGGACACACTCAGTGAAGACCCCTTTCCCTCCCCTTCTCCTTCCTTGCAGGCTCCTGTCGGCCTCCTCTCCACACTGCTGCTGGAATGACCTTCGAAGGCCCAGGGGGACCCCAACCGCACTCAGCCACCTCTGAGGGGCCTCCGCCCTCCGGGGGTCCTGGAGGCTCCCAGAGCCTGGCCGGCTAAGACCGAAGGCAGGAATGTTTGCAGCCTGGGAAACGGCCGGCTCAGAAGCAGCAAAGCAGACCAGGAAAACGGGGCCCCCTTTGGAAGGTCGAGGCTGGACTCCGCCGGCCCTTGCCTGTGGATCAACATGTTCCTCACCCTCTGAATGTTTCATGGGAAGTAGTGAGACCGCCCCCTTCCGGTGATGCGCCCGCCCCCGACACGCCCTCGCACCCGCCTGCACGCCCCTACCCTGATGGGGCTGCCCCCTCTGATCAGCCAGGGGTGCGCTTTGTCCCTGCTTTAGAAACTGCGCGTCCCCTTCCCCTGCGCCCTTGAAATGTGTGGACAAGATTCTCAGTAAAAGCTGGAGAAGAGCTTGGCTGGGGCCGTCCCCACTGGGGTGCCAGCCCCCTCACCCTGTCCTGTCTCTGCCTCAGGGGTCTGGAGCGCTCTGTCAGCCGCCGCCCCAGGGTTTGCTGGTCAACCTCGTCTCATCCCAGAGTGTCCCCCGCCACAGCCTCACCTCCCTACACCAGCCACACCATTACCTCCAGCTCCCCAGAGAGCCCTGCCCGTGGGGCTCTCTAACTAGAATGTTCTGGCCCTCTCCACACCTGGTGAGCTCCTAATTAAAGGCTCCAAGACTCCAAAAGTGGGGTTGATGTCCCACGAGAGGCATTTCTTGGGTGGGGAGGGCTGGCTTGTTGAAGGCAAGCAAGATGAACAGCAGGTGGCAGGGAGAGGACGCCGGCCCTCCCTCTCCGAGCAGGGCAGCAGCTGCACAGAACACCACCAGTCAGTGGGAGGGGGCTGGTGGGGCTCAGACTCTCGGGGGGCTCCTCCGGCCCCCTGGACAGGTGACCTCACAACAGCAAGCAGGTGGGAAGAGTGCGCCCTTCACCTGCCACCTACCCAGGTCCCGACCCTCTGTGCCAAGGTGCCAACACCGGGTCCCCACCCCCACCCCCAGGGAGAGAGCTGCTTCCCGCAGAGCTCCCTTCGGGCACGTGGCCCTTGGTGACACGGAGGGCGGGAAAGGGGCCGGTGTCTGCACAGGAAGGGGCTCCTCAGATCCAGCCCCTGGTTTATACTGGTGGTGGCCTTGCCTGTGAGGTCGCTTCGGGCCACCTGAGAGCGGCATGCTCGCGACGACTCAGGGAGTCAAGCCCACGCAGCCTTCTGGAAGGGCTGCACCAACCGTGCCCCACAGCCCCTGTGCGGGGAGGGGCTGGCGCCCCCGGGTGCGGCGTCCAGCCCCCAGCCCCCTGCCGTGCTGGCCGTGGGCCCCCGGGGGCGGTCACGTGGGATGCCCCTCCCAGACCCCCGGAGTGCTGCCGTGTGCACGCAGGAGGCTGCAGTCCTCGTATCTCAGGGTGGCCCCCCAACACTCACTACAGCCACATCCTTCCTACTTCCTCTCCCTGACTGGGTGGGGCGGGGAGGCCTTGTGAGGCTCAGAAACTCATTTAGATCTGGTAATTACTCAAACGTAGCAGCCACCACCACCCACACGCACACGCCTGCATCCTTTCCCCTGGAGGAGGTCTTCCGGAACGTTCTGTCCATGTCAAGAGGACTCAGACACTGGCAGGGCACAGCCGCACTGCTCACCCTGGTAACTGCCCCAACCATCTTCCAAAGGCCCTGAGGAAGGAGGAGGACTTGGGTGGTGTGGGCGGGGGCGAGGGGACTTTTCTGTCTCACACATGGGGGCTCAGATTAGAATTTCAGTTGAAGAAAGCGTTCCACTACAACTTTTAAAAAGAGAAGACTGCTCTCTCTCTCAAAAACAAATTTTTTAAAAAGTGGGGGCGGGGGACGCCTGGGCAGCTCAGTTGGTTAAGCTTCCAACTTCCGCTCAGGTCATGATCTCGCGGTCAGTGGGTTCGAGTCCTGCATCGGGCTGTGTGCTGACAGCTCAGAGCCCGGAGCTGCTTCAGATTCTGTGTCTCCCTCTCTCTCTGACCCTCCCCCACTCATGCTCTGTCTCTGTCTATCTCTCTCTATCTCAAAAATAAATAAACACGAAAAAATTTTTGAAAAGCTTGGCTGTCAGTATAGAAGAGATTTGTAGGGATGGTTCTCAAACTCAGCTATGTGTTCAAATCGCTTGAGTGCTTTAAAAAGAAATCCCGGGGCGCCTGGGTGGCTTAGTCGGTTAAGTGTCCGACTTTCGCTTAGGTCATGATCTCGCGGTTCGTGGGTTCGAGCCCCGCGTCGGGCTCTGTGCTGACTGCCAGCTCAGAGCCTGGAGCCTGTTTCAGTCTGTGACTCCCTCTCTCTCTGACCCTCCCTGCTCACGCTGTCTCTCTCTCTCTCCTAGAAAAAAAAAAAAAAAAAAAAAAACATTAAAAAGAAATCCCAACGCCCCAGCAATGCCCCAGCCGGACTCTAACAGTCTCTGAGGATGGGACCCAGCCATCGGCGTTTCTAAAGCTGCCCAAGGGCCTTCAACATACAGCGGGACTGAGAGCCACTGCGCCAAAGCAGAGGGTCTCTAATTGGGGTCCCCAGGGAGCATCAGCACCACCTGGGAACTTGTACTTCACCCCGACACACTGGTTCAAAATCTGAGGGAGGACAAACCCTCTGGACAGTCCTGATGCACGCTCCGGCTTGGGGACCCTAGTTCCAGAAGGACCCAGTAAGTTCAGGGCTGATGGTGTGCACAGTGCCTGCCCGGGTCTCATCAGGAGTCGCCCGCCCCACTCCCGCCCCGTTCCCCTCCCCCCACCCAGCCATCCTGGACTCACGCAGGACGCAGTAGAGGCCCAGCTGCTCATAACCCCGACAGCAGTCGGTCACGTTCCTGGGCTCCGGGACGTCCACGGCCAGGTACTGAGTTCTGTACACGGTCTTGGGGCACCTCCTCCACGGGACCCACCCGCCACAGGGAGCGTAGGTCACGTGCGATGTGTGCACAGCCTCCACCTTCTGGACGTTTCGGGTCATGCTGTAGTTGCACAGCTGGAAACTCAGCAAGGAAAGTCCGTTTTCTACGGGGGGCGGGGGTGGGGGGCAGGGATGGAGGAGACGACAGAGAAGAAAACGCCAGAATCAAATCCCTAGGTTCTGGACACACCCTCCGCTTCCGCAAGAGCCAGGGAAACAAGACCTCGGCCCCGGCAGAGCCCCGGAGGCTGCCCGCCAGCCCAGCCTGGCAGTCGCGTGAACCGGGAGGAATGAAGCATGGGGGGGGGTTCTGCATGCTCAGAAGTCCCCTCGAGGAGCCCGGAGACGCCCCCGGGTCCGATCCACGTTTCCTGCAGCCCAGGGGCTGACGACACACGGAAGACGTGGAGTAAATATGCACAGAGGGCCGCTCCGCGCGGGGCTCAGAGGGCAATGCGGTGAGAATGGGGCTGACGGGTAAATAGACGATGCTTCAAGCACATGTGAGAAGTTCACCGGTGGCAAATTAGCTCAGTCCTGCGAGGACTGCTGTCATCGGACATGAGAACCCAGTCCCCCACCCAGGGTGACATCCATCTGCTGCATGGGTCTCTGTGTCTCTCGCCTGGAGCCCCCTGGCTGCGCATAGACCCTCACGGCCCCCATCCCTCCGTCAGCACGATCATGGCCTTCTCAAGACCTTCAGGCACCCCCACCTTCCCCAGCCTGGGCCATGGGGCGTCCCACGTGCCCACGGAGCCTCTGTGGTGGCAGGATTTGCTATGGGCTGAATTGCATCTCCATCCACCCTTCCAAAAATTCATGTGCTGAAGTTCCAGAAATAGGTGTGGGCAGATATATTTAGTTAAGAGGAGATTATACTGCAGTAGGGTGGCCCCAATCCATTGTGACGGGGGTCCTCACAAAAGGGGAAATGTGGACACAGAGACAGACACGCACGCAGGGGTTGGGTGCCAGGTGGGGGTGCGGACCGAGATCCGAGTGATCCCTACACCGAGCACGCGGTGCCGGGGCCTCCAGCAAACCCCAGGAGCCGGAGGAGGGGAGGGGACAGATTCCCCGTCACCGCCTCCGGAGAAACCAGCCCTGCGCACGCCTTGATCTCCGACTCCTGGCCTCCAGAGCAGGGAGGGAATCAGTCACTGCTGTGTGAGACTCTGCTGGGGCGCTTTGTCGGGCAGCCCCAGGGGGGTAACGCCTGGCAGCCAGCCTGGGGCTCTGCACTCTGGAGCTGGGCTTCTGGGAGCAGCTTCGAGATGGCAGCAGATAGAATCTGCATCAGCAACACGAGGACAGCGCCCAGAAGACGCCCTCCTTTGGCTTCACAGCATCCCACGGGCGTGCAGAAAGCAAGCTCCGGGGCTGCTGGCCCCCGGGGAGGAACAGGGCCAGGCCAGCCGTCCAGCTCAGGCTGATGAGCGAGCCTGCAGCCTGACTCTGGGCAGAACACGGTCTGAATCCCAGCGCCCAGGGCGAGCCGGCTCCGAAGCCACATGAGCCGAGCGGCACTGCGGGTCGCAGGGCCCCTGGGAAAGGACACCGCCTGCTGCCGCTCCTCCTCGAAGGGAAGGGTTACAGCGCGCTTTGGAGAGGAAGGGGGAGGCCCCCATACCTGGGGCTGGGCAGCCGAAACCAGCTTCCCGGGCCAGGTGATGTCCCTGAGCTTGGATGTCACTTGGATGAGGGACTGGAGAAGTGGCCACTCACCGAGTGACAGTGCCAAGCAGGCTTCCTGCTCCGAGAATTTGGCAAGGTGGCTCTAGATTTTGTTTTGCATCTTAAACCTAAGAGGACATGCCAACCACTAACGAAGGTAACATGTCCCCGGCCTCTGGACAGCCACTGTCCCCATCTGATCGTGACAAGGTCCCAGCTGAGCTTCTGCAGAGCCTTCCTGCATGCGACAGTGCAAACACACACACACACACACACACACACACACACACACACTGCCCCCGAAAGTGCATTTGGGATCTCTTGCTATTTTGTTCTTTGCCTGTTCCCGGAGGTCACCAGGTCCTCAAGCAGAGCCCAGAGGAGATGACCTGGAGCAAACTCTCCTGATCTACAAATTCTCCCAGGAGCCTCCGGCGTGGGAGTCCGCAGTCCCGGGTTCTAGTTTCAGAGGCGGGAAATCTTATCGCTGCCGAGTGAGTGTCGTCCTGAGGTCCGAAAATCCCCATTCGCACCCGCTTCCCTGCATACCAGCCGTGTGGCTCTGAGCTCATTTCACTCCCTCCCAGTGGCCCCTGCCCATCATCCGCCAAATACTAACTGCACCCCCAGAAGTGAGTAAGCGGAACTTCGCCTGTAACACCTGGCACGTGAGGGGAGGTGACGGAGAGGACCTGATGTGCCACTGAGCCTGTGCCTCCTACACCCCCCACCCCGAGGTCCCCGCAGGCACAGTGGGGGAGGGGTCCGTGAAGCCCCTCCTGACATCTCCAGCTTCTCCAGCCCCCTGTTCTTTCCCCGACTGAGCTGTAGGCTTCACACGCTACTGTTCTGCAGGGAAAGTCAGGGAAAGAAATCGCAAACCAAATCCTGCACGTGGCTGGACAAACTTTGAACCAGTGCTGACCCCGCAGTTGACTGTGGATCCGTTTGAAGTCCCAGCTGAGTAAGACAGATTTTCTAAAGGAAATGATTTCAAAGGTTGGCAATCCCAATGCTCCAAAATCCGGGGCTTCAGAAACCCGATCTGCCTCGAGCAGGAACGTGTGCCCGGCAAAGGCTTTGGGCAGGTGCCCCCACTGGCTTTCTCGCTGGCCTGCCGGCCACTTGTCACCCTTGTGCACCGAGGGGGAAACTCGGGCTGGCAGAGCCCAGGTGGGGGGACCTGGCGGTGAGAGCCCACTTCTCAAGCCCAAGCCTGGCTGCCAGGGGAAGAAGATTCGAGCCAGGGCCCGTGGCAAAGGCTGCCCTGGTGGAAATCCAGCTCACTGCCAGCTGGGCTGGGCTTCGGTGTGTCCTGACCGCTCTGGGTCTCCCTCTGTTTACCTGACAGTGAGGACTCCAACCCCCCAAGGCTCGGGAGACTTCGATTCCGAGTCTCCAGGAACACACCCGTCAGGGTGGCCTACGGACCTGCGTGTCGTCTCCATCTGCAGAAATGCTCCGTCCCCAGACCCGCTGCCTCGGAATCTGCATTCGAACACCACCAACCCCCGGCTGCCTCAGGGGCACACACGCACAGCCCCTTTTGTGGTCTGTGTTTGGCAAGACGGAATAGAAGGCACCTCTCAAAGCGGGTGCATCTTTGAGGGGCCGCCACCACCCTTCGGGAGACCCACCTCTGGGAGCCGCCACCCGCCAGACACCCCCATGCCGAGCCCGGAGCCCTCACCTGTGAAGCCGCTGGCCTGGGTCGGGCCCACCGCGCTGAGCAGAGCCAGCAGGGCCAGCCCCACGGTCCGGAGCATGTCTCCTGAGCAGTCACACAAAGGCGTCCGGCCTCGGGGCCTGGAGAAAGGGCCCTTCTGTTCCCAGTGCTGCTGGCGGAGGCGATGGCTTCAGAGACTGTGCTCCGAGGGAACAGTCCCTTATGCCTGCTCGTTCACACCTGCGCCGGCTCGGCCGTGTCCCTGGGGAGCTCGCGTGGCACGGCCCATCCTCGCTGCGGCCAGATAGCATCTTTCGGGAAAGGTGAGCACCCAACCGCCAGGCGGCATCGCTAGGTCCCATCTCGTTGTTACGCAGAAAACACATTTCAGACCCAAATCTGACTCCCTCCATTGGGCTCAGCGTATTCTCTTACCTTATTGTCGCACGCCGGCGGGAGAAAAGAGCGTCAAATCAAAGTGGCACATCAGGTCAGAAAGGCCTCCCTCACACAGTCGGGCAACGCAGATCAAAGCCCCAGACCTGTCCAAATGCCGCGACCGAGCGACCTCTTCTGAGGGTCGATCCGAGGGCCCGGAAGCGGCCGTCCCAGACGTGGGTCCCTGGCCGACACTGAACGTGGAAAAGCATCGAAGTGGGCCGCCGCAGAGAACGGGAACGTGCGTGACTACCGAGCGCCCAGTCGCGACATCACACAGGCCCGGGCAGCTCGCCCTGACGGTGGAGGAGGTCACATCACAACGTCCCCCCCACCCCGTCCATCTCCGTGAGGCGACAGTTCCGCACGCTTCTGTGAACACAGTGCAGTGCACAGCGAGCCACGGGGATGAAGGGAAAACGCAGCGGGTGCTGGGGCGGTGTTGTGTCCGCGGCCGCCATGCCCAGCGGGTGCCCCTGGTATGTGAATTTCATCCCAGATACTTCCTAGTGGGCGGCGCCTTCCCCGGCGTCCGTCGGGGTGTCTTCCGCTGCTCGGCGGGCACTGAGGCTGGAGCGCATTAACGTCAGGAGAAGATCTCGCTGGTTCCGCCCAGAGGAACCTCAGAGAAGGCAACCCTGGGCTGTAGGGGTGAGACGTCTTATCCCCTCGTGCTCTTGCTGCAGAGCAGGCCTTCCAGAAAGGGGCCTTCCAGCCTGACTCCCACAGCACCGTTGCCGTGCCTTCTGTCCTCGGTAGATCAACCGCTACGGTGATTAACGGTGGCATTCGCGTGGCTAGTGGTGAAAGGACAGATTCCAGGACAAGAAAACAACAACAGCAAAAAGGATCTGGAGCCATCACGCAGCGGGGGGGGCGGGGGGGCGGAGGGAAGGGGAGAGGGGGCGGGGGGGCGGGGGTGCTCAGCACGCGGGTCTTGGAAGGCAGTGCCCGCTGCAGAAAGCCAGGAGTCACCACTGACTCAGAAACTGTGCTGGCATTTCCCAAAAACAAAAGTTTCAATACGGAAAGAATACATTTTTTAATTTAAAAAATTTTTAATGTTTTTTTTTAATTTTTAAAGATGTTTTATTTCTTTCTGAGAGAGAGAGAGACAGAGCATGAGGGAGGGAGGGGCAGAGAGAGAGGGAGACATAGAATGGGAAGCAGCTCCAGGCTCTGAGCTGTCAGCACAGAGCCCTGTGCGGGGCTTGAACTCACAGTGAGATCATGACCTGAGCCGAAGTCGGACGCTCAACCGACTGAGCCACCCAGGTGCCCCAGAAAAGAATACATTTTAAAGCTCTAATGTAATAGTCAAGAAAAGGGAATTTAATCGGCACTAACAATAAATAGAAAAAGTACTGTAATTTTGATAAACCTGAACATTTAAAAATATGAGATGAGGGGCGCCTGGGTGGCTTAGTCGGTTAAGCGTCCGACTTTCTCTTAGGTCATGATCTCGCAGTTTGTGGGTTCGAGCTCCGCGTCGGGCTCTGTGCTGACTACCACCTCAGAGCCTGGAGCCTGTTTCAGTCTGTGACTCCCTCTCTCTCTGACCCTCCCCTACTCACGCTGTCTCTCTCTCTCTCCTAGAAATAAATAAAAATAAAAAAAATTTAAAAAAATATGAGATGAATCTGTATCGAATATTCTGTTATTTCTTAGAGCTTCTGCTACTGTAACGTATGGGTGCTTCTGTAAAACATGGAGGTGCGATCGCAGATAGTCTCACACTCTAAAACCTGACAGTGGTCCTGTGCGCTGACTTCTCTCATCTTCAGAACTACTCGGGGAAGTTGATCCCTTGCTCCCATTGCACAGATAAAGAAACTGAGGATCAGAGGGGCCACACAGCTGGTGACTGGGAGATTCAACCCTGAAGCCCAGGTTCTTCGCACACCACTCCCTGTCTGGCCGACGAAGAGAACACCCGACCAGAGGCCCCCAGAGAGCAGAGCAAGGTCAAGACATTTTTCCAGCTGAGCACCTCATGCTAATCCGGAATAGTCCATGATGCGTTGTCGTAACATGCTTTCCCCTTATACTAAAACTCATCAGATTCTACGAAAGGCTCAGACGTGACCATCTGGCCCCAGCTTGGTCTTCCCTCAGCCTCCTCGCCTTACAAGCACGAGGAGAAACCGACGCGCGCCGTTGTCACTCCGTCCCCAGTGAGGTATTTCCTTCCAGCGAGTATTTATGCATACTTTTCTGCAGGACGGCCACAGGCTTTTTCCACGTTTTCCTTGTGCATGTAAACGCTCTGGGGAGAAAACGGCCCTGCGCTGTAACGTGGCGGGGAGCGGGACGTCTCCAGGATGCCGCGTGCGTCACTTCAAGAAGCGTCCGGTCACATGTCTGTCCGGCAAAGAACCTTCCCCCCGCCCCAGGCTCCCTGTCCCCAGGCGGGGCCTCAGTGAGGAAAATCCCAGCACCTTGTCCAGTGCAGTGTCCAAGAACTAGGGATCTAAGGGGGTGGCTAGTGCGCTGTGAGCCTCATTCACACATACACACGCACACACACACACTCATCCACGTGTGTGGACAGACACATTCACACTTACAGGGATGTGTTCACACTCACGGGCACACACACACCCATGCTCACATGTGCATGCTTGCTCACACATCCACACCTGCTCACACTCGGGAGTGTGTGTATACTACAGGTGTTCCCGTGCTTGCACACTCACACTCTTGCCTGTGTGTGTGCACAGTCACAGGTGCTTGCATGCACATAGTCTAATGTGTGCGGGTGTAGCTATGCCCCTGCTCGCACGCTCACACACGGGATGCGGATGTGCTGTCTGTCCCTGGAACGTGTCTCCAAGGATGTGAACAGCTCGCACACTCGCGTGTGCACACGCGCATGCTCACACACACGGGATGCGGGTGTGCTGCCTCTCGCTGCCCGGCCCGGGCCCTGCCGGCCTTCCCGGGCACAGGAAGAGGGCGAAGGGGCCTCGGCACCAGCTTGTCATCTCGGGCTCTGAGGTCGGCCGTCCTGGGAACCACAGCCGCCGCCACAAAATCACCACGTCGTTACCCTGCGAGCCGAACCGCGTGCCCCCAACACTGTCCTGGGACAGCGACCGAGGCCCCGGGGACGGTTGTGAGTGGCCCCGGGCGGGGATGACACCGTCCCCGTCCTGGAATCCTGACCACGACCCCCCAGCAGGTGGAAGGGGCCGGGAGGGGGGCTGTGCGCCTCACCTGGTCCCGGGGGGCGGGGACAGTGGTGCGGGGAGACGCACAGGCTGCAGGGATGTCCTGCGGGCGTGGGGACCCCCGGGGGGCCTCCACCCGGGGGCCCGGCTGCAGGGGCAGGTCCCTGTGGGAACTGGGGGCTCCGGGCAGGGGAGGCGTGGGGTCTGCTCTGTTCCCTGACGACTGACCAGGGGGCCTTCGTCTCCAAGGGGAGCTGGCCAGGGCTTCCTCCAGGGACAACGGGCAGTAGAGCTCAGTGAGGCTGTAAAAAGGTCAGGTTCAGGGGCGCCTGGGGGCTCAGTCGGTCCGACTTTGGCTCAGGTCATGATCTCGCGGTTCGTGGGTTCAAGCCCCGCGTCGGGCTCTGTGCTGACTGCCAGCTCGGAGCCTGGAGCCTGTTTCAGTCTGTGACTCCCTCTCTCTCTGACCCTCCCCTGCTCACGCTGTCTCTCTCTCTCTCTCCTAGAAATAAATTTTAAAAAAAATTAAAAAAAAAAAAGGTCGGGTTCAGAGGTTCGGATCCAACCGAGGCTGCGCTGCCTAGACTGGGGCGTGGCGTCCCCGGGGGGCCCTCCTGATTACCCCAGTCCTCCAGGCGACGGCCGCGCGGGTCTCCCAAGAGTCCCCGGGGCGCCTGGGTTTGGCGTGGCCGTTCGCCCTTGTCCCACAGGCGTCTACACACAAACACACACGTTTTTATCCTTGTCTTCCTTTCGTGCTTAGCGCCGCAAACCCCTTCTCTCACACCCTCCTTGGGAACGCGCAGGCCGGAAGGGAGGGAAGAGCACGGCAGCGGCCGGCGTCCCAGCCCCCAGGACGCGCGCTCCTGCAGCTTCCAACCAGCGCCGGCCTCGGGCCGCTGGGGGGCAGGGCTGCGAGGGCCCAGGCGTCCGCCGTCCGCCGAGCACGGAAGACTGGGAAGGCCCACGGCCGCGCACGGCCCAGCTGGGCTTCCTGCCTGTGCCACTTGCCGGGGTGCCGAGGGAGGCCAGACGTCCTGGGACCGTCCTTGTGTTCCCATCACTGCGCCTCTCTGTGCCTCAGTTTCCCCATCTGCAGAATGGGAATAACTGTGCCTTCCAACTTAGTAGTGCGGTAATGCCTCCTGGTTTTCTGAGAACCGATTTTCTGTGTGTGGAAAACCTTTCAACTGATTGGTTGCGGCCCACCCCTACAGGGGACGGCCGTCTTTACTCAGTCTACTGATTCAAGTGTTAATCTCGTCCGAAGCACCCTCACAGACACACCCAACATAATGCGTGGCCAAATATCTAGGCACCGTGACCAAGGCAGTCGGCACATACGGTGACCATCCCATGCACCTGTTCGCATTTCTTAATTTTTAGCTCTGAGCGGTCGGCAGAAACGTTCAGAAAACATCTTGCAGAGTCAATAAAATGAAAGCCAACGTGAGCTATGGCTCAGGGGTCTTTTCTGAACCAAGAGTTGTTAGAAAAAATACTTGATGAGCATAAATGTCCTCAGGGCAGTTGAAAGCACACGCTGGAAATCGAGAAGGCCCCCCGTGGGCCCGCCCCCACGTGGCCGCGGCCCCAAACGGGCCGGGGGGCTGCCTCTCCCAAGCCCGCCGGCTTCCCGTCCCTGCTGCTGTCCCCACACTGGGGCGCCTCCGGGGACAGCAAGGTACGGGGTCACAGTTCTAGCAATGACTCTGATGCGCATAAGCATGAGCGCCACCACTGATCCGAGCTGTAACATTACAGAAAGGGAAACAGGTGCGTGTCGGTCCCTTTCTTAGAGACACGACTTCTGATCGGCTCTGTGCGCGACTTTGGTCAAGGCTGCTGGTGTCCCGGCAGCGATGGCTGGTCTGGAAAGCAGTGCTTGTGGGGGAAGAAGCTGTGAGAAGGTGAACGTCCACAGGTCGGGCCTGGGGGTGTGGTGCCTCCCTCGCAGCCCCCCACCCCCGCACACCTACACCCAGAGAGAAGGAGAAAGGAGGAGGGAAGGACAGCCACACGGCTCCACGCACTGAGGAGAACACGCTGCTCAGAACGCCAGTCCTGTTGGTCAGGATGCGCACTTTATGTTCCAGCCGGAATGAAGCCATGCTCTCCTTACGGTGGTTTTTGGAAGAAGCCTGTGGCCCCACGTAGCTCCGGCGCTGCAGGCACACACGGGGAGGTAGGTGAGGGCGCTGCGTCCGCACAGCGCGTCCTGGTCAGCGACGCAGAGCGACGGGGTCCACGAGACGTCCCAGGCTTCACTGCCCTTGCGACACCCCCCTGAGTGCTCTCGGGGGGTTCTGCTTCCCCTCAGCAGTCCCCCTGCCGCGTGACGGCTCGCCCCTCCCTTCCCCTGCCCCCTCCAGTCAGTGCTGGGGGCGTGGGGTCCGGAAACCATAGCCTTGGCCGTGATTGATGTGACCTCACTGCGGTGCCAGCTTGACGGTAGGCTGTGGCTGGCAGCTGCCCGTGGCCGCGCTCCACAGGTGCCCCACGAAGAAGGGTCTGAGCCGCCCCTGGACTCCACCCAGGAAGACGGGTGCTGCATGAGAACCGGGTGCTTCCGGAAACCAGGAAGATGAGGGGATGGAGGGTGGCCTGGGCAGCCGGTGGCCTGTGCCCCGTGGTAGGAACTGCCCCGCACCCGGCTGCTTCCGGAAAGATTTCGGCTTTAACGACAGCTGGGACAGGCCCGGTGCACATGCACCTCCTACGTGGGGCAAAGCCACCCCTGGGGGCAAAGGGAAGGATTCTCAGAAGCAGAAGGGCCCCACCAGGGGGGGCCAAGTCTGGCTTTCACGCCCACCCGCCCTAAGGATAGTGGCACCCGGTGCCCGGCTTGCAGGACTGAGGCACTTCTCCAGATGTGGGACTTTCACTACAACCACGGGGGTCCCGTGAAAACCAGAATGAGCGTGTCGACTACTGGGAAGTTCTTTAAGAAATTCCATCACCCACCCCCCAGCCCAGGAAAGGCGCTCAGAATCCCTGGGGGAGGGAGAGGACCCCTTTCTCTAAGGCACCTGGGCGAATGTCACGGGGCAGCAAGGTGGACAGCCGGTGACCCAGTCCGGACCCTGGACCGTTTACCAATAAGAAATTGAAAGCGGGATGCCCTCAGGAAGGGGGCATAAAAGGATGCCGACGTTCTCACCCCTGGTGCCTGTAGAATGTACACGTACTTGGAGGCAGCGTCTTTGTGAACGTGATTAAACAGCTGGCAGCTACGCCAGGGACGGACGGGGCGAGGAGGGTTCTCCCTCTGAGCCTCCAGGGGAAGCCGCCCCTGCTCACGCCTTGACTCCAGACTGGGAGATCCAGCAGCTGCCCGACTCCTAGATGCCCCCTGGGCAGAGGCGGAGCCCACCTGGCATCACAGCCCCGCCCCCGCCTGGCCCCCTTACGGCCCCCATCCCCCGCTGTCCATTCCCAGGAGCCCCCCGGTTCCGGCAGAGATTTTGGGGGCGCACAGGAAGAGACGGCGTGCACGCGATCTGTGGGTGGGTCGTCACATCAGCGCTTCAGGATGTGTGTCCATCAGCCTCAAACAACACGGTCAGGTCTCCACGCCTCTTCCAGGCTCCGGGGCTCCTGCCCTCCGTGAGGCTCGAGGGAAACCTTCCAGAAACCTCTCCAAAGGTGAGATCGCTAACTCCAGGTGTTTCCATTGACCGCCCTGCCTGCATTCCTTCCCTGCTGGCCACGGAGGGGGAAAAGTCCCTCCCTCTGAGCTAATGGGTCTGGAACGACTTCATCCCACCAGAAAGGCCTCTTCTCCGCCCCCTCCCCCGCCAGGAGGCGTTATCTCAGCCACATCTGGGTGGCTCCCCACGGGGTCACAGGCACTGGGCCGCCCGCAAGGCTATTCTGCAAACCCTCCCTGCTTTCACTTAAAAAATCTCTCGCATCCTCTGTGCCATCAACTGCGAGAGGCTGGAGAGGGCGCTGCTTTTGTCCTGATGCCGTCATCCTGGCTGGAGGGGCCTGGGTTCGGCACTGCAGCTGGACCTGGGGGGAGGGCGCCAGAAAGTCCCCAACATCGGGCCTCCAGGCCCCAGGCCTCCCTGCCTCCCTGCGGGCCGCGGCCTCTGTCTCTTCTAAGTGACAGCATTTCTTCCCGAGCAAGGAGATTTGTCCTGAAAATCCTTGCGTGCACGTTGAGGCCTAGATGTCTGTGCCCCTCAAAATGCACAGGGTGAAGCCCTAACCCTCCCCCCAGGATAGCTGTATTTGGAGTAAGGAAGCCGTGGGGTCGTGAGGGAGGGGCTCTGACCCCACGGGATTGGGGTCCTTCTGGGAGGAGACACCGGAGCTCGCTCCCCTCCCGCTCTGTCTGTCACACCAGGACATAGTGAGAAGGCAGCCATCTGCCAGCCAGAAGACCCCACGAGAAACCCTCCTGGCTGGACCCTGATCTCCGAAGTCCAGCCTCCGGACACGTGAGACGGTCTATTTCTGTGGCTCACGTGCCACAGTCTACGGCATGGCAGCCTCGCTGCTGAGTGAGACATTGTGGTTTAAGGAGCTAGTGACATCGGCTACAGCAAGCACCCCATGCTGGTTCTGTGAGATGCGGCCAGAGATGGGCTTAGAGCCTCTGGGCTAGAGGACAAAGCTCCCCAGGTCAAGGCCAAAGCCAGCCTCAGAGGTGCCGTGAGCACAGACCACCAGCGTCCATAGGTCTGTCTCGTTCCTGCTGGCCCTGTGGGCAGCCCGTGGCCCGGTTCCCCAGCAGCCCCAGAGGACACCGGAAGCTTCTGGGGACACGTGTGGGGCCGGAGTACAGGGGAAAGCGTGGTCACTGTTTCTTACGCGGGGGCAGACGCACGCCCCTCTCTCCGGCACGTCCAGCCCTGAGGGTTTCAGCTTCTGACACCTTCAGCCCCAGGCCGGAAACAGGAAGCCAGAATGGGGGAGGGGGTGCTGCTGATTCGGAGAGTTCACGTTCGAGAAGAATCAAAGCTACAAGAAAGGAGGGGACACGCGAGAGAAAGCGGCAGCACCAATCACCGGACATCCCGGATGGAGGACCTTTTCATCCACAGCCGGTTTGCAGAGCCGGCCCCTCACCCGTTCACACGTTCAGCCCCGGCCGTCGCTGCGCCCTTCGGGGCCACCCCGGGGACTCGGGACCCGGGTCCTGAAAGCTTTCCAGTCCACTGTGGGTTACGCCGTGTCCCCCAGGAGGCCACGGCCAAGCCTTCCCGGGGTCTTTGCAGATGCAGTTGAGTCAAGCTGAGGTTGTGCTGGACTTGGTTCACCGGACTGTGTTCTCGTGGAGGGAGACGCCACGTGGCCGCAGAGGCAGGGAAGGCAGGGAGAACAGCTAAGCCCCACAGGAGCGACCTCAGCCCTGCGGCACCTGCGTTCGGAACTTCCGGCCTCCAGACGGGGAGAGAACACATTTCCCCTAGCGTGTGGTGCCTTCCTGGGCAGAGAGACGGAGCACAGAGTGCGATGCCCAAGGCAGACATCAGACGGCCTTGCGACCAATCATGTCACCACGGATGAGCGCCAAGACCTGCGGGGAGAGAGCACAGCCCGCGAAGGTTCTGGGCCAGGAGCTTGGCTCCTGCAAGGAACCCGTGGGGGGACGACCCCTGACGCTCAGAGGGGGCCCCACCTGGTGTCCCGTCCGTCCAGCCGCCCCCCATGACGGCGTGGCATCTGAGACCTGCACCTCTCCCGGGGCGAGCATGGCTGCCTGCACCTGTCTGCAAGGTGCTGACCCCTCGGGGCTGGGAGATGGGCCTCCGTGTCCCTCGGGGCCGGGTCAGAAGAGGTAGTCTTCAATTTCAGGAGGTATTTGGGTCAGATAATGAGGTCTGTTAAGCCCCGGGATGCCTTATCTGGAGCGCTGTCGTGAAAAAGGGCCGGCGCTGGCTGAACCCGCCAGAGAAGATGGGCCCCCCGCCCCCCCTCCCGCGCCCCACCAGGGTCACGATCACTGAGACAGGGCAGCAGACACACCCCAGGGGGCCCTTTGCACACGACCGCTGCTTCACGGAGGCTGGCGTCCTCCCTCCCTCCTGGTGAAGGCTCAGTGCGTACAAGAGTGGCTGTGAGGTGACCTTGCACGTGGAAAGGGCTGTGCAACGTCAGCTCCGGAGCCTGCTTCAGATTCTGTGTGTCTCTCTCTGCCCCTCTCCCGCTCGCTCTCTAGCTTTCAAAAATACTGTGGGGGGGACCTGCTGGCCAAACGGGCTCCTTCCCACAGGTCATCTGGGGACAGACAGGCAGGCAGCAAGGGCCTAGCGGTGCTGGATGCCCATGGGAGCTGGCCGGTCCCCACGAGGGGTACGGCAGGGCGTCCGGCAGCCGCTGGTCAGAGTTGAGGCACTGGGGTGACGGTGCGGCCGCCAGGACACGGGGAATCATGAGCACACGGATGACACTGACAGGAAACCGGGGCCAGGGGTCAGGGGCCCAGCCTCAGGGAGTCCGCCAGTGGGGGGCGGAGCTGGCCCAGGGCCCAGAAGCCGCTGACCCTAGAAGGGAAATGACAATGGCTGTCGGGGAGTGGGGGGGAGTCCCGAGCAGATCGTCGCAACAGGAACGCAAGCAGAGCTGAGCGCCAGGAACTGGGTCCAGGGTCGAAGCCTGAGGCCGGAGGCCGAGCTCAGGAATCACAGCTGGGGCCAGGCCTGGGGGGCTAATGCTAGGGAGGACAGCGGGGCCCCCAGGTCAGGGCTGGGCCGACGAGGAAACAAATACTGGTCCAACGGGCCCTGCTCAAACACGGACTCCTGCTGCGCCTTCCGCCCTGACCCCGGAGACACAGAATCCGAAGCAGCTCCCAGCTCTGAGCTGTCAGCACAGACCCCGACGCCAGGCTCGAGCTTACAAACAGTGAGATCATGACCGGAACCGAAGTCAGACACTTAACCAACGCACTTAACTGACGGAGCCCCCAGGTGCTCCGTTGTAAGTATCCCTTATATCTACCTTGATAGACAGTGGGAACCACCATGGGAGGGATCGTGGCGAAGACTGCCTCCTCCTGGTACCCAGCCCAGTGTCTAGCATACAGTAGGTACTCAATAAATGCTTGTCGGCTGAAGGGCCCTGGGTCAGCCCTTGTGCACACTAGGAGATCACCGAAAGGGAGGCGGCTTTCCCTCTACCCTATATTCCAAGAGCAGCTTATTTCAGATATACAGACAGCCTGTGCTTCCCAGGATAAACACAACCTCACTGGAGTGCAAGCCATCAGGAAAATGCTTTGCTCCAGTGGTTAGAGGGGCTCAGGCCCCTCCACCCTGCATCCCCTTCTCCTGGGAGATCACAGACGGGAATGTGACAGAAACTTTCTGGTCAGTTTTCTGCACCTGCCCCCTGGAGAGGGGGTCCAGGGGAAAGCCACTCCCAGGGGAGAGAGACTGATGGTCAGGGGTGCCCCGGCCTTAGAAATCTACTGAAATCTGGGGCGCCTGGGTGGCTTAGTCGGTTAAGCGTCCGACTTTCGGTTAGGTCATGATCTCGCGGTTCGTGTTCGAGCCCCGCGTCGGGCTCTGTGCTGACTGCCAGCTCAGAGCCTGGAGCCTGTTTCAGTCTGTGACTCCCTCTCTCTCTGACCCTCCCCTGCTCACGCTCTCTCTCTCTCTCCCTCCCTCCCTCCCTCTCTCTCTCTCTCTCTCTCTCCTAGAAATAAATAAAAATATTTAAAAAAAAAAAAAAGAAATCTACTGAAATCTACTATTATTAGGTATCTCAGGTTCTTAGGGGGCTGCCATTCCCTCCACACCGCCTTGCACCTCCTTCTACCACTGTACAATCACCGACCCAGGAAAGACAGAGCGCTGCCCCCCAGGACAGGATGAAGTGTGCACCCACACTTCATCACCCCGGCTGCTCTGGTCTTCAAAGCGAGAGGATGGGCCAGCCTGGGGAGAACCGGACTCAGGGCCAGCCCTGCAAGGCGGCGCTTCCTGGAGAGGAAGAAGACCCCCCGGGAAACCGCGGATGGGCATTTAAACCGACAGCAGCGGCATCGTCATGGTGTGGGACCTTCCACTGGAGACTCGGCCCCGCGGCGGGGGGTGGCGGGGGGGGGCGATGCCTTCCCAGGGGCGGGACGGTAAGGCAGCCAAGGTCAGGCTGAAGGTCTGGTGCCGGGTTCTTAAAACCGGGTACTTCCTTCCAGATGACTAAGCCCTCTTCTATTTTCCGAAGGCTGCGGGGTTATTTTGGAAGCGATGTTAGGAGAAACAGCCTCTCGGCAAACCTCAGACATGCACGAAGAGAGTCCGTCGGCGCCCAGGACTTTGCCCAGGCTTCTCCGGGGAAGGGAGGGCCTGGGGCGCAAGCCCAGGGCTGGCGGAGCCAACAGAGGAGTGTTTACTAAGCAGTGTTTGGCGGTTTGGGGCTTGTATAAATAAAAGATAGACGGATGAGAACGTCCAAACGGAAAGACCGGCTTGGAATGTCTCCCTGGCGGCGGGGGCGGGCCGCGGACGACATTGCTCCGTCCCAGAAGGAAACATAGTACTGAGTTTCCAGCACCTCTGAGCATGAGTTGCGGAGAAAACGCTATAGGCAGCGTCCGCCTCGTGTAAGTACCTCCACAGAGGGTGTGCACAAGTCGGGGCTCCCCTGACAAGGAAGAGAAGACCCAGGCTAGTAGATGCGATGGGTAGAATAGTATCCACCCCCCCACCACCAAATTCATGTCCACTCAGACGCTCAGAACGTGACTTTTTGGAAGAGGGTCTTTGCAAGGGTGACTAAGGTTGAGGCTCCAGAATGAGACCATCGGGGATCAGGTGAGCCCTGAGCCCAGTGCCGTGCCTCTAACAGAGACGGAACAGACGGGTCTGCAAGCCAAAGACCAGCACCAGCCCCAGCCACCAGCAGGGAGACACCTCCCCACCCCCCACCCCCGGGGGCCCTTGGAGGCAGCCCCTACCCCCCTCCCCCCCACCCCACCCCCGCCAGGTCCTGGATTTCAGACTTCTTGCCTCCAGGACTGAGACGATGCCCTTCTGTTTGAAACCACAGGCTTAGTGGTGATTTACTGCAGCCGCCGCAGGACACTGTGACAAAAGGGAAGGGAAGGGTCACAAGGGCTCAGGCAGGGTCCCCGCCCCGGGCCGCAGACATCCTCTCGGAGACGCTTGGTTAAGTGTTTGCTCGCAGCGGGCAAACCGCACGGCTGGGAATTCCTCTCCCGCCGAGATCCGATTGCTCGGGAAAGAGGCGGTCTCTGGGTGGGAGACACAACCAGGACAGACTCTCTGGCGACTTGTCCCCAAGGTTTCTCATCTGTCCTGGAGGAAGAGATGCTGGCTGACCATGGAGCAGAGGCAGGGGCGAGGCGGTACCTGTCCCTTTGGCCTTGCCCTGCGCTCTCTGTCAGAGCAGGGCAGGGGGCCTGGGGGGCAGCAGAGGGGCCTGAGCCAGCGACAGCGCCACGCGGGGCCTGCCTGTCCACCCGGCAACGCAGGGACTGGGTCACAGCCTCCTGGCCCTTCCTTCCAGGGCTGAGACCGAGCTCAGCGGGAGAAGGTCGGTGGGCGGAACCGGAGGGAGACCCTCCCACCACCACCATCCCCCCTCCCCCCAAACCCTAGAGACAAAGGAGGGGTGACGAGCGTCAAGGCCTTTGCAGGGCTGCATCTGGTCCCTCGGCCCCGTGTTCTCCACACACAGCAAGTCCCGAGTGACGAGGGCGCATCTGACTTCGGCTCAGGGCATGATCTCGTGGTTCATGAGTTCGAGCCCCGCGTCGAGCTCTCTGTTGTCGGCACGGAGCCTGCATTGCATCCTCTGTCCTCTTTTCTCACCCCTCCCCCATTCTCTCTCCCTTTCGCTTAAAAATAAATAAACATTAAAAAAAAGAAAGGAAGGAAGGAAGCCCTAAGTCATAGGACTTCCCATCAGGTGGTGTTCGGCGTTCGGGGCAGTTTCACCTGTGCCCGTGGGCGGTCCAGGGCGGAGCCAGGACCCGAGGCCGGGCTGTGACACTAGGGTGTCACTTGACCTTTCCTGGGGGTCCTCTCCCCTGATCCCGAAGTCTCCAGCGTCCCCCTGCCTGCCGGACACACAACCCTCACTGCCCCTCACCACGCGCTCCCCCCCAGGACGCCGCCCTGTGGACCTACCTCTCATTAGCTGACATCGATACAAAGGGGTAAAAGCTGGTGGGACATGGACGTGCTGGGGAGGGGTGGGCAGAGGGGGTCTGGAGCCCGCATCTGGGGGAGGCTCCCCGAGGGACGACAGAGGGAGCCCCATTTGGGGAGGGCTCCCCCATGGAGGACGGAGGCAGTCATGGAGGCCGATGCCAGGAGTCTGAAAGTCTGTCACCGGGAAGAGGCGCAGGTGTATGCGAAAGAAACTCAAAAATTAGAGTGGGCGATGCCGGCTGGAGGTCCCCACGCCCTGCCAGGCTGGCCCCGGAGGTGGTGACGTCTGAACTGATGCCCTCCGAGGTGGCTTCTGAAACAGCCTGGCTCTGCCCCTCACCAGCCGGGTCGCCTCAGCTGACTTCCCCCACATCGTGAGCTTCATCTTCTTGTCCCACAAAAGAGGGGTCGTAGGGATGTTTGTTTTTATTACCGCTATCAAAGCACATTTAGGGAGGTGGGGCCACCTGTAAGGCCACCCGTGGAAAAATTAGGTGGGTGACCCAAGCCAGGCTTTCTTATCTTGCAACTGTCTCCTAGTAACCTATAACCCCCTGGGGCATCTTCTGGGAGGTGAAAGGTGTAATAAGCATTTAAAAAGGTTTTTTCTATCTTTTTAAATGTTTATTTATTTTTGAGAGAGAGAGAGAGACAGAGTATGAGCAGGGGAGGGGCAGAGAGAGAGAGCAGGCTCTAGGCTCTGAGCTGTCAGCACACAGCCCGACGTGGGGCTCAAACCCGCAAACCGTGAGATCATGACCTGAGCTGAAGTCGGACGCTTAACTGAGTCCTCCAGATTTTTCCCAGCTAAAAGGCAGGCTAAAAACACATCTCCATCTTGCTTGTGGTCCTGAGCGGGAGGGCCAGGACACGGGAGCTCTGAGCCTGAGGTCAAGCAGGACACTCTGGTGTAAATCCCACCCCGGCTCCATGAGCTCACCGGCCCTATCCGCCCCACGCTGGTCTACAGAGATGGAGCCCCCACAAAGGCTCTGAGGTGGGGGGCAACCGGAATCACTCAGGGTGAAGAATTACTATTCAATTGTGGGTCAACCCAGTCAAAGCCTCGCTCTAATCTAGCTGGGAGGCTTTCATTCCTTCACTAGGGCGCCTTTTATAATTAAACTCACAGTCCAAGAGCCTGGCCAGGAATCTGCCCTTTGACACACGAGCAGGGTCTGAAACCAGATTCAGGAGCGAAGAACCAGGCGCTGCTGGAATTGCAGCGTCTGGGCAGGTGGGGGCCAGGGTAGCAACGCCTCGTAGACTGTGTGCAAACTCGGTTACTGCAGACCCGGGGACAGCCCTCCCGGCCGTGCGCTGTCGGCCCCGGTCAGGTGGTTCTGGGTTTTGTTTGCGGACTGATGGCAAGGAGCTGGGGATTCCGAGTCTGTCGTTCATGCCAGCGGCTGGGTCTAGTTTTATGTTTTACTGAAGAAAGTCCAAAGGACGCCCCCTCTATCTCTCATGGTCATACCAAGTGAACGCCACGTTCCCGGAAAGGTTCCTGGACCAGAAAGCAAGGTGACCATGAAGGGCGTTATTTTATAAACTGCAAGAAAGTTCTGCTCACTTGTAGGATTCTGTTTCTACTCACCATCAGTGCCTACATCTTCCCCCCAAAAAAAGCGTCCTTCTGTAATCTCTGGATAAGTCATTATTTCAAAGTTTTTCAAACCTTCCAGATGATCTTTTCCATGGGGGAGACACATGCCAAGAGCCTCCCGTATTTGTCCTGAGAAGGAAACTCACGAGGACAGTGACCAGGGACCAAACATCAGGCTGCACTGAGGCGCCGGAGGAGGGTCACAGAGAACCTGGCCCCTTCCCGTCCTGCTGGGACGTGACTACACCCCATTTTCATTTGAGCAAGTTCACTGACAGCTGAAGCGGTAACTGACTGTGTCAAGCACTCATGCTAAATATTAATCTCATCTATGTGCTTTCAGCTTTAAAATGGGGCCTTAAGTTTGAATATGGACAATGGATTACGGACTAGGTGGTAGTAAAGTCTCTCAATTCTGATGAATGTACGATGGTGATGTAAGGGAGTGGAAACAGATATGTTTCATATGTATTACATATTACATATATATTACATACATATATACATGCAATGTGTGATATGTACAGACATATTACATATATGTGTGAAGATGTTTACAGAGAGACATATGCATACATATAGAGATATATAGGGACAAACATATACCCACATGTAGAGAGATATACAGAGGCAGAGACATGTGTGTACAAATACACACATACAGAGAGACAGGCTGCCTTAGTTCACTCAGGCTGATGTAACAGAGCACCACGGACTAGGTTACAAACAGCAGAAATGTAGGGGCGCACAGGCGGCTCCATCCATGGAGCATCCGACTCTGGATTTCGGCTCAGGTCACCATCTCACGGTCGTGGGCTCCAGCCCCGCATCGGGCTCTGAGCTGACAGCCCGGAGCCTGCTTGGGATTCTCTCTCTCTCCTCTCTCAAAATAAATAAACGCTTTTAAAAACCACAATAGAAATGTATCTCTCAGTGGTTTGGAGGCTGGGAGACCAGATCCACGTGCCGGCGGGGTGGCCATCTGGTGAGAGCCCAGTTCCTGGTCCACAGGCACCGCCCCGTCACTGTGTCCCCACGTGGGGCAATGGGGCTGAGTTCGATCCCCTTCATCAGGGCACTAATCCCACTCAGGGGGCTCCACCCTCTGACCCCCTCACCCCCCAACAGCCCCACTTCCAGACACCATCACATGGGGCTTCCGGTTTCAACATATAAATCTGGGAAGAACAGAAACATCCAGAGCATAGCATAGAGGTCATACTATGCACATGGAAAGATATACACACATATTCTCTCTCTTTCCCTCTGCCTCTCTCTCTATATATATATGGATATATGCATAGAGATTATACTGTATATGTATAATATGAAGAGAAGTATACATAGACAGATTACATAACATCTAAGAAAAGACATTGTATATGTATAGATATACTATATATGGTATAGGGATTATACTATATATATGAACAGACATAGAAAGAGACAAAGGTTATTCCGTGTCTGTAAGATACATACGAAGATGAAACATGTATTAAAAAAATATATATGTGGAGATTATGTATAGCAAGATTATGCCAGAGAGAAAAGATGTTAAGCAAATAGGACAAATGCTAACAACTGGTGAATCACTTGAAGGCTACAGGAATTTCTGTGCTATTCTTTGCACTTTTTCCAAAGGTTGAAATTAGACACCACAATAAAACGTCTCTCCCTCCTCACGATGGTATTCCAGGTTACGAAGCCTTCAGTAGGGCCTCCGGGGCGCCGGGCCATCCCCACAGCAGCTCAGGCCACGAGCCTGGGGTCGCACTCCCGGGCTGGGTCAGCCGCCTCGTTCAGAGCCCGGTACGGTGCAACCGCAAAGCTGGGGCACGTTCCCTGGGCTCCAGAGCCGGGAGCCCCCGGTGCCTGCACCAAGCCCCCCACCACCACCACGATTGCTCCCCCAGAGCCCCAGACACCGAGCCCATCTCCACTCCTTCCGGGTGCGGTCCCCGGACCAGCGGCAGTGGCATCGCAGGGACCTTGTCAGCCACTCGAAGTCCCGGGGCTGCTGTGGTTTTCCCAAGACCCCCAGTGTCTCCTGTGCACAGAGTGTTTGGGAAGCGACGGGCTGATGGCACACTTGCTACGGGGACGCAAGGCAATGGAAGCGCTGGTCAAGGACATCAGCTGGGAGCAAGGAGCCGGTCAAGTGCACGTCTGAAAGCCAAGATTCCTCCACAACCCGCCCCTCCCCCCCGCCCACCCCCGACCCTTGGGACTTCGGACATTGGAGAAGCAACCAACAGGTGGGCCGGACGCCTTCAAGCAAGTTGCCGGAGCAGCTGATCCCCTGAGCTCACTGTGGAGGAAAGAAAGCAAATGAGGCTGTTTTCCTGGACCCCCAGCACAGCGCCGCTGATATCCTGCTGCCGGAGCGTTTACACACCTCCCCGCGGCCGGACACCTATGCGCTGACAGCATCGGCGTGAGCTCAGCGAGTGCGGTCAGGCAGCTGGTGACAGATCTGCATTAAGCGATCCGCCCCCCCGCCCCCCCGCCCCGGCCCCCGTGGGCTATAAATCTGCTCCTGACAGCAGCTGGCGGTGACCTCACGGCTGGCTTTCGTCTGGGCTTTGTGGCCATGTGGTGAGACGTCCCTGTGTTCAAGACAGGGCACACCACTCAGATAATGAAGGACGGCGCTGATGAAATCAGTCTTCAAACAAATTCCACTGGACACCACAAACTCCCTGAGGTCGGGTATTACATCCTGACACTGCTGTCTCACCTTCTAAGTTCTAAGATGCGCAGCGGGTGTCTTCCCTGCGGATGAAGCGATCGCGAGGACCCCTCCCCCCGAACGAAGCATCCGGCCCCGTGGTCAGCGTCCCCCGCAGCGAGGTCACGCAGTCCCCGGCACACGCCGGAACCGGTGGCTCCCCAGCTGTTTGGACTAGAGATGTCTAAACCCAGCTTTGGTTTCCCAGAATTCTCCCTCTCCCGGCACAGCCTCCCGTAAACCAAATATTTTTCTTTTCCACCGAGACAGCTTTTGAATAAATACCGCATTAGAGATTCCACCATGCTTCAAATAAACGCGGAATGGTGGGCCACCGGTCCCTAAATCCTGCCTCATTGTTTGAAAAACAAAGGTTCATGGTGATGATTTCCACCCCCACCCCCAACCCACCCCTGGCCTTTGCCCAGAATCTGCCGAAACGGCCGGCTGCTTTTCCTTGGCACTTGGAGGCGCAGAGAGGGGAAGAGTGGTGGATGACGGTTGTCCTAAAAAGGTGCTGAGGTCGAGGAAGTACGGCTTCTTCCAGACCCTCCTGTCTTACCCCAGGTGGGGAGACAGGGTGGGCGTTCCAAGCACAGGCTGGCACTCGGCGCCAGGGGCATGAGCGGGGGACGCATCAGATGACGTTGCAGACAGGCTGGGCAGGCAGCCTCCGTGTGGCTTAGCAAAGGTGACCCGGAGGCCACAGTCGAGTGGGAGGTAAAGGGGCCCCATACCTTCCCAAGGTCACCTGCCAGCTCGGTGACCTTGATAATGGAGTCATCCTGAATCCTCTGGGAAACTAGGACAGGAAAGAGGAATATTCGCTAAATGTAACCAAGTTGTACGTGGAAAGCAAACACCTCCAATTCCACTTGATATTTTTAGCTCACTTATTCCCCCAGCCCCCCCACTTCCCTTGTGGGAAGGGCCACTTCTGGTCCTCATGGAGATGGTGGTTGTCACTGTTGCTCATTCCGTACTTATCGCAGGGGGCTGTCCCCGACCCCTTCCAAGCCGGCCTGCGCTGTCCTGTCTCCGCGTCACGTTCTCAACTGACAACCTCCCGGCCCCGTCTCCCCCATCACGCCTCCGTCTTCTGACTGTGTCCCCTTGGACGTGTTCTGGATGACAGACAGGGCTGTCCTAGGCCGGGTCAGGTCCAGTCGGAAATGTGGAGCCACTGGGCATAAAGGCTGCATTCAAACAGACGGTCATTTTGCCTGGGCCACGAATTCCGGCCATCGAGAAGAGCTGGCTGTACGTGAATTTGGTTTTCCACCCCGACAAAGCTGGCTTTGCGTTCTCAGCCGTCCCGCGTCTCCAGAGCCATGTTCTTGCCTGGCTCCGGGCCTCGTTCTGCTTCCCGACAGACGCCAGCCCCCGTCAGCGGGCTCCAGGGACCGCGGGGACTTCACTGCTCTGAGGCAGACGTGCAGGGAAGAGGACTTTCCCAAGGTGGACGCCGGGGTCAGAGACAGGAGGGTGGCCAAAGCAAGGACACTTGGGCTCCATGGTCTTGAAAGGCTTAAGGCGGGAAGTTCCACAACACTGCCTCTGCCTGCAGCCACGTCATTTAGGGTCCTCTCCTTCTCCAGAAGCTACAGGACCCCGAGGTGGCTGGAGTGTGTCCGGCTGGCCGGTCCCAGGGCCCGGAGGACCGAGGGGTTAAGACCGAAGTTCTGCTTCCTGGGGGGCTTCCTTGACTCCATCCATACCCCCTTCCCACTGCTTCTGCCTGGCCAGCCCCTGAGAGCCCCTCTGCACACACAAACCCTAAAGCAGGCAGGAACAAGACCTCAGAGGGCCCGGCGAAGCATGGAAATGGCCCAAGGTAGACAGGAGAGCGTCACGTGGCTCAGACCCCGGCCCCTGGCATCCCCAATGATGCCAGGCTGGCGAGACAGAGATTGGAGCAGAGGAAGGGCGGTGGGGCTGAGCACAATCCCCAGCATAAACCCCAGGCCTTGTAACCAAGAAGAGCCCCTCAAAGTTCGAAAGAGGGAAATAGCACCATTTTATGCAATGGCTTGTCAACTCGCAAGGTCAATTTCTTTGTCCCTCCCACCAAGCAGGGCACCAGGCTGAAAATATGAACGGGTCTGTCTTGGTCTGTTCTAGCCACTCTCACAAAACACCGCAGACCAAAGAGCTATCAACAACGGATGCGTATTTCTCACAGTTCTGGAGGCCGAGAGTCCAAGATCGAGACGCCAGCAGATTCGGCGTCTGGGGAGAGCCTGCTTCCTGGTTCACGTGGCCGCTTCTCGCTGGGTCCTCAGGTGCTGGAGGCCCCAAGGGTGCTCCGCGGGCTCCTGTCTCATGACCTAATCACCTCCCAGAGGCCCTGCCCCCCAGCAGTGTCACATCAGACATTAAGATTTCAACACATGAATTTGGGGAGGGACACAAACGTTCAGACCATAGCAGGTGCACGGAATCTGGGGGATGACAGATTCTGGGGGCCCCAGCTTCCTGATGAACACCTCCAATGCTGGGGAACGCCAGCTCCCAAAGAAACCTATTCCGGGGGGCGAAGCCACAGCACAGGGGTGCCCGGGGAGACCCAAGGCTGGAGGCGACACCCAGAAGACCCCCGCGCTGAGCCGGGCTGCATGGGAAGGAACCTGGAACGGGGCGCACAGGGTGTCCACGAGTCCCCTGCTGGGGGTTACATGAGCCTTTAATGAAACAGCAGACGGGACCCCAAGGCTGTACATCAGTCACCTGATGCCCGGTTCTCGGGGAGCAGACAAGAATTGGGGGGTCGGAGCCGCAGGCTGGCTCCCATGCCTGCTGCCCCTGCATGCACAGTGCAAGGGAGAAGAGACCTCGTCACTGAAGTGAGCCACAGCCAGGACCTGAGGCTCCGAAATCCAAGCGAGCCCAGCTCCCTCCCTTACCTCTACATCGTGGGCCTCAGCCGCAAGGTGGGCAGAGTAAGGACAAAGACACCCGGCCGCCAAGTCCTCCCTGGCATCACACGACCCCCGGACGTTAGGAGACTTTATAAAACGTGAGCACCTTTCATTATGACTACCATTCTCATCGTTGTCGGAAATACTAATCATGGTGTAACCAGACACCCCGGTGGCCTGCGGGGGCCAGGAAATCAGAACACCTCTGAGGCAGCTGCCCCGATGGCACGCGCCCTGTGGAGTCCACACAGCACACCGTCTCCAGCACAAGCTGGTGTCAACCCTCTTCTTTGGACTCTGAGGACCACATGGGTCAAGAGCACCTGAGCAGAGGGTGCTGGGGTGGCTCAGTCAGTTAAGCATCCGCCTCTTGATTTCGGCTCCGGTCAGGATCTCACGGTTCGTGGGTTCGAGCCCTGCATCAGTCTCTGCACTGACAGCATGGGGCCCCCTTGGGATTCTCTCCCCTTCTCTCTCTGCCTCTCCTGAGCTCTCTATCTCTTACAATACATAAATAATTTCATTTTTTATTTATAAATAACATTAATTAGGGGGTGGGGTGATCAGCCCTTAACAAAAGGAGAAGCAGATGCTCCTAAGTCTCTGTCACTTTATACAAACCGCTGTCCCCTGACTCTCCCGCCATCTTCCCAGCCCACCTGGGACCCCACAGGGGTGAGTCCCTGCCACATTATCAATGAAGATGAGCTGCAGGGCAGCCGGGAGGCGCTCCCCTGCCCCCTACCAGAGCCAGCCAGGCCAGCCAGCACCCGTCAATAACCAATGTAACTAATTATGTCGCGTCTAGTTACCTACGTGGAATCTGCGTTGGGCTACAATCACATCACAAGCTGGAACATCAGGTGGCTAAGAACAGAGCCTCTGCCCACCCTTGGCTCTGAGCTGAGTCACTGCAAAAGCCTCTGCCTCCTTGTTTCACCACCGCGGCGGATTAAAACTGGTTTTGGCCCAACATTTGTGGACTGCCCGCCTCGGGCTCCAGGGTGGAGGGCGCTTGTGGGCTCCGGCTTTCCAACATCAGCAGCTCCCTACGTGTTTGAGCCAGTTTCAGATCTCACCCCGAGGGAGAGACCATGGGGGCGTAATGGAGGAAGGGTCGTGCTCACGCAGGAAATGAGAGTGACCTCTGGGGAGGGCGCGGCCGACGCGACGGCCCCTCCACACAGCGATCAAACGCATCCGGAAGGTCGGCCCACCTCAAATAGGTCTGGGCTGGGTGGGCCCCCCACCCCCTCACCCCCCATACTCCATCAGAGTCGGATGGACGTTCGGAGCTTTGCACCAGCTTCATAGGGCACATTCGTTTAGGAACAAGTTTTTAAGTGTTTGATATCATCCAATGACCACAATGAATCAATTGGAATCTTTAAATTGGGATGAGATGCATCACACGCATTACTGCTGGGATAACATTTCTCATTTTAAAAAATAGTGCGCCCTTATTAAATTTTCAGTGAAATGGACATAACACGCCCTTAGCAATTTTCCCTGTGGACGTGACTGACCCTCATATGCGGAGGGATCTTTCATGAGTGGCTGAGGGTCCATTTCCTCACAACAGCCCCCAAGACCAGGATCTGCATGGACACAGGTGATTTGGGTGACCGTCCCAGGAAGCACAGGCGAGGAGGAAAGACAGGGACCTTTACGGGAGGTCAGTCCTCCAGGGCCCCACTGAGAGACCAAACAGGACACACGGGCGAGTTGTCCCAAGCAGACAAGAGGGGGCTGAGGCATTCCTCCACTGACCCTTGACCCCACCGGTTGGAGGTCACTCCTGGGGCCTCCACTCACCATCCTCAGCCCGTCCTGTGAGCGGGATAGGCTCACACCTGAGACCAGAGAACGTCCTTGTCAGCACACAGACGCGAGCAGGACCCTGCCGGTGTGTTCATGAGTCCCCTCCCCCGCCCCCCACCCCACCCCCATCCACGAGCAGGCAGGCACCGCTGGGGGAGGGGCCCCCAATGTGGCACCGACAGCCTCCGGTCCGTGCTCTGCATTTGCGTGTGGGTTTAAAGAACTTGGCTGCTGCCAGGCGATCCTGGCAGGGTTCTCCAGAAAGGCTCGCCTTCTCCCTGATGCACCCCTGCCTTCCCCACACACCCCCATCCCACCTCTGGGGCCACGTGTATAGACAGCTGTGTGTGGCCCCAAGGGGACCACAGTTCCTTCCCCCTTCAACTTGCCTCCTCCCTGTGCCCACCGCTCTCCTTAAAGGACCCCACAGTCCACTGGTTGTCCATGGCCCCACCAGACAGGGGTCACCATGACCCTCCCGAGGCCCTCACTCCTCACTTCCCGTCGGCCTCCAGTCCTGGGAATGTGACCTCCGGAGTCTCCTTCCGACGGACTCTGTTCCTGCTGTCACACTGGCCCACGTGACCACCTTGCCTCCACTCTGAACACGAGCCGCCACTTGCTCGCAAGCACGCCCCCCGTGGTCCACGCAGCACGTGGCGTCCCACGCACCAAACGCTCTCTCCTCCGGCCCGATGCCTGGGGGCTCCGTCCGTGTTTCCCAAGTGAATAACTGAAGGAGTGAATGAACGCCATCCCTTCAAAGACATCTGGGCCCCAGCGTGTGCACACGCAGCCTTTTGCTGCCACTCACCCTGCAACTCTTAGCCTAAATGTCACTTGCGCCCGGACGTCTTCCGTGGCTCTGACAGCAGGAAGCTCTAGCTGAAACAACCTGACTCTTCCGTCAAACCCCGCTCACAGCAGAATTAGAGACCTGCGGGATTTCGTACTGGGCGATCGTCTGAGACCGTGGCCCCCGACGGCCAGCACAACCAGACTCCCCAGCTCGTGGGGACCTAGCCGTCGGCAACGCCGCGCCTGGTGAAAGGTACGAGAACCGGTCAGACCAGACTCGCGGGCGCCACCCCGCCACGAGCTGGGGGGACCTCATCCAGCTCTCGGGAAACCCGGGTGCTCCCAGGAGCTGAGGCCTCAGCACCTGGCAGGTGTGATGCACACTCCTAGCCACGTGGGCTCCAAGCGAGAAGGGACGGGAGCCCGTGGGGCTGGCTGGGAGGGCTTCGGGCAGCTGGACACAGGAGCTGGGCTCCGGCCTTGTCCCCCAAGGCCAGGGAGGGCGGCTTTGCCAAGACATATGACAAAGCTGAGGCTTCGCCGAGGAAATGCCGGCCTCCTTAGGCATCTGGTCAGCAACCTCCAAACAACCCGAAGCGTGTGGAGGAAGGGACCTGGAGCCGCAGGTCCCCCAGAGGCCAGAAGCGACAGAGGAGGAAATCCAGACCGCCAGGTGCGCCGCCAGGGGCAGGAGCCATGACGCCCTGGGAAGGCGTGCGGGAAACCCAGGGTCTCAGGACAGGGCTCAGGGATGGGTCATTGCACGTGGGGGGGACCCCATCAGAGGAAGGGGGAGGCCACCCCAGCTCGGGCTGCTCGCGGCCAGGCCAGGGTCTCCTGGCCCCAGCTCCAGCCTGGGCGCGGTTTGGCGAGGCCGCCCCCCTGCGGGCACTGGGGACTCCTGGATAAGCCAGAACTTGAGGGAGAACCTGCGGAGACCGGGGTCCCCTAAAACCAGTGACTCAGGATCCCCACGGCTCTGCTTTCGTTCAGCCTTGCCAGTCCTGCCTCGGCCAATAGTAACCCCAGGCACCCCCTTGCTGTCGCTTCTGTAACACAACCGCACGCTTTGTAGGTTAAAACGGCACCAATTGACTGCCTGGGAGCTCTGGAGGTCAGAAGTCCGAAGTCAGAGTGTGGGTGGGGCCGCGTTCCTTCCTGAAGCTCTTGGGGTGGAGCCGTCCAGCCATTTCCTTGTCTTCTCCAGCGGCGCGAGGCACCTGCCGCCCATGGCTCGCGGCCCCACCGTCTTCAAGGCCGGCGGTCAAGGCCCGCGGTGCTGCGCCCGTCCTCCATGTCTCAGCCTAACCCCTCCCTCTTTCCTCGCGAGGACCCTGGGCCATCCGCGGCGGTCCTCTCCACTGGAGATCTCCGTTAATCACGGGATCCCGCCAGCCAAGGAAGGGAACACATTCACGGGCTCCGGGGATTAGGACGCAGACCTCTTTGGGGGGACATTATTCTGTTCGCCACAGTCCTTACGCGTGAAAAGGGGTTATGTCCCTGCTGTCAAGAGAGCAGGAGAGAGAAAACGGGGGAAGTGTCATCAGCTCCAGCACTGAGGACCTGAGAGTGGGCTTGGCAGGAAAATCCAAGGGGCCTCCAGTCATCACGGGCAGACAGAGCCCCGAGGACAGACAGGCCTCTGACCAACGTCACGGAAGGGGACAGCCGGCGGGGGGCTGTACAGACCTGACAGACCGCTCGTGGCTTAGCCAGCACGTAGCCTGTGTTCCCCGACCTGGAAAACGTTCTGGAAGGGAGTGTCAGCCCCCGGAGCCCCAAAGATCATCTCTCCAGACCGGAGTAACGTCCCATGTGAGGAAGGGGTTAGAATCCTCCCTGCGCTTAGAGCCATGACACCTGTTTGCGCGCTCTGAGATCCAGAGTGTGTGGCTCCACGCGGAAAGAAGGAGATACACGCCAAGGGCTGAGGTGAGCGGCAAAGCCAGGATGAACCCACTGGCGAGCGGATCCGTGGGTCCGAGCAGCCTCAACGCTGAGGGGTTGGATCTGTCTATACTCCTGTTGCTGGATTACTCCGTTTGCAAGGACCTGGCAGCAGCTCCATCTCAGACCTTCGACCTGACCCCCCCTGTTCTCCCTCACCCCCACCCCCATCACCCGAGGCCTCTTTTCCCACCGGTTCTGCCGCAAAGAGCTGTTGTCAAAGGGCACCACAACTGCTGAGCCAGGAGCACGGGACGGCACTAGGACTGAGCAGGCAGGGCTGACCTGCTCTGAAATAGAACAGAGGTCGGAAGAGGAGGGCAGGTCCAGGAAGCAAGGGGCTCCCAAGTCAGCCTGGGGCCCTCCACCTGAGCCATTCCCGTGCCTGGGCTCTCATTTGAAGTGTAAAGTTCAATCCTTTCTAGTGCATGCACAGGGTTGTGCAAACATCACCGCGGTCATTTCCAGAACATTTTCATCACGCCCAAAGACAGCCTTCTGCCATCAGCCCCCCCTTTCTCCTGTCTCCCCCCCTCCCCCGCCCTGGGCCACCACTCATCTACCTGCTGTCTCTGTGGATTTGCCTGTTCGGGACATTTCGTCTAAACGGGACCTCACAGTATGGGGCCTTTTGTGTTCTGGCTTCTTGTACCTAACAGGGTGTTTCCAAGGCTCACCCACGTGGCTGCAGGTATTGGCGTTCATTCTTTTGACAGCTGAACAATATTCCACGGTATGAGAGGGTGCACTGTGCCCCCCACTCACGTGCTGAAGGGCATGCGCGTGTCTCCCCCTCGCGCTGTTGTGAAGACCACCACGGCCCCTACTTCCGGAGCTCTGCCTTCTCACCAAGGGGTGGTGTCTGATCTACCTAGAAGCAGTACCAGGGCGGTGCCTTCGGCGACCCCTTCTCTGTCTCCCCAGGCAGGAGCTGCAGGGAGCAGCTCCCCAGGGAGCACCCCAAGGCTTGCAGCTCTTGCAAACTGTGGCCGACATGGCCCCACTTAGTGTATGGTCGGAGGACACGCGGGGCCCTGTTCCCGCCACCGACGGCCTGTGCCTCAGTCCAGATCGCGTGTGGGCTCAGTCTTCCCAGGGGTCCTGACCACGAACCCGGCGTCACCGGCCCCGAGGGCCCTCGGGTAAGCCCACGCAGCCCGCCTCGCCAGCGGCCCGCAGCCCAGGGCCCACAGGACGGAGTATTAACGACCGCAAACAGGTTTCGTAACCCTCGATGGAAACATCATGCTCTGTGCTCCTGGGTACAATGCCCACACCCAAACACTGTCATTATACAATCCTTGGAGCAAAGCTTTCCCCCCCTTGGAGCAGAGTAATGTAAAATCCACACCTTTGCTTTCTTTATTTGGACCAGATCCACCGAAATCAATGCATTCCTTCTTCCGCTCGCCTGCTGGGAAATCGGTGTGACTCTTATCTAAAGCTGCGTTGTACCCGGTACCCAGCCCTCTGGGAATGAGCACTGGAGGTGAAAGGGGAGAAACAGCTCATGGCGCGGGAAGTACAGACAGCAACATGCACACGTGCACACACCGACACGGACACACGCACATGGGCTTGCACCCACACGCATACACACACGCGTGGCACGGACTTGTGTGTCTGGCTCCCCGGGGGGTCCCGAGGACCGTTTAATGAAGTGACCCACCAGGTCACAGCCACGGGGGTATCTCAGCTCCACGGATGGAGCCACACAGGGAGAAAAACCGAAGTCACGGGAGCCAGAGATTCTAAAGTGGGGGAGGTCAGGGTCTAGCGAGCGCAGAACAGTCTGGAAGGAAATCAGTGGGAAACGGGGCAGTTGAAACGGGCTGGCCATGCAGCAGGACAGGGGCACAGACAGAGGAAAGGGCTTACAAGAAAATCCAAGTTTGGGGCACGTGAAATGTCAGTGGGGGGATAAAGTGGACGCTGGGGACAAGGGTCAATGCGACTCAGGCAGGCGCTGGGGGGATCACACCTGCCGGAAGGAAGCCGGCCTCGGGGACGGCCACCCGAGAGAGAAATGGGGGCACTCACACAAGCAAACAGTGCACAGGACTCAGAGTCCGTGCAAAGACTAGAACATAGAAGAGGGAGGGGGCCTTGGGACCTTCACCCTCTGAGGACAGCTGCTGTTCACCCAGAAGCCAGAGCAGGCCTCACAAGGGAAGCGGATCCGCCTTTCCTGTGCACTGGCTGCTGTCCTGTAAGCCTGTGAGGGGCCCTGTCCCCCGGGGCGCAGGTGGGGACCCTGCTCAGACAAGGACTTGCCTAGGTTTGCTTGTGACTGCAGACCCCAGATGGGCCGGGACTCCCAGCTGCAGACCCCGGCCCACAGGCTGGGTGTCTGGAAGGGGCAGACTGGGACATGCCCGGGGAGGGGTGGGGTGGACAGCTCCCCAACGCCCACCTACCCCAGCTGTGCCTTGTGCCACCGTCCAGCAGGGGCCCCAGCCCTGGGGTCGCCGGGAGCTGCAGCCCAGGGAGAAGCCTGATCTCGGGTGAGGCCAGCTCCCCGGGCGACCCCAATCGCCTCCAGGGCGAGGCCAAGAACTGCGCCCAAAGCCTCCACTCTGGAGACTGCTCGTTGGCCAGGTACCTGCCAGCCATGTGCTCAGTGTTTTAAACGTTTAACCTCCACAAACCAGCGGCATCTGGTCATTTTGAAGGACTCTGTGTTTTAAGATGAGCTTTCAAACCGAAGGCCCGGGTGGTGAGTCTGAAGCAGGCGCGGGTCAGGGTAAGGAAGCAGGGATGAGGACAGCAGAAGGGGGAGGCCCGGCCGAGGGGCCTTCCGGGGCCCAGGGCGCGGCTCCCACGAAGGCACGGCACCTACCCGTCAGGTTGTGCCCGTCCCGGAAGCGCCCAAGAGCAGCGAACCTCTCACCTGGATCCGCACTGGGCAAGCTGTGAGGTCGAATTTGCTCTGGGCAGGACGGGACGGCCGGAGATGGAGCCGGCTTCCCAGGGCTTATCGCAACCACGCAGGGACCCCCGGAGGAGAGGCCTCCCTGGACCTCACCCCTCAAGTCCCCGACCAGAGCACCCCCTGGAAAACTCTGGATCAACTTGACTGTGGAAGAGTGTTAACCCCCAGAGACGGGGAGGGAGAACCTCTCTGAGGACGAAGAGCCCAGCCGGGCCTGTCGGGCTGCCCTCTGTAAGAAGTCATCCAATTTGCCCAGAAACTCACCATAAGTGAGTCAACAACACTTCAGTGAGTACCCACAGGGATCACGGCTCTGACCCCGCCCTTCTCTGAAGATGAAGTAGCCCCTCCTACTTGCAAAGGGACCAGATTTTCCTTTTTAAAAAAATGTTTATTCATTTATTTTTGAGAGAGCGAAGCGGGGGAGGAGCAGAGAGAGAATTCCAAGCACTGGCGGCCCAGAGCCCAACGCGGGGCTCGAACTCACAAACCGTGAGATCATGACCTGAGCAGAAATCAAGAGACTGATGCTTAACCGACTGAGCCCCCAGGCGTCCCCAGATTTTCCAGCACAGCCAACCCCCTGGGTACTTTTGGGGTTTCGTGACCCTGCCCCCCATCCCGGGCTTGCACCTGCCTGGGGGCAGGAGTCCACGCCCGGACCCCCGGAGCCCCTGCTCACCTCTCCTCCTTCTCCCCACTCGTTTCTCCAAACTGCCAAACTCCAACTGACTCATTTTATAGAGAAATATGTGGCGATGCCGATGTGGATTAAGGCAGAGAGAAAGCCAAGAAACGAGAACACAAGGAAAGGAAAAGCTGCCTCTCGTGTTCCTGGCAAAGGTGCTCTCACAGCTTCGGTGGGACGCGGGGCTGCCTGGGTTTCAAAGGCTCCTCTGTGGCCGGGGACCGAGAAAAAGTCAAGTCATGAATGTGGGAAAGGAGGGGGACCCCAGTGATCTGAGCTCACCGAACTCATAATTCACTGATTCTCTGATCCCTCGGGGCTAGCAGAAAAGGTGTTTCTAGTCACCAAATGTATACCCATGTACTTTTTTAGCCTCCGTATAAAGAAGTCTTCGTCTGATCTTGAGCCACAGAAAATGTTAGGAGTAGGTTCCGCTGAACATAGCTAAGATCTGACAACAGAAAACTCGATTCTCACGCAGAGAAGAAGTCCAAAAGCCAGCATTCTGGGGCAGATATGGCAACCTCATGAGGTCAACAGAACATGCTTCTTTTTTTCTGTTCTGCGCCTCTTCTCAAAGTCCACTCTTGGAACAATACGGCTGCCCGAGCTCCAGCCATGACATCCGCATTCCAGGCAAGGGAAAGAAAGAAGCAGGGGGATGGAGAGAAGGGGCCCCTCCCTTTGAAGCAGACTTCCCAGAACTCCTGAAACATCTTTCCATGGATATCTCCTGGCAGAACATCACATGAGGACCGAGAGAGTCAAGAGGCTGGAAAAGGTGGTCCTTTAACTGGGTACCTTGCCACCCCAAATACCATCAGATTTCTGTTGCTCAGAAGGAAGGGGAGGGTGGGTGTCGGGTGGGTTCCAGCAGTCTCTCACCAGAACTTATTCTCCTGTTGAAAAGCAAGTCTTCATAGGCGGCCATCATTGCATTTCGCTTCCTCTATTTCCATACCCAGCCTAGGGAGGGCGCCAGTTGTAGCTGGCGATGATGGGATGATGGCCCCGGCCCCGAGGTAGATGAGGGGTTGATGAAAACCAGAGCAGGTGGGGGGAGGCTTGCAGGGTGTGACTCCGTTTCTCGCTTTTCACTTTCTGCATCCATGGCCGCGTCCGTTGACCAGTCACTCAAGGCCAGGGGTTTACCAGCACTTCCTTTGTGCATGGAGTCCTGATCTCGAAACTTATGCCCTCGTAGGACCCTTCACTGGTGTCAGATGCTTGGGGCCAGGTCTGCAAAGACATGGGAGCACGGGAGGGAGTAGCCAAGTGTTGGGCCAGGGTGGCCCACGTCCCGAGGGCTGGCGTTGTGAGCTCTCTCTCTGAATCACCGTCCCGCGAGAAGGCGTCTACTCCAAACCTGTCACTAACGGCCTCCCCGCAGGACAGAGACGGCTTTTCCCGGAAGACCAGAGGCAGGCAGTGCTCTCCCCAGCCCTTCCCGGCCGTGGAGCCGAGTCCTGGAGGCAAAGGCCTGGCGTCTGACTCTGACACCTTCCCGGCCCGCACGCCCTCGGCTCCCGTCGAAAACCTGAGCAAGGAGAACTAAGTCCCCTCCGTCTCCAAGGGCCTCCAGCTTTTTCTTGAGAACCGAGAGGACCTGACTTGCTAACCAGCCTTGCGGGGGACCACCGTGCCCTTGGAACCCAGGAGGCCCGTCGCTGCCGCGTCCCACACGGTGCCCTGTCCCCGCCGCGCCCACAGCAAAGGCCCAGATAGGCCGCAATGGGACCAGAGGCAGCACAGCGCCTCCGTCTTCCTCCGCCACCTGCAGACCGTTATTGAGCGAAATGTGGGCCACACGGAGAGGGTTATTAAGAGAAGACTCTTTTCTTGCCTCTTCTTAAAATGTATATAAATACATACACTTTTATTTAAAAAAAAAAGTGTCTCACTTTGGAAGAGGCCAAGAAATGCACGTGTCCTGCGCTTTCTGGTTGATCAAAGAACAGCTTGACCCGATAAATGGAAATTTTAAGGCGCTTACAGGGCCTGGAAAGAGACGCAGAAGCCAATCTGAGCATCAAATAAAAATACCACCTGGGTTCGGTGGTGCCGAGTAACAACAGCCGGCTCGTCTGAGCTCAGACAATTATTACGTGAGGAAGGATTTAAGTCTGCACAGCTAAAATGGTAAAAAGATGTTTAGCAATGAATAAGGAGACAAAAATAGCCCAAGCAGTCATGCCCCACACACCCTTGGGCAGAGGGCGTCCGGCACGTCTGGAAACAGAGGCTGAGAATGGAGAGAGTTGCCAAGGACGCCCTCAGCCATGAGACATCAGAGCAATAGCACCTGGGTGCCCGGAGTTTAGGGTCACCCCGTACGCCCAGTAAGCGAAGGGGTGGGTGTGGAAGTGGAGATGAGGAGGAAGTCCAGGGGTCTACAGACTACGGGCATTTTCTCAAAATATTTGAACTCTCAACTCAAACCACCATGTATTCGTGGGGGGCACCCACATCCCCTGGGTCCCCTGGAGTCTTCCCAGAGGGCCCCTTTCTGTCCCAAATCCAGACTAGAATTCTCTTCAGACAGCCCAGGTCCTCAGGTCATGCACCTGGGCAGATGCTGCCTCCCCCTGCCTCCCCCACCCCCTGCCCTGCGCCTCCTTCAACCCATACCTTGGCTGGCTCTAGAACAAAGCCACATGCCGAGGCTGTGGGCCAAAGGAAAGATTGCCTGCTGGCCGCCCCCTGTTAATGAGCAAGAGGAGGGGAGCCTGGGGTGGGGGGGTGCCGCTCTAGATCTCTGTGGCGTGTAGCTGCCACAGCTCTGCTGGTGTGGTGGTGAGAACAGAGCTCACATCCTGGGCCAAGCACAGTGTGAAGTGCTTTTCCATGTGTCGTTATTAAAATATTAAAAATAAGCCCCTCTGTAAACCGCAAAACCCTTGAACTTGGCATCACATGCCACCTGGACACCATCCTGCCTTGCCTGTTCCCCAAACACACGTGTGCATGTGCACACACACACACACACACACACGTGCGCATGCACATGCAGTCTTGCTGTCCTTCCTAATTTCTTTCCTTGAATTCTTGAACCACTTTTAATGAGGCTGCCCCGCCCATCAGTCCCCCAAAACAATCTCAAGGCCACCAGTGACAACCCCATTGCTAAAGGCAGCGCTCAGTTCTCAGCTGGCCTTTCTTTCCTTTTCAAGATTTTATTTATTTATTTCTATGTTTTTGTTTTATTTTAAAGAGAATCAGAGAATGCATGTGAGCAGGGGAGGAGGAAAAAGGGAGAGAATCGTAAGCAGGAGCTTATGATCAGCGTGGAGCCCAACACGGGGCTCGACCCCACGACCCTGGGATCATGACCTGAGCTGAAATCAAGAATTGGATGCTCAGCCGATTGAGCCACCCAGGCGCCCCTAAAGACTTTACTTTTCTAAGTAACCTGTACACCCAACATGGGGCTCGAACTTACAACCTTAAGATCAAGAGTCACGTGCTCTACTGACTAGGCCAGATGCCCCAGTTGGCCTTGGACATTGTGGATCACTCCTACCTTCTAGAACGCTCTGTCACTGGCCACATCTGGCCCATATGATGACTTATTATAGATTAGGAAAACTCACCACTCTGGGCAGAGGCAGCTCAGAGAGCATCCAGCCCACGGGCAGAACGAGGCAGCCCCCTTCACGGGGAGCCTTGATGCAGTATGCAGACTGCACAACAGGACAGGGCCGTTCTACAGGGCTACAGGCTGAGGAGCCGTCCGATGGTGAGAAGTCAGAGGCACAGGGAACCGGAACAGACCCCAGAAAAGGCAGTTGGGAATGGAACGAGGTTCCTGGAGGAAAGAAACAGAATGGAGAAGGAAAGAAGTGTGTCCTCCAGTGGGGTAGGAGCCTTCTGCTGTTCTCTTACCAAGAATCTGACCCATCAGCGTATTCTGATTTTTAGGAAATACGCACTGAGGTATTTTGGAGTAAGGCTCACAACTTGTGCAATGTACTCTCAAATAATTCAGATCCATATGTATGCACCTAAAGCAAAAGCTCGAGCAGACGGGGCATACCCAACGGCAGGTGGTCTGGGATCTCAGGCACGTGGATGACCTCATACTCTTTGGTAACTTCCAACTTTCCTGTGAGGTTCAAGTGATTTCCATCTAAAATACTATTTTAGAAGAGAATCTAAGGGCAAAACCATGGAGACAGGAAAAAGATCAGTGGTTGCTAGGGTTTGAGGAGAGGAGTTTTCGGGTGATGAATCTGGTCTGTGCCATTTTTTTTAATGTTTATTTTTAAGAAACAGAGACAGAGCATGAGTGGAGGAGGGGCAGAGAGAGAGGGAGACACAGAATCCGAAGCAGCTCCAGGCTCCCAGCTGTCAGCACAGAGCCCCATCCAGGGCTCAAACTCGGGAACACTGAGATCATGACCTGAGCCGAAGCTGGATACTTAACCAACTTAGCCACCCGGGCGCCCCTGGCCTGTACCATGGGTAACGGCGGGTGTGCGGAGTTATGCACTCGCCCAGACCCACGGAATGAGCAGCACGGGTGAGCCCCACTCTGGGTGCCCAGCTCTGGGTGCCGACGGCGCGTCAGTGCGGGCTCATGCACCGTAGCAGGTGCGCCGCTCTGGTGGGGAGGCTGGCAGCGGGGAGGCAGCCGGGGGGCCGGGGCATGGGGAGGGCTATACGGGAGCTCCCTGAACCTCCCCCTCAAATTTGCTGTGAACCTAAAACTGTTCTAAAATAATAAATATCCTTTAAAATAAAAAAGTTGCAGTGGCTAAGCCTGAAGGAGCCCACCTCCACGAACCCCAGCGCAGGGGCCCAACACCTCGTCCTCTCGCCGTCCTGCACCAGCACATCAGCTTCCCCCGGGCCCAGGCCCTCCCTGTCCAGCTGCACCAGGGCCTCCCCCAGCGTGGGGTCCCTCGGGCCGGGCCAGGGTGTGACAGCTGTGTTCAGGGAGCAAGGGCCAGTAGCACTGGGCCCACATCACCTTGGGAAAGGTGCTCTCGAGTAAGCAAGCCCTAGGGCCTGGCTAAGATCCCTATCCCCTCCCCAGACCCAAATCTCAGCCACATTTGCTCAAGGTCACCTGCAGGGAGGGGAGCCAACGAGCCCCCAAGGCAGAATCTCCTGGGGGTCGGCATCTCCTCACCTGAGCAAGGAGGACAGCCTGTCTCCACCTCCCAAGGAAAGATCCAGAAGGGAGCTGTGTCTGGGCCTGTACAAGGGACAATGTGAGCCCCACAGGATCAGGCTCAAAGCTCCCGGACCGACCCTCACAGAGTCCCCTGCCCCCTTGCCAGGCCGTACCGGTGACCCCGGTAGGCCTCTCTTCCCACGTGAGGCTGGGGCTGGGCAGCGTCAAGGGGCGTGGGCAAACCTATGGGGAGAAGGGCAGCCACGGCACCCGCCCCACGATCACACCCACCTGCTCCCCCACCCCCACCACGGGGGGGTGGGTCCGTGTTGAACGTGAACTCCCGATGGATGAGGCTTTCCAACTAACGTTTCATTTCAAGGTGTATAAATATCGTAGCATTGGTCAAGGTTCCGACTCTTTGCTTCAAAAGTACACCCTAAACCAGCGACTGATTTCACCATTCACATTTCTGCTTAGAGAAATATTCCAAAGCAAACAGGTCTCCGTAAGCAAGGCTTGCCAAAAATACTGTTTCCTAATATCTTTGTTGATACGAAAAGAAAGAGTCCTGTACTAAAGGTTTGGCAAAGAGTCACAAGGATAATCCTTGTGTGAAGGAAGACAGCCAGGCACGGCAAGTTTTGTCACCTCTTATTTTTAAAGAGAGCATGTGGGTCATGCCCCAAGCCTAAAACCCAGAAATAAAAAGATTCAGAAAAGATCGCTCTGAAATTTTGCCCTCCTTTCAGCTTTTGAGGGGAGCACAGCAAGTTTTTAGAAATTCAGGGCTGTAAACTTAAGCTTCCAACTCTTTTGAAGAAGAACTTGTTTTGCATTGTTTCTTTTTCTCTTGTTACAGAGGGCGCCTGGGCGGCTCAGTTGGCAAAGCATCTGCCCCTTGATTTTGCATCTGGTCATGATCTCACGGTTCATGAGTTCAAGCTGCGTGTTGGGCTCTGGGCAGACAGTGTGAAGCCTGCTTGGGATCCTCTCTTTCTCTCTCAAAAATAAACGTTGAGAAAATTAAATAATGAAAAAATTCAAAAAATAAAAAAGATGGATTTATTGAGATAAAATGAACATGTGACGAATTCGTTCTTATTTCACAGTATAAACATGTTTGTTTAAAAACCAAATCATTATGTTGTACACCTTAAAGTAATAGAATGTGATGTGTCAATTATGCCTCAAAAAAAGTCATCATTTTTAGGTGTACAGCCCCAGGTGTGGGCAATGCAGGAGCCACGTTACCACGGCCACGGTCGCGACACAGAGCATCCTGTCTCCTGGTGTCCCTTCGCTGTCAGTCACCCCCCCCAGCACCCCTGATTTGTGCCCCTGTGGTTTTTTGCCTTTTCCAGAATGTCATTTGGGCGGCAGCACACAGTAGGTAGTGCTCCGCATCTGGATGCTTTCACTTAGCGTAATGCCTTTGAGCTCAGCGAGCGTTCATTCACCGAGCGGCGTTCCACTGCTCGGATGTGGCCCTCCTTCACCCACGCGCCAGCTGGTGGCCATTTGATCGTCTCCAGTTTGGGTGATAAAATTGCTACAGGTTCTCTTTCCTCTGGAGTAAAGAGCCAGGAGAGGCCCTGCTGGGTCGCAGAGGAAAGTGTCCGTGTGACTGCGTGAGAAACGGCCACCTGTCTGCCACGTGGCTGCACGTGGTTGCACGTGGCTGCACTGCTTCCCAGCAGCTGTGGATGAGCGTTCCGGGTGCTCCACACCCTTGCTGGCATTTGACGTCACCAGTACTAGCTGTTCCAGTCGGAATGTGGCGGTAGGCATCTCATGGTTGTTTTAATGTCCGTTTCCCGAATGACTGACGATGTCGAGCATCTTTTCATGTGTTTCTTTGGGGTCCGTGTCTCTCGTTCGGCGAAGTGTCTGCTCAGCCCATTTTCAGAAACGGAGGCTCCGCATCTTCTTGCCCCAGCTGCTAACGCGAGGTGGAGGGGGGCACCGGGAGGCATCTCAACATGCTGGTCGCCATCATTTTCCTCCATGGGACCCCTAACGACGCCCTGGAGGTGGCACCCTGAGAAGCTTCCGCACGTGAGAGATCCCAGTGCTGGAGGAGCGTGGGTCCCATGGGAGGAGCGTGATGTCTTCTCACCCACACGGAAGGGAAGGCTCCGTACAGTCTCTCCGATTCTGTATTTGCTAGCTGTCCTGAGCGGGACACGACGCGTGGTGACCATGTAACTGGCACACGTAGAGCCCCCCAGAAGGCTGCCTGGTGCTGGACCCTTGGCCGGATTGTGTCGGTCTTAATTAACCAAGTTCTCGACCGCATGAGGGCAACTGGAGCCATGCGGCGAGGTCACCCTTCGGCGCTGGATGGAAGAGCAGGGCTGGACCCAGACGGAGAGCTGCAGGCTCTGGGGCCGCGTGCAGGCTCCCAGCACGAGAGTGGCGTGACTTGCGGCCCTTGCGCGCCTGTCCCTTCGGCTGCGGCTGCTCACCTGCCCCAAGGTGCTTGTCTTCTCTCCGTGCACGGTCTGTGTGGCCCCCGCGAGCCAGCCTGCCATGACCCCCAATCCGCTGGCGCCCACGCCCGATGCTCTGAGCTAGTGTTCCGCAGCCGAGCAACTCTGCCACCCTTCAGCCAGGGGACAAGGGGCAAGGTCTGGGCATGCCCTTGCTGGTCGAAATTAGAGACGGGTGCTTCTGACATTGAGTCCCGCTCCTGGATGGGGCTCAACACCCTACAACACACGGGCAGCCCCCCACACCCAGCAAGGACCCAGTCCCCGGGGTCAACGGCACGGGCACTGTCTGCTTCAGATCCGTAGGGCGTTCTGCTCAATGACAGACACGTCTAGTGATCAGGTGTCCCCAACACTGTGGCATTTTGGGTCCCTTCAGGGCTCAGGAACTTCAGAGTTATCTTCAATTCCATTCTAGTTTTATCCCCATCAGGGAAAAAAAGGAAAAAGGCAAAGACAAATGAAGAAGGCATGAATAACGTATATGGCCCATAATTTGGACGTAAATGGGACTGAAGACATCAGCGTGCCTTTGACAGATTCACAACTGTCACATCAAAGGCCGGAGAGCGTCTGCACAGTGCACTTTGCAGGTTCAAGTCCGAGAAACCTGGGCGTTATCTCTGATGGTGAGGTTTATGTTTTCTCATTTTCACGCCGTTTGAATTTGGAGGCTTAGAAAACTGGTTTTTTAATAAAAGTAAATTGGAAACTAGGTTAGACATAGGTGATAGTTCATTTTCCATGTCATGCATCACATTTAAATTTTGTGTGTGATTTTATACATGATGATCACCTTGACTAGGCTACGGCACCCAGCTTCTGGTCAAACATTATTCTAGATGTTTCTATGAAGGCATGTTTGAAATGACATTAATATTTGGTCAGTAGACGTTGCGTAGAGCAGATTGCTCCCCGATATGCGGGTGGGCCTCATCCAATCAGTTGAAGGCCTCAGAGAAACAGACTCACTTCTCCCAAGGAAGGGGAAATTCTGCCAAAAGACAAAATAGAGGCTCGAACCGCAACTCCTTCCTGTGTCCCCAGCCTGTCGGCCCACCCTGAACATTTTGGACTTGCCAGCCCGCATTATTGTGTAAGATAATTCCTTAAAACAGCCTTTCTCCGTCTCCCCCCTTGTAAATGCATATGTAAATGTGTATGTATATGGACACACACACAAGTTGATCGTGTTTTCCGAGAACGCTAATATACTATCTTTACTATTGTCCTTACAAAATGGCACCCATCTGAGATTTTTCAATGGCTGACACTGCGTTGCTCACGTAACTTTGGTTATTTTTCCGTCTAGAAGAGTTCGGATGTCATGGACACCTGCGTCATCCACGGGCATGACTAGCTCATGTGACCAGCGCCGGGGAGTGTGTCCAAGGAACAATGTTGAGAATGGCCGTCCCGCCCACCCAGACCAGAGCTCGATGACCACAGGGCTCTGCCACTGCCACTGCCGCAAGACGGGAACAGAAGCGCGGATCGTGTGTGGCTCCTCCTGGGTTCAGGGACAAGAGTGCGGGAAGCCACCCTGATGTGGAGCAAAAGATGGGAGGTTTTGAGGAGGAAAGAGCTCAGGACAAGTTCAAGCCCGAGCTAAGCTGGACCGGCGCCGGATGAAAAGTGGGGTGAGGCGCAGGGCACACAGCACCCCATCGCTTGACATGACCAGCACTCGTAGGAGATGATGGTGGGGTAAGGCCCGGCTCCTTATCCCCTACTTGGTCTTTCACGGGTCCCAGAATGCAAAGAAGGCCGCAAGCATTGGCTGAGTGAAGAGAACACTACTACTCCAGCGTGGCTTCGTCTTGGTTACGTCCGCAAAGACCCCGTTTCCAAATCAGGTCTCATTCCCGGGTTCGGAAGGTTAGGAAGTAGACCTATTCGGGGACACAGTTCAACCCGCTAAGGGCTCAACCCTGTCCCGGTGAATGCCGCGCCCTCGGGGGGTGCCGCGGGCCAGTGAGCAGGGAACAGAGCAGTCCCCCAGGGCTCCCTGAGGGCCAGGCTGGGGCCGCTCCCCGGGGGGCCTGGCAAAGCCCCCCGCAAGCACGTGCAAGGGGAGGGAGCAGAGATGCCTGCGACCCGGGGCCGGGGAAACAGGCCTCGGCCTCCCTGCTTCTTCCGGGTGGGGCTCCTCAGTCCCTGCATCTGCGCCTGTTTCCGAAGCATCCTCTGCAGGAGGCCTTATTCCTGATGAGGCGGTGTGCCTGCCGCCCAGCACGACGTGGGGACCAGGGGTCAGCCACGTCAGGGGAGATGGCGGAGCGCCCGCCGACAGCTATTTGGCGAGAGCACCTACTACGTGCCAGTCCCCACGCAGGACCACGAAACCTCGCTTCAGAGCTGACGATACCGCTCAGCCTCTTCTGCTGTTCCCGGCAATTCCTCACCGCCACCACTTCCCCCTCCGGCCATTCCCCCCCGGCCGTTCCCGCCCCCCACCATGCCCCCCCCGCCACTCCCCTCCCAGCCATTGCCCCCTCCGGGCCCAGCCTCCCACACCTCCAGGCCCCAGCAGCTTTCTGCTCTGTCCAGTCCCCGCTGCTCTCGGCTGCCCTGCACCTGTGGCCGGACCTCCTCTGCACCCCCCTGCTCCACTCCACGTCTCTGACCCTGTGGCCACCCAGGAGGAATGCAGACCCAAGCCGCCCTCACCACCTTCCCCTCCACACCCTACCCCTCCCCTGCTTCATCTGCCTGTTCAGCCAGCATGAAGCCCACTGTGCGAGGCTAAGCCCTGGGGCTGCAAGCAGGAAGAGGCGCGGAGCCAGTGAGAAAGTACCTGTCATTGCACCGGCCTCTATGGGCTGTGCCAGGAATGCACGAGAATCCCAAAGGAACAGCAGGGAAAAACTCCATCGCTCTGTCCGCAGAGGCCAAGGAGGGCTCCCCGGAGGAGGTGACGCCCTGGCTGTATTGAAGGAAGAGGAGGAGCTGGCTAGGCATTAAGTGGAGGAGGGTGTTCGCGGTAGAAGGGGGTGAGGACAGGGGAGATGTGTCAGCTGGCGGCAGTGAGCTCTACCTGGTGTCTACTCGGCCTGTAGGTCTGGGAGCTGCCCCAGCCCAGCCCTGCAGGCCCCGCTACCAACGCCCACTGCGGTGACTCCACCCCCCTCCAGGCTCCACCTTGTTCAGGGTCATCCTCAGGGGCTTCCCCATCTCCCTTACCCCCAGACGGCTTTTCTGTGGTCCTAGGCCAGCCAGTCCTGGCTTGGGGATGGGGGGGTGATGGGAGGTGGGGCCGCAGGGACAGGTTGCCAGGCAATACCAGACCCTCCCCGACCTCAGCCAGACCCTGCGGTCCCTGTTGTGACCTGGCCTTGCCCCCACCTGCTGCTGGACCGCTGCACTGTGCTGCTGCACCCCGGACTGGCCCGGGGTCCCCTTCCCCCCAGTGGCTGATGACCCGGGAAGGTCTTCTCTGCCCCCTTGAGAGCCAGCCCCCGGGCCCAGGGCTCTGGACCCTGACCCTGCCTGCCTACCCGCCTCCCGCGAGGCCCCAGGTCCCACCCTCCCGGACGCTGGCCTGAGCGGCCGCTCCCCCGCGGCAGCCCCGGCGTGGCCATCTGCTCCTCCGGCCGCACGTGGCCTCAAGCCCGAGGGCTCCTCCGGCAGCACACCGGCGCGCCCGCACATGTGCCTGACTTTCCAGGGCGCTCAGGCCTTCACCCGGCCGCCCCCGGCTTTTGGACATCACGCTCCCCACGAGCTGCTGGCTTCAGCACTCAGACAGCATCTGCCGGACTCCGGCCGCCCCAGCGCCGGGCCTCTTCTGGACTGTTCCCTCCGGGGCTGCCCCCGGAGGCCAGAGCCAGGACCTGAAGGTGGGGACGGAGGGTGGGCCGTGTGGGGTGCAGCAAGCAGCCGCCACCAGGCCGGGAGGAAGGGGGAGCCGAGCTGGAGCCCCGCGGGCAGGGCGCCGACACCCGCTCCCACGCCCGGCTCCGTCCCAGGCCCCGGCCCCCTTCACTGACCCTCGACCGGGAGGCGTAAGCAAACCGCAATCCCAGGCTAAGGAGCAGGAGGCCCTGGACCAAGGCCGGCAAGTCCAGCTCGACCGGAAGTGGCCACCCCCTCCCTGGAGACCCGCCCTGCGGTCCCTGCAGCCTGCAGGCGGGGCCGGCCGGCACTCAGGACACTTGGGGAGTAGCTGTGTTGTCCCCAGCGGCGGATCAAGGGTGTGACTAGAAAAAGGCGGCCGGACTGTGCTCTGAGGTCTTCCTGTCACAGACACGGTCATCGTGGCCAATGTGTCCCAGGCCTCTGAGTCTCTGTCCTAGATTCTCCCTCACAGATACCTGTGGCCCTGCAGTGTCCCCCCAACCCAGTGTCCCCAGCACAGTGTCCCCAGTGGTGTCCCCTCAGCACGGTGTTCCCAGCACAGTGTCCCCAGCACGGTGTCCCCAGCACAGTGTCCCCCCAGCACGGTGTACCCCCAGCACGGTGTCCCTCCCAGCACAGTGTCCTCCCAGCACAGTGTCCCCCCAGCATGGTGTCCCCAGCACAGTGTCCCCAGTGGTGTCGCCCAGTACGGTGTCCCCAGCACGAGTTGTCCCCCAGCACAGTGTCCCCAGCACAGTGTCCCCATACGGTGTCCCCCAGCACGGTGTCTCCAGCCCACGGGGTGTCCCCCCCAGCACAGTGTCCCAGCAGTGTCCCAGCCACGGTGTCCCCCAGCACAGTGTCCCCAGCAGTGTCCCCAGCACGGTGTCCCCCCAGCCACGGTGTCCCCAGCCTGGTGTCCCCAGCACAGTGTCCCCAGCCACAGTGTCCCCAGCAGTGTCCCCAGCACGGTGTCCCCAGCACAGTGTCCCCAGCACGGTGTCCCCCAAGCCCCCGGTGTCCCCAGCACGGTGTCCCCAGCACGGTGTCCCCCAACCCAGTGTCCCCAGCATGGTGTCCCCCCAGCACGGTGTCCCCAGCACGGTGTCCCCAGCAGTGTCCCTAGCACGGTGTCCCAGCACGGTGTCCCCAGCACGGGTCCCCCCAGCACAGTGTCCCCAGCAGTGTCTCAGCACGGTGTCCCCAGCACGGTGTCCCCAGCCTGAGGTCCCCCAGCACAGTGTCCCCAGCAGTGTCCCAGCACGGGTGCCCCACCACGGTGTCCCCAGCACGGTGCCCCAGCACGGGTCCCCAGCACAGTGTCCCAGCACAGTGTCCCCAACACGGTGTCCCCCCAGCACGGTGTCCTAGCAGTGTCCCCAGCCGGTGTCCCCAGCCCAGTGTCCCCAGCAGTGTCTCCAGCCTCGGTGTCCCCAGCACGGTGTCCCCAGCCGCAGGGTCCCCCCAGCACAGTGTCCCCAGCAGTGTCCCCAGCCACGGGTCCCCACCACGGTGTCCCCAGCCACGGTGCCCCCAGCACGGGTCCCCAGCACAGTGTCCCCAGCACAGTGTCCCAACACGGTGTCCCCCCAGCACGGTGTCCCCAGCAGTGTCCCCAGCACAGTGTCCCCAGCACCGCATCCCCCCAGCACGGGTCCCCCCAGCACTTGTACAGTAAGTGGTCATGGAAACCTGAACAACACTGTTGCCCAAGCAGGAGGTGGCAAACATCACTTTCACTCCTAATCCACCTGCTAGAACAGGTCACCTTGTCTGACCTAATCAAAGGGCCTTGGGGGTGGGGCAGGCAGGCCCTGAAGTTCTGAGCGCCTGGGGGTGCAGGGGCCCAGGGCAGGCGGCCCCAAGAAGGGCCACTTTGACCTGAAGATTCTTTTGAGTTGAAAGCAATCAACACCCGGCAGGTTCAGGAACGTTCCTCGCCTCCCCCACAGCCGCCGACACCCGCCCTGGAAAGGCGAGCCCGCGGCAGGAAGCGCGCTCTTAGCACAGCCTCCTCTCTACCTAAGGGGCTGCTCTGCCCAACAGGGCGACTCCTTTCCCAGCACCTCCTCCCACCTTCCTGCCCGCGCCCCCCCCAGGCTCCCCACGGCCAACCCTCCCCGGAGCTCAGGACGTCCTGTGGCCCGACTGACCCCGGAATCCCACGTCTTTGTGGATTCCCCGTATGCACCAAACGGAGTTGGATCTTCTCCTGCGAATGTGTCCCAGGTCAGTGTGACTCTGGGCCCAGCTGCGAGGACCTTGAAGGGCAGAGAAAGGTCTTCCTCTTCAACAGGTGGGAGGGAAGGAGACCCAGAAGGAAGCACAGAATCTGCTGCTCTGTAAAAGCAGAATCCCATGCCATCCACAAATGTCAGCGGAGCCCCGGCCCGGGGCCAGGTGCCCACCTGCCTGGCGTCTGGTTGCTGAGAAATGAGCTGAGTGACAGATGTGAGAGGCCACACCCTCAGGGTGCAGATGAGGTGGACACCAACACCCCCACCCGCCCTTTAGGCGATGCATGTCCCAGGCCCCAGGGGCTGCTCCGCTGATGTGACCAGAGAAGCTGAAAAAGCGCTTGTTTCCTTCCATTCTGACCCCTAACTTTCTGGTTCGGTTCTTCTTTCCAGCCAGTCTCTGGGCTCAAGCAGAAGACCCTGGGGGCAAAGCGTCGCCTGGTGGGGACCCAAACTACCCCCTCAAGCACCGCCCGGAACCAGGGAGGCCCAGCGTGAGGGACCCCAGGACGGTGACGGACCTGACCTTCGCCGCCCACCTGCACGGACCCGCCACCTTGGCCCCAATTCCCCCTCCGCGCCCCCCACCCCCACAAACCAGGAAGTGTTTCCGGCACTTTGAGGCCGGTCTCTGAAACATTAGCCGCCATCTTCCCCATGTTGGCCTCCCTGAAATAACTTCCTTCCTTCGTTCACTGTCTTGGGGGTGTGTCAGCAGCCAGTGGCCGGGCCTGGCCTGTTTGGGACCCCTGATCCCCAGCTATAAAGCCCCTCAACCTGGCCTCTAAAAGATGGGCTCCAGGGGCGCCTGGGTGGCTCAGTCTGTTAAGCGTCCAACTCTTGGTTTCAGCTCAGGTCACGATCTCATGGTTCATGAGTTCAAGCCCCACATCGGGCTCTGCGCTAACAGTGTGGAGCCTGCTTGGGATTCTCTCTGTCTCTCTCTCTTTCTCTCTCTCTCCCACCCCCTTTCCCCATTTGCACTCTCTCTCTCAAAATAAATAAATAAACAACAACCCATCTGGGTCATTAGTGTATCGAAAAACTCTGAAAGTTAATTTAGAATTAACTTTTTTTTTTCAAATCTGTGTTTCCCCTGTGGTCGATTTTTATCATTCCTATAATTCAGTCAGGTTTTCGCTACCAAAAGGAACACGGAGACGTTTGGTGAGCCGGTGCCTGGGGTCACGGGTGAAGCGTTGAGGAGCGCGCCCTGTGAGCACCGCTGACCCAGGCCGCCCCCAGCAGCCGGGCGGCGCGCCTCTTGTCACTGCGGGCCCCGCGCCCTCCCCGCCGCCCTCCGGTTCCGTTGGCTCGGCTCTGCTCAGAAAACGTTTTTCAACTTTCCGCCTTGCCCAAACCTAGTATCTCTTTAATTAGCAAATTCTCCCAACAGTCTATTTTCAAACTATTATAGATGCGTGTGGAATGTCTTCGCACCTTTCTGTTTGCACCAATTTTCACGGTCCCTGGCTTTCCGGCTACTACCGTAATTGTTTTCAAATGGGAACGTTTGAGAGTTCTGAGCAAGTTTTTTCTATCAGCGTATCACTCATAGGTCATACCACATGAGGGAGTCTGCCTTAATTTTATAACCTTTTCTATTCATCTGCAGGATTATTTTTTCAGCGCATACTCAGTCTCATCCCAGACAGCGTGTCATCCTGCGCATCTGGCTGAGTCCCCGCGGCCGGCCGCTCCGGGACCCCTTCTGGCTGGGCTTATTCCAGACGTGATCATTTTTCTCTGGAATGCTTTCAATTTGCAAAGTAGTTATCTGAGCAAGGAGTGGGAGTAGCCATAACCTCTAATTCTCGTTGAATCCCTATCACATGCCCCGTAGGGCTAAGCACTTGACCTTTAGCTCTCTTGCTGCTCACATTTGACCTGTAGGAGCTCGGGAGGTGGAAATTCCCGAGGCTCCTGTAACAGGTGAGGAGGAAGCTGCTGGTTTCTGAGGTGATATGACTTGCCTGAGGTCATCCAGTCACTAAGTTGAAAGAGCTGGCACCAGTCCCCAGCAGCCAGCTCTCAGCTTCAAATATTCTACCTCCCGGCACCCACCTTTATAAAACTGAAAAAATAAACACCATCTGTATGTTTGTGGCTGTGTCTTAGCTACACCAGTCGTGACCAGAACCACCACAGCTCAAGTTTGCACTTGCACTCCTGTCACTCATGGAACTTTCTCTGTCTTTCTTAACTTCAGAATTAAACCATAATGGGCACCCGGGGGGCTCAGTCGGTTAAGCGTCCGACTTCGGCTCAGGTCATGATCTCGCAGTTCATGGGTTCGAGCCCCACATCAGGCTCTGTGCTGACAGCTCAGGGCCTGGAGCTGCTTCAGATTGTCTCGCTCTCTCTCTGCCCCTCCCCCACTAGCACTCTGTCTCTCCCTCAAAAATAAAATAAAAACAGAATTAAACCATGGCTCCTCAGCCACTGAGGGAAGCTTCCTCCTTCACTATATGATTAATATCAATCCTCAGACTTGAAGGCATTTCGGTTTCAATTAACATTCTCCAGGAATAGCTCAACTTTGCTCTGTGGCATTTTGTTCTTATGTTTGATAAGTCACTGGTACAATTTTTGCTTATTATCTCCTTACATTGTTGTACATATTTGGACCCGTTTAACACGTTATCTGAGCAATGCGGTCCTGAAGGCTAGCTTCTACTAAAACAACTGGTTTTTACTCTAATATTGCTATCTTAGGGGCCACTTAGGTTTTTGGGGCACCTGAGCTTCAGGTAGGCCAATCACCTACTGACCAGTAAGAGACGGTGAAAACAGTGAGGGTACCTGTAGACAGCAAGATGGAGTCACTCATGTCAAGCAGGGACCCGGGTCAAGTTCAGGGTACTATAGCAAAGCCAGCACGGGCTGGAGACACCCCGGTACTGATTACCCGCAGGAGCAGAGCAAATCTGATGACAGCCCTGTCAAAAGGGAGGATTTTTGCAGCAAACTGTCAGACTCCTCAGACGTGACCCCTCTGTGCCTGAGCACTTCAAAAAGGGCAGCTTCCGCCAAAGCCTCCGCTCAGTTCATCCCCAACAGGGCAGCGTCTCTCTGCTGCTTGACCATAATACGCGCTGACCCGGACCGACAGACACCTTATCTCAACCGCCCGCCCACAGACTGACTTTGCATTTGGTTCGTTAATTTCCTAGCCCCTCTCCCCCTCTGATGTCTTGCGTGTTGTGTGGCCTGTCTTCTGTTCTGCTCTGTCTGCCGTGTAAGAAGCCAAGTCTAACCACACGGTGAAATGTCACTGAGTTGGGAATCCTGAACCTGCTTTATAAGGATGACTAACTTTGCTTTTTGACTGAATGGAGCAGGCGTTCGGACAGACCTACCTCGTGTGCGCCTTCACTGGGGGCTCATGACAGTCCCTTTCCTGCTTTCCTTTATTTTTTTTAATGTTCATTTATTTATTTACTTATTTACTTAGACGGTGTGCATGAGCGGGAGAAGGGCAGAAAGAGGGGGAGAGAGAGAGAGAGAGAGAGAGAGCGCGAATCCCAAGCAGGCTCCACGGTGTCAGCACAGAGCCTGGCGCGGGGCTCGATGCCACGAACCGAGAGATTGTGACCTGAGCTGAAATCAAAAGTCAGACGTTTAACCAGCTGAGCCCCCCAGAAGCCCCACGCGCTTCCCTTGAATACAGAATTCTGATGCGCTAACTTCAGTCCCAGGGAAAGAAGACAGCAGTGGGTTTTAGAATAACTGTCACCTTGCTGACGATTCAGTGGCACTGTAATATTGAGATGGAGCCAATCACTCCAGTCTACTGATCACAAGGGAAGAACTACATCTGAAAAGGATTTCGGGGGGAGAGCCCAGCAGTTTTTGACCTTCGGCTTCGTATCACATACTCCAAGGGTCTTATTTTCTAAATGTAGTCGATTTTTATAAGTCAAAATTCTTGGGAATCTTTTCAAGCAGTGTTCGAAAAGCCTAGGCTTATGTAGCCAATGATATGCCAAATGGGTTAAATACGCAGTCTTGGCCAGACCTCAGATGATATCATGACAGTTCTTGGTCACCGATCACTACTCATCCATTTTCAAAGTGTTAGACTGCTGACAATAATTTGCCTACCTTAGAAAGAAAGAAAGCTTACAAACAACAGGACGTCTATTTTTAGAAGTAGTAATTTCACAGATACCAGGGAATCAGGCAGTGTACCAAATCAACTGAGTCACATGGACGGAGGGGGATTCCTTTCTAATGGAAAAAACAGATTAAAACACTTGACCCAGTTTGTACGAGAGTGCTTTGTAAGTAAACCTCTAGTTCTATAGTGTTTCATCAAGTCTAGTTCTAAACTTGATATTTTAACATAAATTTGGGGGGAAATATTGATTAAGATGTTGACAGGTGTCAAATTTCTAGCGCAAAACATGCCAAGTATGAAAATCAATCTCTGAGATGATTTAGTACAGTAAGTACTTTTCCAATCAAGTTTAAATGCACGTTCATATTTCTTTTTTCAGCAGGGTGACTCATGTTCTGAACCAGGGTCAACAAGGCTGACTCTTACCCAAAAAAAAGGGATAAAGCTCTAAAGTCTCCAAGATTTAAAAAACAAAAGACCAAAACAACAAACAACCAAAAAAGTCCAATCTTATCTCTACTCTCTTTTTTTTTTTTTAACATTTTTATTTATTTTTGAGAGAGAGAGAGAGAGCAAAAGCACGGAGGGGCAGAGAAAGAGGGAGATGCGGGGCTCGAGCCCACAGACTGTGAGATCATGACCTGAACCGAAGTCGGACACTTAACTGACTGAGCCACCCAGGCGCCCCTCATCTCTACTCTTTTAAAAATAGATTCAGGGTCAGATAAATGGAGTCCCGCGTTTCAGCCATCTATTCACGACGTGCACAGAACCTCGTGAAGCTTAATGTCGCATGGGACAGATGTGCCCGGCTGTCTTGAAATGTCGCGGTAAGACACAACGCCGGTTTGCTTGCAGATACACAGAATAAGCTGCTGTTTGGAAAGGGCCACCCAGCCTGTAGTGCCCTTTGGTGAATTCACTGTTGGCTCTCCCAATGCTGTGTCCCCACCTAGAAATCCAGAATGACGGTCAGCTCCCCCGTGCCTGTGTACAGGAAGCGAGTTACTGCGTGATTCCAGAGTTCGTCTTCCTGGCTCTTGGGGGAACACAGGTTGGCATGGCTGCCTCCACCATCAGGCCCGCCCCACGTCTGGGTCCCTGAGAGAGGCCAACCACCCTCCCCCACGGTCCAGAGCACACAGGACTTGGTAGCATTCACCACTTGGATCCTGGCTCTTTCCCCAGGGAGGATGCCAGTTCCTTGAGGGCAGGGACCATTGAGTATCCATCTGTGCAGTCCCGATGCCTGGGTCACGACAGCACAGAGATCAGAGTGCTGAAGGCAGGCAGGAGAAAAGGAGGCCATCCAAGACTCAGACCCGATCCACACCCCACATCCCTCACTGTTTATAAAACCAGTAGCTCACCGAACACGGGCCATGGAGCATGAATCCCTCCGCCTTCTGCTGCCTGACAACTCATTCTCCATCTGCACACACCTGTCTCCCTCCCACATCATCTAACAGAAGCTCTGGGCTCCTGATTCACCCCTTCCCCTAAGGAGTAAAAGATAAAGGGCTTAAGAGCTAACGAATTCTAGCCTAAACATCTGGAGTATTTTCAGCGCTGATTTCGCTGTCAGACATGAGTCCAGCCCACTTCCTGCTCCTCCTGGCCTTAGGAGCCCCGCTATTCTGGAGAGGAGGCTTTTCTCATTCCTGGAGAGCAGGGTGGCTGTGCAGCTCAGATCACAGTAGGGGACGGACACTTGTTCAACACAGGCTGTCATTCTTCACCCCGCTGTGAGGCTTTGGGGATATAGATCTGCCCTTATTTACCCCCAGTAGCCTATAGTGCGGATTTTAAAGGATCTGTATTTCTCACACAGAATCTGAAGCAGGCTCCAGGCTCTGAGCTAGCTGTCAGCACAGAGCCCGATGCGGGGCTCGAACCCATGAACTGTGAGATCATGACCTGAGCCAGTTGGGTGCTTAAGCGACTGAGCCCCTCAGGCGCCCTGAGGTTTATGCTTTTAAACCCGTACAGACCTTTCTCCCCCAGTTTATGAAAGGGCTGTCCTTCTGCGGGACGAGAAAGGCAAAGAAACCAGGTTGTAGTATTGCTAATACCACCAAGTCAGACGCCGTTGTAACACAGCTTCTAAAGGAGACCTGGCCACGGGACACAGACGGCCCGGGACACAGGCCCCGAGCTCTGAGAACACACAGGTTAACAGACACGGTTTGGGCGTCCGAGGAGCCCCCAGGCTGGCGTCACAGCTGGCCTGCCGGCAGCCGGGAATAGAGCGGCCGGAGCCCAGAGGCAGGAGGCTGGCTCGGCAAGAGCGGGGCGGGAGGGGGGGTTCGCTGCCAGCAGATGGAAGAGGGAATGCCCACAAGTTCCCAAACCAGCTGTGCGCGGCGGAGGCAGCCGGCCAAGTGGAGGAACCAAGAGAAGCCACCTCTGTGCCACTTTGCAGGCCAGGCCCACACTGAGGCTGCACCCACCGGATCTGCATTTGGAGACATAAATGTGACTAAACTGGACTGGCCTGGGGAGGGAGGGTGCAAGCCTGACGCAGGAAGTTAGTGCGGTGGCTACAGCGGTCGGTCAGAGAGCTCAGAGATCGTGGAGGCCGGAGCAGCGGCGAGGGGGCAGGTGAGGCCACGCTGAAGGGGCCCCCGAGAGGCGGACGGGCAGGCCTCGGTGATGGCTCATGGCTCTGGGCTACCCGGATGGTGAGGTCTGGCAAGAACCTGGTTATATAGACGGTGTGATGTGAACTGTGCTCAAATAAATATACATGACGCGGTGCTAGGAATCCTGTTGGGGTGCGTGCATGTGTGGGCAATACCCATATACACATATATATATTGTGTGTATATATACGTACATATATGTTGTATGTATAGTGTGTGTGTGTATATATATAGTTGGGCTCCTGCTAGAGGCCAGGCTCTGTGCTAGGCTCTGGACAGGCAGAGGTGGAGGCCTCCTGCGGGCTGAGAGGGTCCCCGCAGGCAGAGCCACTAGAACATCCACAGACGGTATACAACAAGCTACTAGAGGTGCTGTGGGCGCACCGGAGGGAGCATTGCACCCAGGGTGAGGCAGAGGAGGTGGTGGATCCCCCTGGGGGGAGGAGGGGGCGGGAAGGAATCCAAGCCAGCAAGGTGAACCGATCAAGGTAAGAGGTGCCCCGCGGCGGCGTGAAAGGGGGAGAAGAGGTCACTTCAGACGCCAGGAGGCGAGAGACAGAGCCTGACTTGTTTGGGGACATTGCGGGGGTTGGGGGATGGGATTACAGGTGGACCAGGTCATCACTCTGGTGGGTCCCATTATGGAGTTTGAATGGTAGCCTTGGAGCCTCTGAGGGCCATCAACCATTTAAGGGAGTGGTGTGATACCTTTTGTTTTTTAAAAAGATTACTTGGATTGCAAATCCAGGGCCAATTAAAAGTGAAAAATCTGGAAGCTGGGAGAGCGATCTGGAAGCGGTTGGGGGTGGAAAGTGGTTAAGGGATCAGAGAAATGTTCAGGAGGTGGATGGATCAGACTCGGTGAGAGGCTGCATCCAGGACCTGAGGGAAGAGGCGGACACGGTGCCCAAGTTATGGCCTCAGGCACCCGGGCTGACTGTCCCAGGGATGGACGAGGGTGAGCGTAACAAAGGGGTCAGGTCCAGAGCCACAAACCTAGGAGGTCAACGGACAGGCTGAGGTTTCTGCGGGACGTGCCAGGCCCGGGGGCAGTGAGGCGGTGAGGGCAAGAGCCTGAGCACACGCCTTAAGAGTGTGGGCACCATAATGTGTCCCCACCCCCCCCGCGCCCCCTCCCCCGAAGCGGCGAGAACGGAAGGCGAGGGACACTGCTTTTGGTATTTGGAATAGAACAGGAACTAAAAAACTTGGCTCTGACTCTGGCGCTTGCTCCCCAGCGCAGTATTAGTTTTCTCGCTGTAACATGGGGATTACCGTGTGGTCACTCCCACTAAGCCCTGGGGACCCTAGAACTCAAGACCCTTTGAAAGCCTTACAATCACTGTTGTGTTCTGCCTTCTTTTAAGTCCCAAACCACTTTTTGCTCTACTACCGTTCAGTTCAAAATAGAAAGACACTTCTTAACATTTTTAAATAGCTGTAGGAGAAAATACTCAGATGCAAGATTCTTTGAGATGAAGCGTCCTCTTAAAACGAGTGGAAACTAAAATAATTGGCAAAAAGCTGTTACCTGGGAACAAATTTTTAATTTTTATCAACCTAAGGCAAGATTATTTGTTACACATGTTCCCCAGACGTTTCAGAAGTTATTTTAACCAGGGTCATGTGCATAAACACAAGCTTAAAAAATGAAATCAGGGGCGGCTGGCTGGCTTGGTCAGTAGAGCATGTGACTCTTCTCTCTGGGTTGTAAGTTCAAGTTGGGTGTAGAGATTGCTTAAAAATAAAATCTTAAGGACTGGGGGGCTCAGTCGCTTAAGCATCTGACTTTGGCTCAGGTCACGGTCTCATGGTTCATGGGTTTGGGCCCTGCATCGGGCTCTGTGCTGACGGCTCAGAGCCTGGAGCCTGCTTCAGGTTCTGTGTCTCCCTCTCTCTGCCCCTCCCTGCTCATGCTGTTTCTCTCTGTCTCTCAAAAAAAAGAATAAACATTAAAAAAAAAATTTTTAAGGGCGCCTGGGTGGCTTAGTCGGTTAAGCGTCCGACTTTCGCTTAGGTCATGATCTCGCGGTTCGTGGGTTCGAGCCCTGCGTCGGGCTCTGTGCTGACTGCCAGCTCAGAGCCTGGAGCCTGTTTCAGTCTGTGACTCCCTCTCTCTCTGACCCTCCCCTGCTCACGCTGTCTCTCTCTCTCTCTCTCCCCCCCTCCTAGGACTAAATAAAACATTTAAAAAAAATTAAAAAAAATTTTAACGATAAAATCTTTAAAACAATAAAGATTCAAAATTAAAAATGACAGGGGTACCTGGGTGGCTCAGTCGGTTTAGCCTCCGACTTCAGCTCAGTTCATGATCTTGCAGTTTTGTGAGTTTGAGCCCCACGTCTAGCTCTGTGCTGACAGCTCAGAGCCTGGAGCCCACCTGGGATTCTTCGTCTTCCTCTCCCTCTGCCCCTCCCCTGCTCTCACTCTGTCTCAAAAATAAACATTAAAAAAATTTTTAATAAAAAATTATCATTAAAAGATTGACATTTGAAAAGTATTAACCATGGTTTCCTATTTAAAAATTATTTTAATGTTTAGAGAGAGACAGGGTGCGAGCAGGGGAGGGGCAGAGAGAGACACAGAATGTAAAGCAGGAACTAGGCTCTGAGCTGTCAGCACAGAGCCCGACGCGGGGGTTGAACTCAGGAGCCACGAGATCAGGCCCTGAGCCCAAGCCGGATGCGTAACGCACCGAGCCGGCCAGGTGCCTCAGTACTGACTACGACCCGAATTCCAGAACCTAAGTCTATCCTAAACATCCCCGCTTTAGAAGGCAATATAACAGTAGTTATTAAAACACTATGTTCAATCCCAAAAGTACAACCCTGAGCTCACATGCCTTAACCAGGGAGAGAGAAGTTCCACCAAACATTCACAGGGCAGATATTCTAATTTTACGCAGACTGTTTCACTAATTGGAAAGGGGACTGGCGGTGGTGCTTAATTCATTTAACGAAGACAACGGTACCTGTGATACAAACACCAAGACAGTTTTAACAACTAGAATTACAGACTGATTTTCTTTATAACCCCACCTTGCAACCTCCTGCCCTGGGGCTGCGGGGAGCTCCTCGAGCAGAGCGTTTCTTTAGGGTTGGTGTTTGGAGTTGGGCATTTGTCGGAACACACTCCTGGTCCAGACTGCAAGTGGAGTGAGCTTCCTCGGCGTCACAGGCGTGCAAGAAAACGAGTCGGCCCGGGCACGGACGCGGGAGGAGCCGCGTCGGTGCACCGCGATCGCTCACGCCGAGCGAGGCTGCCGGCGGCCCGCGGCCGCGCACCGCCAAGCGGGGGCCGCGAGAGGCCGGCGACCAGCGCGGCGCCCTCCTCCGCTAGCGCGGGACCGACGGGGAGGCCGGTCCCCCGGGGCGGCGGCGGCGCAGGTGGGCGCCCAAGGTCAGCTCTGCGCACCCCGCACCCCGCGCACCTCCGCGCAGGCCGCGGGCGCCCCGACCGAGACGCCGCGCGCCGGCGTCCGCGGCGCTCGCGGGGCGGAGGCGACCGACCCCTCGCGCCCCGTCCGCAGCCTCCGAGGGCCCGCAGAGGGCGGGCGCCTTTCGGGGCGGGGAGGCGGCGGGCCCGGCGCCGAGCGGAGGTCGCGGGGCGCGGGCGGACGCAGGCCGCCAGGCGGAAGGCGCGCGGGCGCGGAAGGACGCGGGCGGCGGCGCTCCCGGCAGGCCCGCCCTCGCCCGCCCCCGGCGCGGCGCGCCTCCCTCGTCCCGCCCCCAGGCGCCCGGCGCCCAATCACAGCGCCGCGCACGTGACGAGCGCTGCCTGCGATGACCTCATCCCTGGTGTGGGATGACGTCAAATTCAAGATGGATGGAATCACAGCGGCAGCGGCGGCTGCGGCGCGCGCGAGCCGAGTGTGAGCGGAAAGGGGCCCGGCGGCTGCCTCGGGGCTGGAGACCGGTGAGTAACTGTCACGCCGCTCGCCCCAGGAGAACTGCGGGGCCCCGCGGGAGGCCACAGCCTCCTCGCCAAACGCGGCCTTTCCTGACGTAACTCTGAGGTGATTTCTCTCCTCTTTTTTCTCTCCACCAGCGGGTTGCGGGTTCCGAGCGCTTCTGCGCGTGCGCCGGGCCCGGACTCTCACCGAGCATGCCCCAGGCTCCCACGTAGCCGATTGTGCCTTCACACTGCGCATGCTCATTGCCCGCACTTGGCCTCGCCCTCGCTACTGCGCACGCTCCGTCCCCGGCTGGTCTTTCCCCAGCCCGGCCAGGTGCCCCCTGGGCCGGACGTGCCCGGCCATGGCGCGCGCACCTGCGCGGAGCGGTGGGGGCGCCTTCCGGCCCAGGGCACGTGTTCGCGTCCCGTGCAGGCGTGGGGATGGGCCGGGGATGCAGGGTGCCCGGGTGTGCGCCGTAGCTGCGGGGCAGTGGGACCCCGCACCTGCCGCGGCCAGCGCCCCGTAGCCCCTGGGTCCCTCCCGGCAACCGCCGGCGAGACCAACCAGGAGCGCGGGCGGACTTGGCCGGCCCCGCCCCGGTCCGCCCCCTCGGCCTGCCCTCTGCGGGACGCGTGGACCCCGGGGCGCGCTCCGTTCCCTCCAGAACCCCTGGAGGTCTTGTTTCTGCTGCGTTGTGGATGGCTCCCCGCTTGAAAAAGGCCCCGTCCGAAATCTGCGGCCGGGGGCGGTGGAGATGGGGGGTGTTGGGATCAGCGGTCCTGGAGACCCCGGCCCAGAGACCTTTGCCGGCGGGAGTCCCCGTGATCTTTCCGTGTGTGTACTCGCCCGGACCACGTGGGCGGACCAAGTTCCGTAGCGCCTTATGAACGCCGGTAGCGAAGGGGGCCCTTGGGCACGAGCCCTTCGCCCCGGTTGCTATGCGCTGCGAGCACAGGGCTGCGCGGTTCCGAAGAAGGCAGCTGCCGCGGCGCTTGGAGGTGGGGTGTTTTCAGACTGGTTCTCTCTCGGGCTCGCCGTGGCCGATGAAGGCCAGGGTTAATCCGACCCCGCACAGGACCGTATCCTGGGGTCTTGGAGTGCCGGAGCCCCCGGCGCTGCCCGCCTCTGGGACCTGCGGGCCTCCGCGTCTTACAGCATAGTCCGGTGATTGTTCGTGACGCCGGCCCCGAGTCCGCCCTGAGGAGCCCGCTTCACGGTCTGTGCTTAAAAACCTCGCTTCAAAAGACAAAGCGGGTTAATAATCCATTTTGGATTTTTCATGGACAGCTGTTCTCCCCTCTGATTCTTGGAGTAAATATCTCTTCCACCCCTAATGTCTAATTGTCATTACTTTTAAATTCAAGTATTCCTGAAAGTTGGTGTTAGAAAGAAAGTGGGCATTTGGGGCACTGGTCTGCTTGAAAGTAACCTTCTGTTTCTTTCATTCACTCATTCATTCATTCGAGACTAGAGAAGGTGGCTGCGCCCTGTTCTGTACAGCGAAAGGTGAAAAGGGTAGAACGCCGGTCCTTAAGGAACTTTAACAGTGTTTATGGCAGGGGGTGTTGGGTGTGTCCGCAAAGGGGGGTTAACTGGGGTCTCGGGTGAGCAGGGGATGGCCGAAGAGACCGTTCCCGTTGTCCCCGCAGCCAGCAGTGGTGAGAGCTGACTCCAGAGCTGTTTACAAGCGAGGTTTGCCAGGCCATGGTGCTGGGCTGCAGAGAGAGAGGTTTCCGGTTTGGGAGACCTGGCGGTTGGCAGCACCCCTAACCAAATAAGGAACGTGTGAGGACAAGCGGGTGTGGGGTAGGGACGAGGGAGGGCCCGGAGGGCTGCCCCGGGCACACGGGCTGTGCCGCGGTGCAAGTGCCCAGCAGGCACCTGCAGTCCCAGGGGCAGGTCTAAGCAGAGGTTCAGGTTTGGGACTCCACATCACGTAGGCCTTCGAGCCCCCAGAGCTCTTGCGAAAAGCAGGGCTGCTGCGTGCGAGGCTCCGGAGCAGAGGCTGGAGCCGCCCCGGTGAGCAGGTGCAGGCCTGAGCCTGGGGGGTGAGGGTTTCTCTCTTCACGCAGCACATACTGCCAGGCCTGTGCTAAGCGCCAGCGATCCACAGATGAAAACAAGTGTTTTTCCTTTTAAAGGGCTCTCCTGAGGGAGGTAGATACTAAAAGCAGGCCATGCCGCATGGTCGTGTTAACCGCAGAAAAAGTGGATGGAGTCCTGTGGCTGCTCAAATCCAGCTGAACCATTGGTTGGGGACACAGTAACTGGAACTTTGTACAGACAGTGACATTTGAGCCCGATCTTTCTGGAAAAGTTGGCCTAGGGAAAGTAAGAAAGGTGCGTCAGGTGGTGAAAACTGGGTGTACAGCTTTGTAGGGTGGATGGTAAGAAGTGTCCAGAGGGGGTCCAAAGACAAATAATGACCAGAACACGAACAAGCCTGTATGCCAGTCTTAGAGTTTGCATTTTATCTAGGAAGCGGTAGAAAGATCAATGCAGTATTCTAAAAGGCAGTGATGGGCACCAGCTTGCTTCAGGAAAACCGATACGAGGCGCAGCTTCCACTCCTGCGTGTAATTGCATCGTCAGAGCACAGAAAAATCAACACGTTGCTGTGCAGGATGGGCATTGTGAAGGGTCTCAGGATGTATTAAACAGGGTGTCAGTCCTTGCGTAGCTCACAGGTCTGCTGGGGAGACAAACCACTCGCAGCGTTGGCGCCGAGTGGGCATTATGTAAATGGTGCCGCTCTGTAGCGCGGGAGCTGGAAGGCGGTTGCTCGTTATAAACTGAAGTGCGCAAGGACTGTGCATTCCTTGCTGAGGCTGCCAAAACAGAGCGCCACGGACTGGGGGCTTGGCAGAAATTTATCTTCACACAGTTCTCGAGCCCAGAAGTCCAAGATCAAGGTTTGGGCAGGGCTGGTTTCCCCTGAGGCCTTTGTCCTTGGTGTGTAGAGGACTGTGTTCTCTGTCTTCACGCGCTCCTGTCTTGTCTCCTCTTGGAGGGATTGCCTTAGGGGCCACCTTAAAGTCCTTCCTAACACTCCCTGATCCCTTCAGAGACTGTCTCCAGGGGCACCCGGGCGGCCCAGTTGGCTACGCGTCTGACTCTTGATTTCTGCTCCGGTCATGACCTCACAGTTTCGTGAGTTTGAGCTCCATGCAGGGCTCTGTGCTCGCAGCTCGGAACCTGCTTGGGGGTCTCTGTTGCCCCGCCCTCCTCACGCTGTCACTGTCCCAAAATGTTAAATAAATAAATTTAAAAATAATTTTTAAAAAAAGACTATCTCCAGATCTGCTTGCATTCGGAGGTTCTGAGCGTTGAGTGTGTGATGGGGCGCGGCGGGGGGACACAGTCCAGCCGTGACAGGAGGCTGAATGGAGTGATTGGACTTGAGCTGAGCGTTGAAGGGGGGTGAATGCTCAGCTGAGTCGCATCCTGGGGAAGGTTAGACGGGTACTGGGACGTCTGCGATCTGGTCGTGGAGGAAGCAGGACGCTGGGGCTCTGTCTCACAGACACAGCCTCCGAAGCAGGAGGTGCTCACAGGGGAACAATGAAGGCAAAGAACATTTAAAAAGTAGTTTGAAGCCAGATTTACAGAGCTGTAGAGTCTGTTTTTAACATTCTGTGTTTTGACAGACAACCGTGGTTTTTACCATCTAACTACTTACTTTTCGCCCAGCTTTTAGGGCTCAGCCAAAATGTCCCACGAGTGTTGTTTAATAACCTTCCTCCCCAAAGCCCCAGTTTCTCCACCCAGTGATAGCTCCCTGCTTATTAATATTACAGCGCATTCTGAAGTTACCTTTGTCATTTGTTTCCTTGTGCGTTACCCGATTTACCCTCCCTACAATTCAGAGGCCTAGTCTGTTTCGTGCACCCCGATTTTTCAGGCGTGTCTAAACATGTCTGGCACATAAAAAGAGCTCAATAAATAAATGGTATTAATGATAGTGTTACCTAGTGCGTATGCCCGAAGGATGCTGGCGCCATGTTTTAGGAAGCTCCGTGCAGTAGAGGATGGACGCGGGGAGCGGGGCGGGAAGGTGAGAAACACCTGGAGATGTATCAGTTGGGGTCCCTTTCAGAACAAGAACAGACCCTGACAGGCTAGCTTGAGTAGAACAACGAATTTATTGTAAAGATGTGGGGTTGCTCCTGAGATTTAAGAAGAAGCTAAGGAAGTGGGCCAGGAGGTGCGGAGTTGAAGGTGACTGGCTGCAGTCAGGTTGGTGGCCTGGTGCGCTGCATTGTTAGGTCACCGCTGAGCTAAGTCATCTCCTCATCTTCTGCCTCTGTTGGGTTTTGCGGGCCCGTATTCCAGGGAGAAGGGTTCTGCCTGCTTGGCTGTGGTCGTGCGCCTCCCCGTGAGCTGGGGCAGAGCGGCACAGCCCACAGGACAAGGGGGGTCTTCAAAGCCAAGTCCAGGGCCTCTTCCAGCAGGAGGCCCGAGCTGTGCTGCAGTCCCTCCGCCCGACTCGGCCCCTCTCTGGGGGGACGGGACCCATGGGAGTGGCACTCCCGTCCTGGAAGGGTCAGATTAAGTGAGCCTGTCTCTGAATTCTGAGGCGCTTTAGAAGATTTCTGATCCCTGCCTTGTCACCAAGGGAATGATAACCACCCCCCACCCCGACACCGACTGCGCGTCTCCTCTCCCCCGAGTAATGGAATCTCGTGGAGATTTAGGAGAGTGGGCCTAAGTCCACAGGTGAGGGTCTAGGGCTGCACGGTATGTGTGTGTTCATGTTCCAGAGGCACGTGTAGACGCTCTGCTTTTCTGACCGTTTGCTTTGTGTTACGTGCGTTCCTTCTTTTCTCTTGGGGCTATGGAAGCAGCCCCCAGCTTTCCAAGGGACCGTGTGCCCAGAGCTCAGGTGTGGGTGTAAACAGACAGTTTCTGTTTAGGACTGGTACCGAGACTTTTATGGGCTAGTCTAGCAGCGAATTTGATTTATAATGTATCTTAGCTCTGACACCAGCCGGAGCTTTAGCCTCAAAGGTGACAATCAGTGCGGTTGTCTTGGTCCAAGGCCCACCTCCCCTTCAGGGCCCCCCATTCACCTCCTGGTGCCCTTTATGCGAGGGCTTCCTTGTACTTTGCTTCCTTCTGTTCACATCACAAGAATGCCCTCTTCCAAAATTGTCTACCTTCCCTCCATCCCCGGAAAAATCTTAACTCCTTCACCTGGCATTGCTGTAAAGAGGAAATTATTTGTACTGAGTCATTTTTTTGTTAAGATATGAATTTCCCCTTCTCTTGGCGTTTAGTACCTAAGGAATCTGAGTATTGGTATGAAATAATTTTTTTTTAATGTTTTATTTATTTCTAGGAGACAGAGAGAGAGACAGCGTGAGCAGGGGATGGTCAGAGAGAGAGGGAGTCACAGACTGAAACAGGCTCCAGGCTCTGAGCTGGCAGTCAGCACCGAGCCCGACACGGGGCTTGAACCCACGAACCGCGAGATCATGACCTGAGTGAAAGTCGGACGCCCAACCGACTAAGCCACCCAGGCGCCCCAATTTTCTGCAGTTCAATTGGAAAGGGCTTTGTAGCCACGCTAGGGAATTGGAACCTGGATACCCCCACCCCCATCCCCTGTAAGGGGTTTAAAGCCCTGGCACAATCAGATGTGTGTTTCTGAAAAGTACCTGCAGTAGAAATGGGAAGAATGGAGCCTTCGCTGTTCCGATAGTGAGTTACCTGGTGAGTCCCAGTCTTCTCTGATGTCCCCACTGGGCACTCACCCACCCTCTCACCACCCGGCCCAATTAACTGCTTCCTGAAGTCAGTGCTACTGTCTGTATCCTTCACCGTGTGTAATTATCTGTCCCTGTCCTACTGTGGGAATGTGAGCTACTAGACAATCAGCAGCGTCCCTGACGATTCGTAACCCTCACTCAGGACCATAGCGTTCAGGAAGGGAAGAGAGGAAGGAAGTAAAATGCTTCCCACGTAGGAGGCACTGTGGATACCAGGAGCTTGCAAACAGTGCGGCCTTTGCTCGTCATAGAACTCCTGTGTGGTAAACAGTCTTCGCCCCGTTTCACAGGTTCGGGAAGCTACTAAGAAAGGTCAAGTGACCTTCACCAGGTTACATGCCCCATCAGTGACAGAGCCAGGACTGGAGACGAGTAAGCTGATCTGAACGTCTTTTCCAGGAGCTGTGACTTCCATGAATTGTTTAATTGCACAGATTCTCGTTTTGGAAATTTCAGGAAACAGCATGAAATAGGAACGGTTCGGGCAGAGTTGGGGAAGAGTGTTGTGTGCAAGGATGCAAGTGGTAAGCAAGCTGGGCTGTTTCAGAATCCGGACTTCCTTGGGGGATTTCCACTCAGCTCTTTCTGTCCATTGTAAACGACTCTTTTCGTCCGCATGTCGCCCACTTTCCTTTTAAGAGCGCCAAGGGCTTTCACTATGACTCAAGTGATAGCAGGAGCTCTTCGCTGATGAGTCAGGTGGGGCCACGTGGTGGAGCGGGAGTGGGGGGGGCGGACTTGGTGGCCATAGATGCATTTCCACGCAAGGGCTTTTAAGTTTGCGCAGCACTGTCCTCCAGAGTCGGAGGTCCCGGTTAATCATAATTAAAACTACGTGAGAGGCTGCAGTTTGATGAGCCGGCAGATCTGTGGAGGAGGAAGTCCGTGCAGCAACAGCGCCAGCCCTACCTGAGGGCCAAAGAGCCGAAGAAGCGAAGGGGCTGGACGTTCGGTCCGCACACCCACCGGCCACAAAGGGTTATGTCGGGAAACAGCAGTTGTGATTTCCACCCCGCTTTTGGCTGCATTCTTAATGTTGCGCTTTATATCTTCAGTTCTGTTGTTGGGCTCAATAAACACACCTACTGTTGTTAAAACACAAAAATCCAAATTGTTCATTGTTTGCAGCTAGACCAGGAAAGGGTCCATCCGTCTTGAGTTGTAATAATTACGAAGGTAAAGGCCAGGAGGGCGAGGGGTGTGCACTGCGCACGCCGTCCCGTCACTGCACACGTGCAGGCCTTGTCCCCGGCCACTGGCCAGGAGGGAAGGGGTGCGTCTCCTCTTCAGACCTTGGGTGGTCTTCGTTTAGCTCTCAGGGCCCTCAGGCCTCCTCCCCTCTGCTGCCTCATCACCTGCCTTCCCTACGGGCACTCTGGCCTGTCTCCTGTCCTTGAAGTGCCCTTCACCCTTCCTTCCCAACTACTCCAACGTTGCCCACCCATGTGCCCTGCAGAATGCCTTCCCTGACCTCCCTGCGCGCTGTGCCCGATGCCATCACCGCACGGCGTCCCTGCCGCGTCTGCGGCCTGCGTGGTGCTCTGCGCACCGGCACGTGGTGATGGACTCCCCTGTCCTGGCCCCACACAAGTCCCTCGGGCAGGACTGTGCTTGTCCGGCCCCCAGGCCCCGTGCCCAGCCTGGCCCAGCACGCACTAGCTGTGCACCAGGTAGGAGAAGCGGGTAACGTGATGACCGAGGCCAGGCTGGGACCTGACTCCCAGCTCGCCCCGCTGCTCACTGGTTCCCCTTCGGTACCAGGCGTGACTTCTCAGTGCTTCCGTGTCCTCGTTTGTAGTGGGGGTTAGGACAGTGCCCGACTCGGATGTTAATGTGGGAGGAAGCCGGCGGCAGCAATGCTGTCGGGGTCAAAGAGCCTGGCCTCCAGAGTCGGGTCACCTGGTGCGACTCCCACTCAGCCTTTTACCACGCGGGTGACCTGCGCCAAGTCACTAGCAGTCTGGGCCTTGTTTCCTCGCCTCTGAAGTAATCCTAGTACCTGCCTGCCACGGTTGCGGCGGCTACTCGGTTAATGCATAAACCTGCTCACATCGTGTGCGGTGCAGCGAGCTCGCAAATACTGGCCGCCGCTGGGGGTCAGGTGAGCACACAGGGCCGCGGAGCCGGAGACCCCGCAGCAGCGCCCCCGCTGCCATGCCGGGACTGCGCACTAGGTGGCCTCCCGCACGGGTGGCCCACTGGGGACACTAAGCGAGGCGGAAGCCAGACGAATCGTGTCAGGTTGTCAGGGACGGCGATTCCTTCTCTCGCGGCCCCACGTTGAGCAGCTTGTTTTTCCTAATTCTCAGGCGTTTTCGCTCAAAGTGTATAGGAGCCTGTGGTTCAGGGATCAAAAGCAGTGACTTAGAACAAAACCAGCGACCATGCTAATTTGAGAAAAAACGACAGAAGGAAACTTTTCCGAACAACGGTGTCTGTGGCGTGTGGCGGTGGGCACAGATGGCGTGTGGAGTCGCGTTTGCAGCGTGGCCAGGGACGTGGAAGTCCTCACGTGGCTTCGTCCTCACGCGTTCCTTTAGCCCGTACCTGTGGTTTCAAGTTCCCGGGGTGTCTTGGTTTGGATCGCGCCGTGAGCTGGCCCTGAGACGAGAGTTCAGATGTGCGCTGGGGGAGCGATCCCAGGAGGCACCGGAGGGGTCGGAGGGAACGCGGAGCGCGAAGGGCACTTTCGTGAGCGGGTTCCTGCTCACGTTTAGAATGCAGACCGACTTCCTGAAAAACACCCGAACCAAACTTCGTCTCGAGTGAGGAACTTCTTCCAGCCGTTCTGGTAGGATTCTGGGGGCTCCCTGTAACCCCCCACCTTCTGTCCTCTGCGGTCAACCCGTTAGAAATCCCGGTAACTGCCTGTACCTCCCCGGCCACCTCCTTGGTCCGTGCACCATCGTGTCTCCACTGCGTCACTGCTGCAGGCTCCCAGCCGGTCCAGGCTGCCGTCAGGTGTCACCTCTGTCACTGTTGCAGTCTCCCAGCCCATCCAGGCTGCCATCAGACGTCACCCCTGTCACTGCTGCAGGCTCCCAGCTGGTCCAGGCTGCCGTCAGGTGTCACCCCTGTCACTGCTGCAGGCTCCCAGCCCGTCCAGGCTGCCGTCAGGTGTCACCCCTGTCACTGCTGCAGGCTTCCAGCCGGTCCAGGCTGCCGTCAGATGTCACCCGTGTCACTGCTGCAGGCTCCTAGCCAGCCTCCCAGCTTCTGCCTTTCCCTGCCTTCTTTTTTTTTTAATGGTTTATTTATTTCTAGGAGAGAGAGAGAGAGACAGCATGAGCAGGGAGGGTCAGAGAGAGAGGGAGTCACAGACTGAAACAGGCTCCAGGCTCTGAGCTGGCAGTCAGCACAGAGCCCGACGCGGGGCTCGAACCCACGAACTGCGAGATCATGACCTGAGCGAAAGTCGGACGCTTAACCGACTAAGCCACCCAGGCGCCCCTGCCTTTCCCTGCCTTCTGAGGTCCATTCTCAACAACGTAGCCAGAGGGACCCTTCTGAAACATAATTCAAGTCATTGTCACTTTTCTGCTCAGAATCTTGGCGTGACTGCCTGTTTCAGTTCTGGTGGAAAGCTCGGCTGTCCTGTGGTTCGCTCAGCCCCGCGGTCCACGCCACCCACACTGTCCAGTCTTCCGTGACTGCCACGGCTCCTTGCCTTCCTCAGACCCTCCCGACGGCACCGTGTTGAGTGAGTGGAAGATGACTTGCGGGGTCCTGGCACAGTTCGTCGTGTGCTGGGGGTGTTCGGTGAGCGGCAGCACCGTGTTCTCCTTTCCTGCGCACGACCGCAAGGTGTGGCAGCCACTCATCCGTGCCTCGCAGTGGGGGAAGCGGGCCCCAGAGACGGAGCAGCCCGGAGTGCTGTCTTGGGCCGGACTCGTGGGAAGGGGTGCGTCGCACATGCTTCCACTTGAGGATGCGAGCACGCGAGGCTGAAACCCGGGTGTCAGGCGAGCGCAGCCTTACTGTGTTGGAGGCATTCTGACCTTTTCTCCTCTGTCCCGGTCATTTTATCTTTTTTTGAATCACTGGTTTCAAACGACTAAATTGATTTTAAGAAACCCTTTTGAAAAATACGCGTCCGTGCTTTTAATTCTGCATCCATTGCCTTTCCGAACTAGGGTTCTCAAAAATAATTAGCACTAAAGACAGTGTTCGTGACACAGCTAAGTTGGTGAGTGTGGCTTTACGAGTCTCTTTCTTGATCTGCTGGCCTTTGTGAAAGGTGACAAGGATCTGTGCAGATACATAAATGCATGATGTCAAGACATGATAGGATGAAGGAAGACATTGAAATGGCGAGCAGAAGAGGAAGGGAAAAGTCTCTATCAATCAAAAGCGGAGGACTTAAAATTTGCCGTCGATACGGAATGATGGGGGCAGGAGTGGACGGCAGCTCCTTACACTCTAACCAAAGCCTGTGTTTGGGGACAGGCTGCCCAGCAGGCAGCACCTCCGGAAGCAGGCACGTCCCTGAGTGCGTTCTGTGGAGCCAGCACCATAATGGAGTCAGAACCGTAGCAAAGCAGTTTGTGTGCTGTGTTTCATGAGTCTGGGCTGGGGCCTCGCGGACGCTGTGGGCCCTTCTGAGGAGCCCGCCTGACGAGCAAAGGCTGATCCTTTGAAACCAGAGGAGAACTCGCCAGTTGTGCTGCGTGCCAGGTTTGCTACATTTACACCCTGCCCCTACAGGATGATAAAACCGAGTTACTCCGAATCCATTAAAAAATAAATGTCATAGCTGTTTTATTGTTTTTTTTTTTTAAATGCTTGTTTATTTTTCAGAGAGAGAGAGAGAGACAGAGTGTGAGCGGGGGAGGGGCAGAGAGAGGGGGCGATACAGAATCCGAAGCAGGCTTCAGGCTCTGAACCGGCAGCACAGAGCCCAACATGGGGCTCGAACCCATGAACAGTGAGATCATGCCCTGAGCCGAAGTCAAATGCTTAACTGACTGAGCCACAGGCGCCCCAGATCATAACTATTTTAAAGAAGACCCTGCAGTGAAACCAGAGATGAGGTGTTACAGTAAGAGAAGCCCAAGTGAAGGCTTGATTCATTCTTGCAACCAAGAGACACTTGATTGCAGTCTCTGTCCCTTCATTGAGAGCATGGGTGGCATGAATATAGACCCTTTTCTTTGATACTGAGTTAAATGCTTACCGTGTAAGAGATGCTAGCTCATCCAGTCTTTGCAACAGCCCTAAAGAAGGGCACAGTCCCCCATATTTCATGTGACGGAGCTGATACTCGGGAGGGCTAGTTGTCAGGCAGGAAGGAAGCAGTTGTCACCCAGCGTCTCTGTCCAAGCCTGCGCCCAGCCACCAAGGCCTTTTCTCATCTCACCTTAGATTGGAAGAGGTACAGAGCTGAATTCAGACCTGTTAACTTAAAATTAGTAATAATTAAGTTTAGATCAGGCTGGAGTTTCCTCTGTGCTGTTGTCGAAAATGTGGTTTGGTAAGAAAATCATATTCAGGAGATTGCAAGGTGTTCAGGGTAAGGCAGAAACCAAACTCTTCTGTTGTTAACATTTCTAACCGTTGCTAAACACTGATATGGCAGTGATCAGTGAGTGAAGTATCTGTCTCTTTGTAGATTCTTCCCTATTTTTGTTTTCATTTTTTTAGAGAGAGCGTGTGAGCATGCATACGCACGAGGGAGGGGCAGATGGAGAAAGAGGGAGATTCTTAAGCAGGCTCCACACTCAGCGAGGAGCTGGACACGGGGCCCGATCCCATGACCCTGGGATCACGACCCGAGCTGAATCAAGAGTCGGACGCTTAATCTGCTGAGCCCCACAGGTGCCCCAGATTTTTGCCTATTTTTAAAGGTCTGGTGAGGCCACCCCTTTGCAACCCAGTAGTAACAGCTCACGTCGTGTATAAGTACGTCCGGTAAGAAGACTGACTTTGTGTTCAGAATACAGACTCGGGCGTTCTGGGACTTTGTACTTATTCTCTGAGGTGAAAGAAATAGAATATTTATGGAGAGGAACCATAAATAACAAACCTTTAATGTCAAATACTGCTTTTCTACATAGCTGCCGAGCTCCAGCGGCCTTCTGAAGGAGGCACAGTCCCAGTCCTAAAACCCCTCCACTTTAGTGATCGATGGTCCCCGGGAGCCACAAGATGGATTCACTTCTGTTGCCCATGGTATTTAAGTGAGAGTTTCTGTCAGCCTGCAGTCGGCTCGGTATCAGCACCTTGCACGTTTCTCATGATAATTGTACACTTTGTCTTTCAGGTCAGCCGGCGCGATGGAGGGGCTGCTGCACTACATCAACCCGGCCCACGCCATCTCCCTCCTCAGCGCGCTCAACGAGGAGCGCCTCAAGGGGCAGCTGTGTGACGTGCTGCTGATTGTCGGAGACCAGAAATTTCGAGCTCACAAAAATGTCTTGGCTGCCAGCAGTGAATACTTCCAGAGTTTATTCACAAATAAGGAGAATGAGTCACAAACTGTATTTCAACTTGATTTTTGTGAACCAGATGCTTTTGATAATGTTTTGAACTACATTTATTCTTCATCTTTATTTGTCGAGAAAAGCAGCCTCGCTGCCGTGCAGGAGCTGGGCTACAGCCTCGGGATTTCCTTTCTCACGAACATCGTCTCGAAAACCCCCCAGGCCCCCTTTCCGACGTGTCCCAACAGGAAGAAAATATTCATAGACGATGACGAAAACAGTTCCCAGAAGAGAAGTGTCATCGTTTGTCAGAGCAGAAACGAAGCACAAGGCAAAGCTGCCGGTCAGAATCCGCCTGACCTGAGCCACACTTCGCGGCCGTCCCCCAGCCTCGCGGTCAAGACCAGCACCACCAAGCCCCACGTCCCAAAGCCAGCGGAAGCACCTCACTCATTGTCAGCGGCTGACAAGAGTTGTTGGCCCAAGGATGGTCCGGCGGGCTACGCACAGCCTCTGGAGCATTCCGGGTCTCTGGACGATCCTCACAGGAGCAGCCTGGGGAAGAGGAGTGCAGCACTGCAGTCCAAGTCTCTGCCGGACAGGGAGGCGGCGGACGAGGAGGCGGGTCTGAGCGGCCAGCTGCCCCGAGGGAGGGCCATAGAGCTGGCCTTGAAGAGACCACGACCGCCCGTCCTGTCTCTTCGAAGCTCGCCGGAGGCCCCCTACGTGCTGAAGGAGACTGGCCAGGGAAGCGGGCCGGGCGAAGACAGAAACCTTCTGTACTATTCGAAGCTGGGGTTGGTGGTCCCGTCAGGCGGCCCCGCTTCCGGAAAGCAGGGCATCGACAGGAGTGGCCCGCTCGTCAAGAGTCTCCTCAGACGGTCGCTGTCCATGGACAGCCAGGTTCCGGCCTACTCGCCCTCCATAGACCTGAAGTCTTCCCAGGGGCCGTCTGCAGTGGCCGGGGAGGTGCCTGCGAACGTGTTCTGTGCCCTGTCTCAAAAGCCCGCTTTGAAAGAGCGTGGTGACAAGTCCGCCCCAGAGGATCGGCCCCCGGCCCCCCAGCCGCACCGCCTCAGGTCCTTCAGCGCCTCTCAGTCCACCGACAGGGAGGGCGAGCCCGCCGTGACGGAGGTGCGAGTCAAGACGGAGCCCCGCAGCCCACCGGGGGACCCCTCCGACATCATCCGAGTCACCGTGGGAGACCCGGCGGCCGCATCGTCCGTCACCAGAGACCTCTCCCTGAAGACCGAAGATGACCAAAAAGACATGAGCAGGCTCCCGGCCAAAAGGAGGTTCCAGGCGGACCGAAGACTGCCGTTTAAGAAGGTAAAGGAGGGCGAGCACGGGGCTCCGGTGTCCGAACAGAACTTAGAGGAGGGCTCGAGCCCTCCTCTCCCCGGTGCCGAGTTTCCAGACTCTGACTTGAATAAAGAGGAATTTGGTGAGTTGGAGGGAACGAGACCAAACAAAAAGTTTAAATGCAAACACTGCCTTAAGATCTTTAGGTCCACAGCAGGCCTTCACCGGCACACTAACATGTACCACAACCCAGAGAAGCCCTATGCTTGCGACATCTGCCACAAGCGCTTTCACACGAACTTCAAGGTGTGGACGCACTGCCAGACCCAGCACGGCGTGGTGCGGAACCCGTCGCCGGCCTCCAGCTCACACGCCGTGCTGGACGAGAAGTTCCAGAGAAAGCTCATTGACATAGTGAGAGAGAGAGAGATTAAGAAGGCCCTGATCATTAAGCTGAGGCGCTGCAAGCCCGCTTTCCAGGCGCAGGGTAGCTCCCAGGCCCAAGCCATCAAGAGGAACTTGCGGTCGCGAGCCAAAGGAGCCTACATCTGCACTTACTGCGGAAAGGCCTACCGCTTTCTCTCGCAGTTCAAGCAGCACATAAAGATGCACCCGGGAGAAAAGCCCGTTGGCCTCAGTAGAGCTGCTAAGCCCAAAGAGCATGTTTCTCTCGGGAGCCCGGTAGAGAACAAGGAGGTTTACCAGTGCCGCCTCTGTAATGCTAAGCTCTCTTCTCTTCTAGAGCAAGGAAGCCACGAGCGGCTGTGCCGGAACGCAACCGTTTGCCCCTACTGCAGCCTTAGGTTTTTCTCGCCCGAGCTCAAGCGGGAGCACGAGGGCAAGTGCGAGTACAAGAAGCTGACGTGCCTCGAGTGCATGCGCACCTTCAAGTCCTCCTTCAGCATCTGGCGGCACCAGGTCGAGGTCCACAACCAGAACACGATGGCGCCGGCCGAGAACTCCTCCCCGCCCGGCCTGGACCACAACGGCGACACCACCGCCTCCCGGCCCCAGGCCCAGGCCGAGCCTCAGAAGGCCAACCACGCAGCGGCCGCCAAGGACGACGCCGCGTTCAGCGACTGCTCCGAACAGGTGAACTTCGACTCCGAGGACTCTTCCTGTCTCCCCGAGGACCTCAGCCTTTCGAAGCAACTGAAGATCCACGTCAAGGAGGAGCCCGCCGAGGAGGCCGAGGAGGAGGCGCCCGAGGCCCGTGCGGCCGCCAAGGACGCGGGCCCCAGCAAGGACAGCAACCTGTGGCCATGCGAGAAATGCGGCAAGACGTTCACGGCGCACAAGCAGCTGGAGCGGCACCAGGAGCTGCTGTGCTCCGTGAAGCCCTTCATCTGCCACGTGTGCAACAAAGCCTTCCGCACCAACTTCCGCCTCTGGAGCCACTTCCAGTCCCACATGTCCCAGGCTGCCGAGGAGCCCTCGCACAAGGACTCGGAGGCCTGCCCGCTCCCCACAAACTCGCCGTCCCCTCCCCCGCCGCCCCCACCCCCGCCGCTGCCCAAGATCCAGCCTCTGGAGCCCGACAGCCCGACGGGCGCGGCCGAGAGCCCCGCTCCAGCCGCCGAGAAGCTCTTTGTGCCCCAAGAGTCCGACACGCTTTTCTACCACGCCCCGCCCCTGTCGGCGATCACATTTAAGAGACAGTTCATGTGCAAACTGTGCCACAGGACATTCAAGACGGCCTTCAGTCTTTGGAGTCATGAGCAAAGCCACAACTGAGGGGCCAGCCCTCTTCCCTCCTACGGAAGGGGGGGGCCTCCAGGTTTCAACCAGATTGTGAGATGTGCGTGAGAAACAAAATATTTTTTGGAGAAAGAGAATAATAAAGGTTGGAAATTGTTATGCTTGAATAAAAGCTTGAGGTAAATGGATAGTCACTAGCAGGGCCCTTACTTGGCCTAGAGAAACTAAACTGCCTTGTGCTCCGGACCTCACAGCCACGCGACGACCTGGCTTCGTCCCTGTCGAAATCCGACCGATTCAGGTGGTTTGCATGGGCCCTCGTTCCACGGGGTCGGTTCTCTTGCTGGAGGTGGTTTGGGGTTTTTACTGACTTGCGGTCCGAGAAATACTATTTGAGTATTTCTTTCGATTGTATCAGACCCCTAAGTTCTGGTTACGTCTCAGCCGTGTCCTGAAGCGCGCAGCATGGCAGGAGGAAGCGGAGTGGTTTGCAGTGTTGACTTAGATCTTAGGACACTTTAGCAATAAAACAATAAGCCTCAACTGTAATAAGTTATCCTGACACTTGATAACAATAAATATTTGGTATTTTGTGGTCACGTGGACATTTTTTTGTATGAAAGTTGTGAGGAGTTTAAATCAGCAATAGTAATACTTAGATCTTTATAAAATAACAGAAAGTTGCTCTTGGGTCACTTCCTATGATTAAGGATGAAAGATGTGGGCGAGGAAAACACGAGGGTTTCTGGAAGGCCTCTAAGTTTGCGGAAGCTTCAGCGGCGCTGGGCGCTGCGGTCAGAGCTGCTTCCCCGGGCCGTGTGTGCGTGCACAGCCCGGCTCTCCTCTCCGACCCACACGCGGGGCACGCGGGTGTTGACATCCCGACCTCGCGCTGCCACAGGGAAAACCCAAGCGCATTTGGGACAGAAAACAAAGGTGGCACGAGGCGCTCACTGATGTCAAGTGTAACCACGTTAGTGTAATGCTCGAGGTCAGGACGCACATCTGCGCACGCGGAGCCCGGGCCCTGGAGTCGGCAGTGTGCAGTGCGCTCGGCCCGGAGTTGGCGCTGGGAGCACCGCCCCGCAGGCCCCCCGCGCCCTGGAGAACAGTATTCACAGCGTGAGCTTCCCGCCTCTGTCTCGTGACGGTTTCTGTTAGAACTGCTTGGAGTTTCTTGTGTCCTCAGTGCACTCGTTCTGCTCCGGCCGCTGCCTCGGTGGTAGTGAAAGCGCTACCAAGGGTCCAAAATGAGTCTCCGCTACCTAATTTGGCCCATAGGGTTGGGACTGCTTTTTTTTTTTTCTTTTTTAATTTTTTTCCTGCTCCTGTTTTGTATCAGTTGTAATTAAAAGGCTTTTGGTGGGTGCCACGCCAAGTCCCGTGGGCGTTGCTGAAGGGAAAGTCCGTCTCCCCCTCAGGACCGAGGGGTTGGTCATGTTCCAGTGGGAATATGGTTGAAACTGCAAAATCCTTGTCCGCTAGTGCTTTGGAGGAAGACTCCCAAGTTTATTCATTTTTCTTCTGCAAGCTGTTCTTTCAAATAAAAAAGAGACCGCGACTAGAGCATCGAACCGTATCCTGCCGCCAGAGACGATTCCTGGGCTCGGCCTCATCACCCACATTCCGTACCAGCGGTAGGAAGGACATGCCTCACTTTTTATTGAAACACAAGCATTTCTATAAAACAGTAACTGACTTTGTAGGTTAGAGAAATTGCATCTGAAATTTTGCCTTTTTTTTTTCATTTTCATTTGAAAACTATCACACGCCCCAGAGTATTTTTGTGCGATCATGTCCTATTTTTGTTCTTAAATTTGATGGAGAAAGGAAAATGAAACGAAGTCACAGTTACCAATGACTCTTCACACTCTCTTGAAGTAACCTATGCATTTGAAAGATGAAACTAAAGCTTACGATTTTCCGTGAAACACCAGGATGGATTCTTGTTCATCGGATGAGCCCCCTCTGTAATGTGCTGTTTCTTATGCGGAACACTTTGGTAGCTGTCGCTCCTCCAGAGGACACTTGCCCTCAGAGTAACCCCTGCTTCTGGCTGTTAGAGTACGCGTGACAGTCCCACGCCGCACATCGTCTTGGCATTGTAAATTCAGTATCCTAGGACTTGAACCTTGATGCTACATTTTTGAAGATTTTTTAATAACGTTAATCAGTAAAAAAAAAAAAAAATATTTTTGATCTAAATACACGCTCAGCGTATCTGTTAGATTTTGAAAATTGCCAGTGTTTTGTCTTGTTCCCGTTTTTGTCTAGGCAAGGAACGTAAGATTTCAAATAAACTTTTGAACCAAAAACATAACACAGTTCTGGTTTTTCTATTACTTTTTATACTGTACCTTCCAAGCGTCAGGCCGAAAGTTTATTTTGGTGGTCAAAAAGTAAAATCTGCTTCCGCTCACGTGACCGATTTAAATGTGAGGGAGTAATGACAGACACAGGAATTGCTTCATTTAAGAATGTTGATCTCAGCAAGCAGATACTTGGTGTAAGACCAGCGCGTCTTTACTTTTTACAACTCTGGCTCATAAAGGTGTTGTTGAAAATGTTTTTCTGATTAGAATTAATTTTTGAAAATGTAGATAGCTCATTATTCCTTGTAAGTATTCAGGATGCCTTTTTTTTAAATACAATTGTGGAAAGAATGTAAGATGTTTTAATATATTCTTTGTTAATCTGAGAACTTGCTATGTTGAACCATTTTCTTCATGTGGGAGAGGGCAGGAGGGGCACCCTGAAACGCCTCCTTATCAAAGCAAGCAGTGGAAGTTGCAAATAGTGTGCGTTTTTCATAGTAATATTTCAACCTAATCGAATATTCACCTTTAAAACCAGTTATGGCTAGTGTGCATTTATTATTTTATCAAAATATGCAGCTAAGAGTTCAACCATGAGGTCATTTTGCGTTTGTGGGGACATGTATGTATGTAGTTCTTGGTTTTCTGTTTTGGAGTGGGTCGTTTACAGCCTTTTAAAAACTAGACTCCAGGGGTGCCTGGGGGGCTCAGTCAGTTTAGCGTCCAACCTCAGCTGTAGTCATGATCTCACGGGATGTGAGTTCAAGCCCCGTATCAGGCTCTGTGCTGACAGCTCGGAGCCCGGAGCCTGTTTCAGATTCTGTGTCTCCCTCTCTCTCTGCCCTTCCCCCACTCACACTGTCTCTCAAAAATGAATAAATGTTTATAAATAAATAATATACTCCAGCTCTTACTAACCAGTGGCGATTGTATCCACACACAGCAGCCATTGGTGCTGAGGAGGGTGGAAGCTGGGAGACCAGAATAAGATGCCCTTTCCTGGAGGCAGGGGATAGCTTCCTCTACAGGCCAGCGGTCCGTGCAGGATTGGGACAGGACAGACAAGAACCCACTAGTCTAAAGTTGGCCTTTGTTCCCTGTGTGTGTGCATGTGTTTGTGTTTGTGTGTGTATGTGACCAGAACCCAGAACCTTAGGACTAGTAAAGGTATTTGAATTTTTTTACTACAAAAATAATTAGATTTCATATATAACAGGTTCTTTATAAATTGCACTAATTCGTATTGGAACTTACAAGTCCGTTTTGTCAATTTCTGAATTCTCATTGATGTTTTTTGTAATAATTTTGAAAAGCATTATTATTTAAATAATGCTAATACATTTAATAAGTTCTGTAACACTGGCTTTATTATTTTTTTTTAAGTTTAAAAAATAGAGTTTTCTTTTGTGGCTTTAGCACTTTAAGAAATTTTACGTCTCCATAATCTTTAATGTGCTCGCTCCGTGCTTCTCTGCGTGCGCTCCAGCGAGCCGGGGCACTGAGTACTTGTGCTTACCTGCTGGAAGAGGAAATAGGGGTGAATGTCAGGTTTCTTAAGAAATTCCTTTCAGAGACCATCGTTTGGGAACCAAAGTATTTTACTGTAAATCTTGAAAATAATTTAATTGAGTGCTCCCTCATCATTTATTAGTGCTGTTCTCAAATTGTCCACAAAGTTCTCCTCGGTTAATGTTAATTTTCAAAAGGTGATGATTTCTTATTGACATTAATCCCACACTTCAAAAGTTTTCATTGAATAAATGCTTACTATTAAGCAAATGTGGTTATAAGCAAATTGCGTGTATTTTGTTGTCAGATGCCTTAGCTGACTAAATCATTGTTCAATTTTATTTAGGAATGAGCTTTTTGGAACCGAAAATTCATGGTAAAATAGGATTTCTATCTAATGTTAATCCATTGCTTTTTTTTTTTTTTTTTATCCAATTCCATTGTCTGTTTCCTTTGCTTAAATCTTGACTAAGAATGATTGGAGTCAATAAATTTGTACTGTATTTTGTTTGGAGTCGTGGTCTGTCTGGTATGTTCTGGGTGTTGATGACCATGATCAGCAGCGTACACATTTCTGAAAGTAAAGACGAAGCCGTTCTCTGTAACAGGAGGAGCCGTGGAGGGCTGTGAGAGCTCGTGTCTCCCCAGCAGATCCAGGCTGCTCGTGGAATGGGGCTGGCAGTGAAACTTTGGTCGCTAGAGCGCCCCAAGTACATCGTCACTGAACCGTATAAGCCTTCCCACAGTCTGCTTATCCACCGATTCCTCTACTGTTCACATTAAGTTTTTGAATGCTGACGGGGGTAAATGGGTGAACAACATGGTCGCCCCCCATTGACGTTTCAGCAGAGCGATCGATCTAGTTTCGCCGCCTAATTTTCAGGGTCCGAGGTTGTGGCTTCTTCTGCTGTCCTAACGAGGCCCTTCTGTGATGCCAGGATCGATTGCCTTCTTATGCCCCTGGCTTTCCCCATGAGGGAGCGCAAGCGTGGCCCGTGTGACGACCGCCACCACACTGAGGGCAGGAAGGGAAGGAGCCTGTCTGCGGCAGTAGCCTGTCTCGCACTGGGCTTTTCCGAGCCCTCCTCCTCCCCAGAGCCCCTAGCCCCGTCTTGGGGACCCCTGCCAACAGCTTCATGGCCACACTGCTCCTGAATGAACAGTATATGACCTTTTCGTTCTGATCTGCCTTAGCTCTGCTGCCCAATGGGCTGCCAGGTACTCTCATTTCAAGCATTTACTGTGCCCTTTTCTTGGCAATGATGACAAGCCTTTTCGGTCTGGGACTGTGGCAGTCCTGTGGCCTTCTTCCCAGTCTTAGCACACGCTCAGGAGGCAAAAGCACATCTCCAACACGTAATGCTTTCCCCCCACGAGAGGCCCAGCCTCGGCTCTTGTAAGAACGTGGGCTCCGTGAGCTCTGACGGGAGAGTGGCGGGGGTGGCCCCTGCAAGACGAATGCCCGGAGAGCCCCCGTGCTGCGCGGGGCACTTTAAAAACAAAGCCTGGGGTGACTCGCCGGGTTAACGTACGACTTCGGCTCAGGTCCTGGCCTCCCTGTCTGTGAGTTCGAGCCCCACGTCGGGTTCTGTGCTGACAGCTCAGAGCCTGGAGCCTGCTTTCGATTCCGTGTCTCCCTTTCTCTCTCTGCCCCTCCCCAAGTCGCACTCTTCTCTCCCCCCCCCCCATAATAAGCAAGACATTAAAAAAATAAGCATGAATTTGGGGGTCCTGTGGTCAACTCTCGGTCCCGTCCTCCAAGGTGGGGTCCCTTGGTCAGCCCACTGACATCCAATTAGCACACCTGCACTGTGCCCAGCGAATGTCTGAGATCCCACTTACTGGGGTTGGCATTTCCAGGACACACTTCCTGACCCTCTCCACCTGCTGCTCACTCCTGCTCAAAGGAGGCACCTCAGTGTTCCCATCACACCCTGAGGAGCCAAATACTCCCATCACCTTGCCACCTTCTGCTTTCCCTGTACGTGCTCTAGGGCTGGGCAGAGGGAAGAGGCACATGAAGTATTTGTTAAATAACAGCAAAGAACTTTTGTCAGCGCCTAGACACAACCAGTCCATTTATTCTCAGCTAATATTAGTAAAGGAGCTTGCTGAGCCTCTACAAAAGTTCCCCAGATTCTGATTCAGCTACTCAGAGACCCAGAGTGCATTTAAGTTTTTATGCAGTTCTCAGTGAGCCCGGGAAGTGCGGAAGCGTTCAAGGGGCTGGCCTCAGATTGACGAGTCCCTTGCCCTTTGGAACTGCCACCCACCCTTGTGCTGCTGTCACTGCTGTGGGTGTGGGGCAGGCTGCGTGAGTGTCCCTGGTACTGCCCCAGTGCCCATTACGTCACCCTGGTGTGGTGGGTTGTCCAAGAAATTCACCTGTCAACCTAAGAAGAGTGATGGCTAATTACTAGCTACTACTAGTATGTAGTCATAACTGCACTGAGTTCCTTTGTTTAAGTTTGTTTGTTTATGTGTTTATTTATTTAGAGAGAAAAGAATCCCAGACTCCATACTGTCAGAGCAGAGCTGACGCAGGGCTCAAACTCAGGAACCATGAGATCATGACCTGAGCCAAATCAGCCACTTAACCGACCGAACCACCCATGCGCCCCTACACTGAGCTCTTGATGCGTGTGAAGCCCCACCCACGTGTGTGGAGGTGTGTGTAATGTAGTACCAAGCTCACTGTTGGGAACCAAAAGTTCATGGAAAAATAGGATTTCTACCTAATGTGAATCCATCACCATCCTCCCACGCGGGGCGTTACTTCCCCTTCCGCATGCTCACGCGGCCCAGCCCTCTCGTCTCCTTCGGTCCGGGCTGTCTCTGTGTTTCTTTGGCTTTCATGGCCTTGATCATTTTTAATGATGATGGACCAACCATCTGGTAGAGAGCACCCTTAATTGGAGTTCGGCATTCCCTCCTGATTAGACCTCAGTTTCATTTTCCTTTTTTGGTACCAGAGTATCACAGAAGCCATGTTCTTTCCTTTCTTTTTTTTTTTTTTTTAAATGTTTTATTTATTTCTAGGAGAGAGAGAGAGAGAGACAGCGTGAGTAGGCTATCAGCACAGAGCCCGACGCGGGGCTCGAACCCACGAACCGCGAGATCATGACCTAAGTGAAAGTCGGACGCTTAACCGACTAAGCCACCCAACGCGCCCCACGTTCTTTCCTTTCTGACCCGTGGCGTGCACCGCTTCTCTGGCCTGGCACTGGTGGTGTCCCTTGTATCATTTCTCCACCGTGCTTTCCCCCTTTGATAAATGTTTTGTGGGGAGGTATTTTCAGGCTATGTAGAATCCCATTTTTCATCTCACAAATTTTAGCCTCTGTTGACTTTTTTTTGCCTGAATTACTTATTTTTATAGTGGTTGCCAAATGGAGATTTTTCTTATACCTTCATGCCTTCATTTATCTGTGCGCTCTGTACTACAAGAAAAAAACGTCTCTTATTCCCACTAATATGTTCATTGTTTCCGTGTTGTGGACTGGGGGATTCCTAGTCTATCCAATGGGTTATAATCAGTTGCCATCATTCTTTACGTTTCGATGCTCAAAGCTGTGGGAGCGTCAGACTGGCCTCTCTGACTTGCGACAGGTCCCCCTCGTTCTCTGAGTACTTTCTTGCTTCTCACTCAACACGGTGTTCCAGACTCACCCTGTCCTTTCCCTGCCAAAGTCCCAAAATCAGGCGTTTCTCTAAGGATTGTGGTTCCTTTTAGTGGAGAATCTTGTTTGGAGACAAAGATCTGGACACTAAGTGTGCTCATTGATGCAAGATGTGGGTGGGCCCGGTCCTGCAGCAGACAAGCTTAAAGGGAAAACACACACACACACACACACACACACACACTGACATCTGGATTTATCTCTGAATCTTCTAGACCTATCTGGATATGCACAAATCTTGAGTTTACACCATTAGCTTCAATTCTAATCCAATGCCAGGTGGTTCATTTCCTGACTCCCACTTTGTATATTTATACCTTCCTTCTCTGATTGTGAAAAGCCAAGCGCCCCCTGGCCTCAGTCTTCCTGTGTGTAGCCAACCCCCAGTCCCTGGGACCTGTCTTCCACATGCAGGCCAACCACCAACCTCACAGGATCTACCTAATGGCTTTTTAACAAAGGGGGAAAGGAAAGAAGGGAGGGAGGGAGGAAGGACTATAATTGTCTATTTGTTTCTTTTCTCCCTTCAGTTCTACCAATTTGTGTTTCATGTAGTTGAATGCCCTGATACTAACTGCATATATGTACAGGATTGATGAGCTGACCCCACTATTATTTATAAATGAGCTTCTTTATCTACCATGAAACCTACTTTGTTTGTATTAATATTACTCCAGCTCTCTCTTGACAAGTTTTAGCATGATATATTTTTTTCCATTATTTTCCCTATTTGTGTTATTATATTTAATATGTTTCTTGCAGGCAGCATGAATTGGGGCATTGATTTTTTAATCCAGTCAGACATCCTTTTTTTTTAAGTTTATTTATTTATTTTGAGAGAGACAGAGATGGCATGAGTGGGGAAGAGGCAAAGAGAGAGGGAGAGAGAGAGAATCCCTAGCAGCCTCTGTGCTGCCAGAGCAGAGCCCAACACGGGGCTTGAACTCGTGAACCCTTAGATCATGACCTGAGCCAAAACCAAGAATTGGACACTTAACTGACTGAGCCACCCAGGTGCTCCTGACCTCTCTGCCTTTTAATCAGAGTATTTAGATCATTTACATTTAACACCTTATTAGCCATTTTCTATTTCCATTCTGTGTTCCCTGTTTTCTTTTTCTCTTTCTTATTTTGGATTAACTAAGTTGGTTTTTATTTTTTTTTATGATTCCATTTCTCTCCTTGGTTGGCTTATTAGCTATAACTTTGTTTTATTATTTTAGTATGTTACAGTTTATAGTATATATCTTTGCCTTTTCATAGTCTATCCTCAAGGGATACCCTACCACCTGACATATGACACAAGAATGGATGCCATGTACTTCCTTTTCTCCTTTCCTGGTGTTTGTGCTATGATTGTCAGATGTTCACTTCTGTGTATGGCTTAAGCCTCACAATACATTTTTACTGTTTTCACTTTAAATAATCAACTAAATTTTAAAGAAATCCAATTTTTAAAAAAAGTATTTTTATTTACCCTTGTGAATTTCCATTTCTGGTGTTCCTCATTTCATCTGCAGATCCAAATTTCCATATGGTATCATTGCTCCCTGCCTGTAGCACAGCAACATGAGTATTTCCTATAGCGCTGGTCTACTGCTGCTGAATTCTTTCCACTTACTTATGCTATAGACTTTATTTTGTCAATCCTGAAAGATAGTTCTGCTAGGTATAGAATTCTAGATGGATAATTCTTTCCTTCAGTACTTTCAAGATGTTGCTTCACTGTTTCTAGCTTAAATTGTTTTCAGTGGGAAATCTGTAGTCCTTGTCTTTGTTCCCCTATACAGAAGGTATCATTTTTACTCTGGCTGTTTTAAAGTTTGGTTTTTTTTTCCCTTGGGACGCCTGGGTGGCTCAGTTACTTAAGTGTCTGACTCTTGATTTCAGCTCAGGCCATGATCTCAGGGTTTGTGCATTTGAGCCCCACTTGAGATTCTCTCTCTGCCCCTCCCCAACTCACTCACGTGTTCTCTTGCTCTCTCTCAAAATAAATAAGGAAATGTAAAATTTTTTCCCTTATTACCAGTTTTATACAATCTGATTATGATGTATCTTGGTGTAATTTTTATGGGGTGTGGTGTACCCATATACACATGGGTTCATTTAATTTCTTAGGTGTTTGAATTTATTGCTTTTATCAGATTTGGAATTTTTCAGCCATTATTTCTTCAATTTTATTTCTTTCTTTCCTATCCTCTCTTTCTTCTCCTTCAAGGACTCCAATCACACATTCATTAGGCCATTTTAAATCGTCTCATAAATCACTGTTGTTCTGCTGATTTTTTTCTCCTCCCCCTCCCCCCCCCTCCCATTTCATTTTGGATATTTTCTCTTGCTATGTTTCTAACTCACTAAACTTTTTTCTGTAAAGTCTAATCTGCAATTAACCAGCTGATGTAGTTTTCTTCTCTAGAAGTTTGATTTAGATCTTATTTATATCTTCTGTGTCTATACTTACCGTGTTCCATCTTTCCTCTAACTTCTTGAACATATGGAATACAATTATAACAACTTTTTAAAATGTCCTTATATACTAATTCTATCACCTGTTCTATTTCTGGGTTGGCTTCAGTTTGTTTCTTTTCCTCCTGATTCTGGGTAACATTTTCTTGCTTCTTGGCATATCTGGTAATTTTTTGTTGGATAGCAGACATTGTGAATTTTAACATGTTGGGTGCTGGGCATTTTTGTATTCCTATAAATGTTCTAGAGCTTTGTTTAGGGGATATAATTAACTTACTTGGAAACAGTTCTGTCCTTTTAGATTTTGCTTTTAAACTGTGTTAAGTGGGATCAGAGCAGCATTTAATATGGGGTAGCTTTGCTCCAGTACTGAGGGAACCACACTCCTACCCAACGTCCCATGAATTATTTTCAGCACTGTGTGAGCTCTAAGGATGGTTCGCTCCCTCCAGTCCTTTCAGGGGGCTGTCTCCCCAGCCTCAGGGAGTTCTTTCACATGCATGGATTCCTCAGTACCTAACTAAGGAGTCAAGAGGCCTCTCTCCTTACAGCTCTCTCCTCTCTGGTACCCTACTCTCGAAGCCCTGGCCACTGTCTTTCCTGGACTCCCAGCTCCAGCTCCTCAGTGTGAGGACTGGTTTACCTCATTTCTTTCTCATCTCTCAGTGGTCACTGTTCTTTGTTGTCTGACGTGCAATGTTTTCAAAACCATTCTTTCATATGTTTTGTCTGGATTTAACTGTGTCATAGAGGATAGTAAATCCAGCCACTGTGACTCCATCTTGGTCAGAAATGGAACTGAAGCTTATTACTTTGTCATCAGTAGATTTGCTAACATGTCCTAAAGCATGTAGCCCTGGATGTCCATGCCTGTATTCCAAAATCTTGCCTGTGGGAAAATTTCCCCAAACTCCAAGCGTGAAAGAACTCGGTAGAGATTTTCTCAAACTTGACCCAAAAAACCACATACAGATCTCACTAAATGAGAACTAAATTTATCCCCCTCCTCAACTCACCCTTAGCCAGGTCCCCAAAAGCCTATGTTCACCTTAGTATGAACTATCATGAACGAAATAATGGTGGGGGGGATATCAGAATGGGAAGAAATAGACTCCTCTCTCTTATGTCCAGTATATGTGTGGCCATGTTTTTATAAAATTCACCATATTACGATATCACGACTTGGAAGGAGCCTGTAAAGCAAAGAGCCCTCAAACCTGAACTTTCTTAGCTTCACAGTAAGTCTACCTCTGTTAGTTTTATTCATTTATCATGAAAAGCCTCCGCCACAACCCATTATGTGAATGGTATAATCTGATCATGGGTCACCACCTACCGTGAAACAACCCTTTGCTTTGTCAGGTCTTCTGATGGCCTAGGTGACAAGGATGTATTCTATAGAAAGAGGCCGGGGTGACCTCTGGCTTGCTGGACAAAGGAAGAGCCCTCCCTTTTGATTCGCAATGCTTTGGTAGCAAACATGCTATGTAGGTAAAATGGCAGACACATTAGACCTACTTCTCTGTCACGTGATAACAATATTGGAAAATCAGGAAGAAACCTTAATTTGTACAACTAGAAATAGAAATGTTGTGTGTAGGAAAGCAGAGATGTGGTCTTAATCATCTCAGTGATGAAAAGGAGATTTTCGCAGGCATGCAAGTTGGATCTCCAAGGTGAGGTCATAGAGCTTATTAAGAACCAGTTTCTGTTCACAGATTCGAAGACCAAAGATAGATTATTGAATACTATGTAACGTGTGATGTCATTTTTGTTTGATTTCTCAGTAAAGGAAAAGGACATAGTGCAATGTACCCTACAAGCCCTTTCATTTAAAATAATTTATATCAACTGTTGTTGGGTCTCTAAGAAGGGAAGCCCCTGTCTGCCCACATAATTCTAGAAACATCCATAGAACTTTTCCCGATTTGTCAGAGTGAATAGTTGGAAATGACTGGACTCTGCCACTGAGGCAAGGCTTTACACAATGTGGGGGGCGGGGGTTGAAGCCCAGTCCCTGAAAACTGATTTGATTGGTCCAGAGAGTTACAGTTGAAAGTTACCAGAGCTCAGAGGGGCGCCTGGGTGGCTTGGTCGGTTAAGCATCCGACTTTTGCTTAGGTCATGATCTCGTGGTTCGTGGGTTCGAGCCCCGCGTCGGGCTCTGTGCTGACTGCCAGCTCAGAGCCTGGAGCCTGTTTCAGTCTGTGACTCCCCTCTCTCTGACCCTCCCTGCTCACGTCTCTCTCTCTCTCTCTTAGAAATAAATAAAACATTAAAAAAAAATTAAAAAAAAAAAAAAGAAAAGAAAGTTACCAGAGCTCAGGAAGAGTCTTATAATTCATACGACTTGGAAACATTTTTTTTTTGTGGCCCCTAAAAACATCTTTGTGGTTCCCTGAAAGCACCATAAGCCCTAAATGCCATGCCTAAGGGACAAGTCAGCCTTGGTCACAGGGACAAGGGAGCCCACATTGGTTCCGGGCAGCCAGAAGCAGGTCCCCAGGTAGATAATGGAAACTTGGGTTTCCGAAGTTTCTGTGGGAACATTACTCAGTGGATGACAATCCTCCAACATTTATGTTTATTTTTTAGCCTGATAACCAAAATTAAGAATTCTTACTGGGATTTAAAAAAATTATTTTAAGCTGCACCTGGGTGGCTCAGTCAGTAGAGTGTCTGACTCTTGGTTTCGGCTCGGGTCATGATCTCATGGTTGTTGGGATTAAGCCCCACATGGGACTCTCTGCTGGCAGCACGGAGCCTGCTTGGGATTCTCTCTTCCTCTCTCTCCCTCTCTCTGTCCTTCTCCTGCTCATGTACTGTCTCTTTCTCTCAAAAGAAATGAATATTTTAAAAAATTAGTTTACTTTCATTATTTTAAAAATTTCTTATGTTTATTTTATTTTGGGGGAGGGGACAATGAGCAGGGGAGGGGCAGAGAGAGGGGGAGACACAGAATCTGAAGCAGCTCCAGGCTCCGAGCTGTCAGCACAGAGCTCCAATATGGGGCTCGAACCCACAAACTGTAAGATCAAGACCTGAGCTGAAGTTGGTGCTCAACAGAGTGAGCCATCTAGGGGCCCCTTTAAAACATTATTTTATTTTTTAAATTTTTTTTTAATGTTTTTTTTTATTTATTTCTAGGAGAGAGAGAGAGAGAGAGAGAGAGACAGCGTGAGCAGGGGAGGGTCAGAGAGAGAGGGAGTCACAGACTGAAACAGGCTCCAGGCTCTGAGCTGGCAGTCAGCACAGAGCCCGACGCGGGGCTCGAACCCACGAACCGCGAGATCATGACCTAAGCGAAAGTCGGACGCTCAACCGACTAAGCCACCCGGGCACCCCAAAACATTATTTTAAAAGTAAATAGGAAGTACTTTCATTTCTGACACATGACAAGTTAGCTGCGCTGAGGAGTTCCCCACTTGGGAGGCATTGGATTCTCAAAAAGATGCACTTTTTTTTTTTTTTTAATTTATTTCTAGGAGAGAGAGAGAGCGTGAGCAGGGGAGGGTCAGAGAGAGAGGGAGTCACAGATTCTGAAACAGGCTCCAGGCTCTGAGCTGACAGTCAGCACAGAGCCCGACGCGGGGCTCGAACCCATGAACCGCGAGATCATGACCTAAAGCGAAAGTCGGACGCTCAACCGACTAAGCCACCCAGGCGCCCCGAGAAGACGCACTTTCTAACAAATTACCAGACCCACAAGAAGTAGGGGTATTTTCCAAGCCCCTTCCCAGCCCACCTCTAAGAAGCAAACAAAACTCGTGAGCTGGACAGGAGTCAGGTCTCCCGAGGGCGGACGTTCTGGCGTCATAGTCCAGGAAAACTCGCCCTGGGACAGTGAAGAGGTGCGAGAGCCCGACTCTGCGGGCATGGGGCTGGTGGAGCGGGCAGAAAAGTGTTCTCATAACAAGAAAGTTTGCAGGGCGCCTGGGGGGACTCAGTTGGCCAAGTGTCTGACTCGATTTTGACTCAGCTCATGATCTCACTGTTCGTGGCTTCGAGCACACATCGGGCTCTGCACTGATGGTACAGAGCTGCCTGGGATTCTCTGTCTGTCTCTCTCTCTGCCCTTCCCCTGCTTGTGCTCTCTCTCTCTCTCTCAAAATAATTGAATTAATCAAATTTGAAAGACTTAAACAAACAAAATTTGCAGGGTTGGCCCCCGGCCGGTGTCTGCGAATGTGGATTTGGGGAGGGGTCTCACTAGTCCCTGATAAAGCAGCTCCCGGTGCCTAAACAGTGCAGACGATGGGGTTTGTGCGGAACACTGGTCTCTGTGAGGGAGTCCGGAATTCTGCTGCCTGCTGGGCACCAGGTGCCTCAGTGCCCAGCCCCTGGGAACCACACGGGCAGCAAGTCTCCAGCGAGCTGCCCTGGCAGACTGTGGCACACGTGTGTTGTCACCGAGCGTCGCTAAGGGACTTCGCACACCCCAGCGAGGCTGCGCTGGCCGGGCTCCTGGAAGCCGGGTCCTGGCTCCCTCCAGATTCCAGATCGTGCACCTTTTCTCCAGACGGATTTTGCTTTGCGTCCTTGCGCTGCAGTGAGTCATACCCATGAGTGTGAGTGTGTCCCAAGTCCTGTGAGTCCCAGCAGATCACCAAACCTGAGGTGACCTTGGGAGCCTCAACACGTGATTTCAAGTCCATGCCCCGTGTGGCTCACAACTGACTCAGGCTCAGTCGGTTGAGCATCCAACTCGTGGTTTGGGCCCAGGTCATGAACTCGCGGTTTGTGAGTTCGAGCCCCACGTCAGGCTCTGCGAGGACATGGCACAAAGATGGGCCCATGAACCCGGAAGCAGAACCCACCAGACGCGACCTCTGCCGCCGCCTTTATCTGCGACCTCCAGACGTGCGAGGAATAAATGTCTCCTGTGTGTAAGCCACCCTGTCCGTGCTGGGGCGTGGAGCCGCCTGAACACACCCAGGTAATGGGACCAGAATTCATGACCAGCGGGCACATCAGAACAGACTTACACGGAATCAGCACGAAGAGACGCGAAGATTGGAAATACGAAGAAAGAATTCAGAGTTATGGAGGCTTTCTGCTCCAGCCAAGATGGTGAGCAGGGACCGGGTTTGCCTCTGCCTAAAACACCTGACAAACTGTATGGGCCAGCAGCCCCCAACACGCTGGAGCCCAGGCAATGAAGGGACAACGCGCAAAGAATTTAATGTTATGACAACACTAAACACTTAATACTATTTAATTTTAATATTTGATAACAATAATATTTTCTTAAGCAGGCTTCATACCCAGGGCAGAGCCCAACATGGGGCTCGAACTCATAACCTTGAGATCAAGAGTCAGACACGTAACCAACTAAGCCACCCAGGCACCCCAGATAACAATGATATTTAACGTTAATGAGAGTTGCCGCATGTAGTGCTTTCCCTTCATCAAGTGACAATTTTAGGTAATTTCAATGTTATTAAACTATTTGATGCTCAATGTTCTTTAATACTGAAATATTTAATATTAATTTAATAATTTATTTTAATAATGACTTATTTAATCATTTGGGATCATCACTTGGTCAAAAGAAACGGTCAGACCCAGCAGTTATCTGAACTGAAAAGAAGGTAATCAAAGAAGGAGATCTTGAAAGTACTAATGATGGTTACAATAAATTCTGTGTATAGTGTTAGTAAAAATTTAAGTTTAAAATAATGTTATGAGTTGTACATACTTACTGTTCTGCTCTTTAATATTTTTGGATTACTTTAGCATTCTGGAAAAAACCCAAACCATGAAAAAAATAAATAAGAATGTTTTATACATATACATATATATATATACACACACATATATATATATATGTATATATATATATGTGTGTGTATATATTTGTATGTGTGTGTGTGTCCACTGTTGGCTCAGCTTACACTGGTCTTTATTTAAAATGTTGAGGGGGGGCATCTGGGTGGCTCAGTCGGTTAGGTGACGGACTTAAGCTCAGGTCACGATCTCACAGTTTGTGGGTTCAAGCCCCACGTCGGGCTCTGTGCTGACAGCTCGGAGCCTGGAGCCTGCTTCTGATTCTGTGTCTCCCTCTCTCTCTGACCCTCTTCTGCTCATGCTGTCTATATCTCTCTCTCAGAAATAAGTAACACATTTTTAAAAAATAAAATAATAAAATAAATAAAATAAAATAAATAAAAAATAAATAAAATAAATAAAATGATAAAATAAATTAAATTAAATTAAATAATAAAATAAAATAAAATAAAATAAAAGAGGGGCACCTGGGTGGCTCAGTTGGTTGAGTGTCTGACGTCAGCTCAGGCCATGATCTCACAGTTCATGGGTTCAAGCCTTATGTCAGGCTCTGTGCTGACAGCTTGGAACCTGGAGCCTTCTTAAGATTCTGTGTCTCCCTCTCTCTCTGACCCTCTTCTGCTCATGCTGTCTATATCTCTCTCTCAGAAATAAATAACACATTTTTAAAAATTAAAATAATAAAATAAAAAAATAAATAAAATAAAATTAATTAATTAATTAATTAATTAAATTAAATTAAAAATAAAATAAATAAAATAATAAAATAAAAGAGGGGCGCCTGGGTGGCTCAGTTGGTTGAGTGTCTGACATCAGCTCAGGCCATGATCTCACAGTTCATGGATTCAAGCCCCGCGTCGGGCTCTGTGCTGACAGCTCGGAGCCTGGAGCTGCTTCGAATTCTGTGCCTCCCTCTCTCTCTGCCCTTTCCCCGCTCCTTCTCTCTCTCTCTCTCTCTCTCTTTTTTTCTGAGAGAGAGACAGCAGAGCAGGGAAGGGCAGAGAGAAGGAAGACACAGAATCAAGCAGCTCCAGGCTCTGAGCTGTCAGGCTCAACCCCACGAACCGCGAGATCATGACCTGAGAGAAAGCCGGACGCAACCGACTAAGCCACCCAGGCACCCCATCAGGAGCCACTTTTAAAAATAATTTTGAGGGGGGCGCCTGGGTGGCCTAGTCGGTTAAGCGTCCGACTTTCGCTTAGGTCATGATCTCGCGGTTCGTGGGTTCGAGCCCCGCGTCGGGCTCTGTGCTGACTGCCAGCTCAGAGCCTGGAGCCTGTTTCAGAGTCTGTGACTCCTTCTCTCTGACCCTCCCCTACTCACACTGTCTCTCCCTCTCTCTCTCTCCTAGAAATAAACCATTAAAAAAAAATTAAAAAAAAAATAATAATAATTTTGAAAAGAGCGGAGAGGCCAGCCAAAGGTGGGAGGCAGTCCAAGCTGGTGGCGGGGGCTCAGGGCACCTGCCCCGGAGAAGCAGAGGGGGTGGGGGAAAGAGGACCCGGGAGACACACTCTCCTCTCAAGGAAGGCTCAGCAGAGCCCCAGGCCCTCCAGGCAGCTGGGGACAGAAAGAGCCTTCTAGTAGCACCGCCTCCCCCCCACCCCTGCAGCTGGGACAGCTCGGGGGCACGGGCCTTGCCTCCGCCCTGGGGGCCCATCTCTGTCCCGCTTGGCTTCTCATTCCCTCAGCGAACAAGGTGGAAACACACAGTAGGACTGGGTGGGGTGTGATGTTGAGGATCATGACCGCCCTCGGGGTCCCGCTCCGGCCGCGAGCTTGCGGCTACGACCACTATGACCACAGGATCGCTGTCCTGGGCGAGGGAGCCGACACAGGTGTGCAGCGGGCAGCGGCCGCCCACTGCCTGTCCTGCCTCTCTGAGCCCTGGCCTCGGGGAAGGGGTGCGGCTCTCTGATGGGCAAATTCGGAGCAACAGGCAGCACGATTAGGAAGGACCCGCCTGCACGAAACAGCACCCCCGCACCCCCATCAGCCCTGCCTGCGTCCCGGCGCCTGGATCTACCTGATCTGGGAGCTCAGCATTAACAAACATGCCGCTGACCGGCCTCCAGCCCGGTCCTCCACGTAGCTCCCCGGGACCCGCGCTGACACTCTGCACCCCGCTTGGCTCATTGCTTCACTCCCAGCGGATTCAGCAACCCGTGAGGAAGACGAGGCTGTTCTCGGGGGGCCCCGTCCGAGATCCTAAAGTAGTCCGGGAATGCCCACGTTGATCGCTGGCAACATTTTAGGCAGGACCATTGGCCAGCTGGTTTGGGGGAAACTGAGAAAACAGCCAGGACTCAACGCCCGCCAGGTCCTAACCCGCGGCCAGGGAGCGCCTCTGGTCCCAGACCTGTCCCGGAGGACACCTGAGATGTCACCCGGCCCCGACATAACTCTTCAGCCACCCCCCGGTCCCCGCCCCAGCCTGCTCCCACCCACGGAGGAGACCCAGCGGCCGCCGCCCCATCCCTGCCTCGGCCGCCCTCCCTGACTGCCCAGCCCCCACCGCAGGGGCGCCCCGTCCCCACCCCGACCCCCACCCACACCCCCAGCCGAGAGCACTCGCTGCGGGGTGTCCTAGCACCCGACTGCGCACTTTTGTTCAGATGCGGTTTTTGATTCCCCACATCTGGCGCGGGGCTGAGAGTGTGAATTTCCAGCAAGCGCTCTGAACGGCGGGGCTCTCGGTGACATGCGGACTTGCTGTCCCTTCCCCGCTCCACCCTCGGATCGGTCCCCAACCCCTCCGGATCAAGCTGGCCTCTCAACAGGCCATTTTTTGAGCAGATCCTGCCTCATTTCCAAACCGATCTCAATCAGGTGCCCGGGACCCTGCTGCCGGCTGGCGGATCCGGCCGGAGCGGAGAGTGAAGGCGGTGCGGGTGACCCCGGCCCCCCAACACTTGCGCCACCTGCCTGTGCGCCCTCTGCCCTCCACCCTCACTTCCTCTTCACCTTGTCTATTCCTGCTTACACTCAGGACCCTGTCAGCCCTTGCCTGGCCCGTGCCGCCCTCGCCCAGGGGGAGCTCTCCATCATGTGTGTCCGCCGCGCCGTGCGAATGTTTGAGGGTCCCTTCGTCCACCCCTCCAACCGCAAGCCTTCCCCTCGTGCAGGCTGGAGCCGAGTGTGCCCAAAGGACAAGAGCCTACTCCCTGACGGTTTACTTTCCGGAAGGGTTCGGGGAGCAGGTGGGGCCCCCCCGGGAGAGAAAAGCAGGGAGGAAGGGGACAGCCCTGTGGGCTCAGCATCAAGCTCGGGACGCTGTGCGCTCCTCCCAGGAGGACGCGAGGGAGGAAGTACTGGGCTCCCATCTTCTGTGCGAGAGCATCTTCCTCTTCTGGCATCTCGAGACTTACGTGTGTTCCAGAGATTGTGCCAGTCCCTGTGGAGGTGACAGAGAAACGCCGGGCAGGGATCCGTGGTACCACCGAGGCACCGGGCTGCCAGGCTGTGCCCGGCCACAGCGGGGTGCCAGCGCAGGGCTGGGGACGATGTAGGTCACAAGGACGGGAGGTGGGGCCCAAAGCGCCTGGCACCAGGGGGACCTGCCATTCCCAGGTGTGACCCAGAAAGGGGGCTGTGCCGGCCGATGGCTGAATTAACGAACGAATGATTGAATGAATGAAAACAAATAGCCGTGTCTGTTTTGTGGGTCTGTCACAGTGATAGTCCAGGAAAAAATCCATGGCGAGCACTCAAAATCCACAACTTCAGCTTCTCCCGAAGCACTGCCGGGCCGGACGAAGGAGCACACACAGAGCTCAGAGCCCCGAACCCCTCGGCCGTTTGCTGAGCGAGGCTCGAGAACCAAGACCCAGGAGGCCCCGGGCCTCCCCACGCCAGTCCTCCCGTGCCTGACGCCCATTTCTTTTTTTTTTTAATAAATATTTTTATTTATTTCTAGGAGAGAGAAAGAGGGAGAGACGGTGTCAGCAGGGGAGGGTCAGAGAGAGAGGGAGTCACAGACTCTGAAACAGGCTCCAGGCTCCGAGCTGGCAGTCAGCACAGAGCCCGACGCGGGGCTCGAACCCACGAACCGCGAGATCATGACCTGAGCGAAAGTCGGACGCTTAACCGACTGAGCCCCCCAGGCGCCCCTGACGCCCATTTCTTGAAGCAAGGCTTTGAAGTCATACTCGTGTTGGTCCAATGTGCAGATGAGCGCCGAACGCTATCGAATAGATGATGAGCGAGGCCAAAATGAAAAAGGAAGCAGCGCTTAGCGGGGAGCAGGACGGAGAAACCCTCGGCACAATGGGTAGGAAGTCAGAGCGGGCCGGGGCTCTAGAACCCTCTGGGCGCCAAGGCATCGGGACACACCTTGGGCCGGGTGTGAGGAAGCGCGAGCCGGCGTGTGCTGGGGGAGGGCCAGCGGGGTGGACGCTCGGCCGGAAGAACGGGAATGCACTCGGCCCGGTGGGAAAAGAGCAAAGGGAGCCCGAGTTCTTTCTTTTTAAAACGCTGGATGCATGAACATATGAAATGAAACATTAAAATTAAAAATACATGCGGGCGTCTTGTTTGGGAGGTCATGGTCCCAGCAGGGCCCTCGATGCCCAGGCCAGTGCTCCGTGCACCCCCTTCCTCCCCCCGGATGACAGGAGCGCAGTCAGCGCAGCATGACCCCTGAGACTCGAGGACACGGGGTGCCGAGTGACACGGGTCCTGGGCACCCCCTTTATCAGCACGTGTCTGCTCTGAGCTGCAACTTACTTCTCAGGATAATGCATAGGCTTTGGTTTATAGGCAAACCCCTTGACGTAGCCCCTCTTACAGAGACGTTACCAAAGTAAATGGAGTGTAGACCAGAGTGATGGAAAACCCCAGGACCGATCCCGAACCAGTGGGGAGCAAGCCAGCCCGGGGACGCCTGACACTGTCACGTGCTGGGTTCACCTGGGAGCCGACCCAGCTGAGAGTGGGCGTGCGTCTGTGTGTGTGTGTATGTGTGTGTGAATGTATGTGTGTGTATGCATGCAGGTGGGGGGGTATTATACACGTAAGTCTCCTTGTCAAATAACGAAGTCTTCTGTGGTTTTCTTTTTTTTTTTTTTAACTACTCTCTTTTTTCTTTTTAATGTTTATTTATTTTTGAGAGAAAGAGAGACAGAGAATGAATGTGAGCAGGGGAGGGGCAGAGAGAGAGGGAGACACAGAATCTGAAGCAGGTTCCAGGCTCTGAGCTGTCAGCACAGAGCTGGATGCGGGGCTCAAACCCACGGACTGTGAGATCATGACCTGAGCCGAAGTCAGACGCTCAACTGACTGAGCCACCCAGGGGCCCCTTCTGTAGTTTTCAAAAAACCCGGAATGTTCTTCAAATGAATTGCCTTTACATGGGACCTTATTAAAAGCAGAAGCTACACCATTAATATGAACTCAGGGGACTCTTCCCAATGTTTGTTAAATCAGTGGTTGATTCCTTTTTGAACACTGTGGTAAAATGTACATAACATACAGTTGATCATTTTAGCCATTTTTGTTTTTATTTATTTTTAAGTTTATTTGAGAGAGAGACAGACAGACAGTATGGGTGGGGGAAGGGCAGAGAGAGAGAGGGAGAGAGAATCCCAAGCAGGCTCCACGCTGTCAGCGCAGAGCCCCACACAGGGCTTGAACTCACAAACTGAGAGATCATGACCTGAGCCGAAATGCAGAGTCACCACTTACCTGCCTGAGCCCCCCAGGCGCCCCTTAACCATTTTTGACGTGTCCAGAGGCATTTAGCACAAAGTGTTGCACAACCATCACCACCATCTGGTTCCAGAACATTCTCTTCACCCCCTAATGAAGCCCCTCCCCTCAGCCTCCAGCAGCCACCGATCTGCTTTCTGTCTCCGGGGATTTGCCTGTTGGGAGCATTTCCTGATTTCCTGTCAGTGGAACTTTGCAGTCTGGCGGCGGTGCGCAGAGCGACGGAGGGAGGAGAGGGCGCCTCCCCAGCTCAGGGGCCCGCGTCTCCTCCCTGCCCACCCCCCCGCCGTGGTGACGGTCATCAGGTACCATGGACGGCCCAGCAAGAGCAGCAGCCTTGGGCACAGGGACGATTCCTCCGATGACTCCGGGATGTCCCCTGTCTGGGACTCTCATCTGCTCCACGCGGTGAGGGCAGCCCGGCCCGCCCCTCCTCTCCCTGGACCCAGGCCCCCGCCTAGACCCGCCGCCTGCAGGAGGCACCTTCCCCGGCTGGCTCCCCCGCCTGGGAAGGAGGAGGAGCTTAGGGGAGGGGCCTCCCCTGGGCCCGTGGCCTGCATCGTCGCCTACATCAGAGTCCGGACCCCCGGACTCCCCGGAGATGGGGAGAGAGGACACGTGTTCTGTGTCCGTGGTGTCCCCAGCCCGCGATGCCCGTGGCTGCGGGCAAGTGGGCGGTGGGGGAGGAGGCGGGGGCTCAGGGTCACGGCCCACAGCCAGCAGGACAGCCCCCCACCGGCCTGCCCCTCCGGACACGTCTCCCACACCGACACGGCTCTGGCACCAAGAGAAACTCGTGTCGACCATCTTTTTCCCATTCCTTCAATTTTGCGTTACCTTCTTAGATCAAATTTATTTTAAGACAAAATGATCGTTTTTTAAAGACCATTTTCTCCCCAAGTGAGGTGGATAAGCGCACGTGAACCAACGGCCGTGTCCACACAGCCCAGCGTGTGGAGCCTGCCCGCCGGGGGCCCGAGCAAGGCCTGGCCTGTCCTGTCCGGGACACAGCTTTTTTTTTTTTCTTACTGTTTATTTATTTCTGAGAGAGAGACAGAATGAGAACGGGGTAGAGGCAGAGAGAGGAGAGAAAGAGGGGGAGAGAAAGAGAATTCAAAGCAGGCTCCAGGCTCTGAGCTGTCAGCACAGATCCTGACGCGGGGCCCGAACTCAGCAACCGGGAGATCATGCCCTGAGCCGCCGTCGTACGCTCAACCCCAGGCGCCCCTGGCCTGGAAGCGTCTTATTTTCCATTGCAGAGTGATGAGGGAGCACAAAGCAGGCTGACACCCCCATCCACCCCCCAGCCCCGGGTGGACGCGTGACCTTGCTCGGCGCTCCCAAGGACAAAGGAGAAGAGAAAGAGAGAACTGCCAGCCTCCATCGACCTGCAGACGTCTTAGCAAACCCCGCGGAAAAGGCAGTCGTATGGGTAGTCTCACCTCCAGAGCCCTATAAACTCCGCTTCCTGGAGCCTCGCGGCACCCTCCGTTGTGATGGGGGAACGAAGGCTGGAGGGACTGGCAGATAGAACTCTGTCTCCTTACAGCCTGCACCCCGGTGACCGTCCGGGGGGATCCCAGGAGGGGGGCCCTACCCCTCCGTGCTGACGCCCTGCTAGAGGGGAAACACCGGAGCTTGATGGTCGCCAGGCCTCCCGGGTCCAGGGTGTCGTCAGCGCACGAAAATCTCCCTGGAAACTCCCCCCGGACCCTACGCCCGCCCCCCGCCCCCAGCCCCACTGGATATAACCAGCCTCCCCTCCGGGTCCTGTCCCCTGTCTGTCCCCTGTCCCTGGGCTGTAATAAAACCACCTTTTTGCACCAAAGACATCTCCAAGAATTCCTTCTTGGTCGTTGGCTCCGGACCCCACGAACCCCACTGTCACCCCATAAAAACCTCATCACAGAGGAGCCACGATGTTTTCTTTTTCTTTTTTTTTTTTTAATGTTTTATTTATTTCTAGGAGAGAGAGAGAGACAGCGTGAGCAGGGTAGGGCCAGAGAGAGAGGGAGTCACAGACTGAAACAGGCTCCAGGCTCCGAGCTGGCAGTCAGCACAGAGCCCGACGCGGGGCTCGAACCCACGAACCGGGAGATCATGACCTGAGCAAAAGTCGGACGCCTAACCGACTAAGCCACCCGGGCGCCCCACGATGTTTTCTTAATGAATGTGCGTGGTTTTAGTACTGACGCAGGTAAGGCCATCCAGGCCCCACGACAGCTTGGACTAAATACCGAATGAGTCTCAAAGGCACGTCGGAGGGAACGGCGGCCTTAGAGGATCGCGGGGAGCGAGGCTGGGCTGCCGTGTGGCCGCCCTCCCGTAGGAAGGCTGCTCCCCTCTCCGAAGGGACCGTGAGCGGCCAGCGTGCTCCCCGCACCCGTGAGCCGTGGCGGCGTCCGTAGTAACCGGAGGAGCTCCGAAGGCTCTCCGAGACTTCCAGAACTTTCTGGGCATTTTTAATACCCTTTAAAGCGTCTTTAGTTATTCTCACTTATTGATTCGCCTGAACTCAGCTGTGTTGGCTGAGACTGTTAAAAAACAAAATTCAAGGGAGTCAATTTGAAGATCCAACTGGCTTTAGTAATCCGCTCGTGAACTGGGCGGCGCCCTGTCCAGCGAGCGGGGTGGGGCTCCAGTTCCCACAAAATGCAAGGTTTTTATACGAAGGAGGGTGGGACGAGGAAGTTATTAGCAAGAGAAAGGAAGGATTATGTGGGGCTGGTTCACCTTCCCCCGGGGGAAGGGTGGGGGGGGGGTCTGATCCTGCAGAGTCCCTCCCCTTCCCTGGGGGGGGGATGGAGAAGGTCCAGGAGACAGGTCACCTCCTCCGAGCTGGCCAGAAAAGTCCTGACTCTCAGGCTGGGCCCTCATTTCGGGGGCAGGCTGGACCTGCGGTTGGGTTGGGTATGAGGTCCTGGCTCGGGGACTCGGCTGACGTGACACCGCTTGGGGGCTGTGGTTTTCTATTTAACGAGATTTAGGTGGCTTCATCCACTGACTCTCCCGGGAAACTGTGCAGCTTGGAATCTGTGTCCCACCAAGCAGTCTAGCCAAGGGGTCCGGGTGACAGTGAATGTGACTGCCCAGCCCAGGGACTTATGCGGGAGCCCTGGGGGTTCCGGGCTGCTACTGCCTGGTATCCGAATACTTGCATAGACTTCCTGAGGTCACGCAGCTGGTGTAAATGAAGACCAGCTTCCTTGAGGCTCCCCTTTCCTCCTGGAACATTCCTTTCTCTGGTACCTTTCAAAGGAGGCTGTTCAAGGAGGGGGAGGGGCGTCTCATTTCCATCTGCTTGGTTGGTCTTCATCTGCTGGCCCCTGGCTTTGAACGTCCTGCTTCCCCGCGACAGAGACCACCAGGCTTGCACCGCCCTGTCCTGCCCCGGAGCAATCCTGTTCCTTCTGTTCCCCGGGGAAGCCTTGCACCTGCTGCTGGTCTTCAGTGAAGCTCAGGTGGCCGTTAGAGGGGCTGCTGGCGTGACCTCCCGCGACATTCCTAGACGTGTGTGCCGAACAGGTGTGTGTGTGGGGGGATTCATCCCCCATCTTAGCGGACACAGAAGCATGGAGTTCAGGCAATACCTGTGTGAACAATCAGGAGCATGTCCAGGAAGGATCCTTCTGTGCTTGAACAAACAGAAAAGGAAGGGCTAAAGGGGGACCTTTTCGGACCTGAACGTGAGACAGGAAACTATCAACACCCTAGAGGAGAAAGCAGGAAACAACCTCCTTGACCTCCACCGCAGTAACTTCTTACTTGACACATCCCCAAAAGCAAGGGAATTAAGAGCAAAAATAAACTGTTGGGACCTCCTCAAGATTAAAAGCTTCTGCACAGCCAAGGAAACAACCCAGAAAATTAATAGGCAACCAACGGAATGGGAAAGATAGTTGCAAATGACATATCAGATAAAGGGTTGATATCCAGAATCTACAAGGAATTCACCAAACTACACACCCGAAAAACAAACAACCCAGTGAAGAAATGGGCAGAAGATATGAACAGACACTTCTCCAAAGAGGACATCCAGATGGCCAACAGACACATGAAACGATGCTCAGCATCCCTCCTCATCAGGGAAATACAAATCAAAACCACACTGAGATACCACCTCACGCCAGTCAGAGTGGCTAAATGAGCAAATCAGAGAACTCTAGATGCTGGTGAGGATGTGGAGAAACGGGCACCCTCCTACACTGTTGGTGGGAATGTAAACTGGTACAGTCCCTCTGGAAAACAGGGTGGAGGTTCCTCAGGAAACTAACAACAGAACTCCCCTATGACCCAGCAATAGCACTGCTAGGAATTTACCCAAGGGATACAGAAATGTTGAGGCATAGGAGCACATGTACCCCAATGTTCATAGCAGCACTCTCCACAATAGCTAAAACCTGGAAAGAGCCTAAGTGTCCATCAACAGATGAATGGATCAAGAAGATGTGTGGTTTATCTATACCATGGAATACTACATGGCAATGAGAAACAATGAAATCTGGCCATGTGTAGCAACATGGATGGACCTTGAGGGTGTTATGCTGAGCGAAATAAGTCAGGCAGAGAAGGACAAATATCATATGTGTGCACATATAGGAGGATTAGGAGGAACTTAACAGAGGACCAAGGGGGAGAAGAAGGGCGGAAATGGTGGGGGAAAGGGAGAGAGGCAAACCATGAGAGACTCTTGAATGCTGACAAAAACTGAGGACTGGTGGATGTGGGGGGAGGAGGGGTGGGCATGGAGGAGGGCACTTGTGGGGATGAGCACTGGGTGTTATGTGGAAACTAATTTGACAATAAACTATTTGTAAAAATAAATAAATAAATAAATAAATAAATAAAATTTAAGAAAAAAAATAAAAAATAAAAAAAAAATAAAGGGGGACCTTTTCCTGCCACGCCCCCCCATCCCCCAGCCCGGGACCCATGAGCCTCCTTCTTTCTGTCACCTGTCAGGCTGGGAGAGTGACTTCGTGTCTGTGGCCCCCTCTGTACTGGATGGGGAGGCGGGGCTGGAATGGACCCTGGGCTGCAGGTGGCATTCCGACCCCCTTCCCCCAGGAAACGATGCAGCAAGAGAATGGGTGTGGTGACCCCAGGTGTGCGCAGGCAGTCACACCTCACACTGAGCGGCATGGGGCTGACGACTCCATCAGAATGATGGAAACTGAGACCTGCTCCCTGACTCCGCAGGCTTGTTGGGTGGACTTGCTGCTGTAGGATCGGGCAGGGGACACGCGGATTCCAGGTCTCTCTCCGCCACCCTCGGCCACGTTGTCCCTGCCCAGTTGCTCGTTACAGGAATTACTGTAAAGTGCAGGCGGATGGAAGGCATTCACGCGTTCCCCCCTTTAATCACTGGATCGGCTCTGCCCACACTTTTTAGGGTTTTCCAGGCCAGCAAAACCGCTCACTTTGTCTTACTCACTTGTTGGGTGCGCGGGAACGGACAGCGTCCCTGCAGTGAGCGCGCGAAACGACTTCGCAGGTGAACAGGTGCTCCTGTGGTGTTTGAAACGCCCTTTAGAGGCGCGTGGGGGGCTCAGTCGCTTAATCATCTGACTTCGGCTCAGGTCATGATCTCACAGTTCGTGGGTTCAAGCCCCGTGTTGGGCTCTGTGCTGACAGCTCAGAGCCTGGAGCTGGTTCGGATTCTGTGTCTCCCTCTCTCTCTGCCCCTCCCGTGCTCATGCTCTCTCTCTCTCTCTCTCTCTGTCTTTTGAAAATTAATAAACATTTAAAAGTACTTTTAAAAAAGAAAAAAAAGAGAAGTGCTTTAATGGTGGTGTCCTTTAACTCTCAAAGAGGTGAAATACCCCTCCAGATAGTTGATTCTGTCCTTATGCCCAGTGAGGCTTAAACACACACACACACAGCACAAAGGGAAATGTTAGGCAGATTGCAGACAAACGTTAATTACATTTGCAGGAGGAGACTTGTGGAGTCCCACATCGGGGGGCTGAGCACCCCCTCCGGCCCATGGGGCCCCGATGACCAGCTCTAAGCACGCCCCTGTCTAGCTGAGTCCCCCCCACCAAGGTCAAGTCTATGTCTTTCCCAAGTCAGCCCTGGGAACGGCAGCACCAGGGGACAGCAGAGGTGAGTCCAGCAGGTTTTGAGAAGCTAGGAGCAGCACCCCTTCGTGGGGCCCAGGGGGCTGACGCCGCCCACCCCCTGCTGGGGCCTCCAATGCGGGCCCGGGGGCGGGGTGCCTGTCCTCTGTGTCTTCCTCTCCCTCTTCCCTGCCTGCTCTCTGGCCAGGCTCCCACTGCCACCTGAGAAGCCCCTAGCAACCCAACGTCTATACAGCAGATCTATCTGACTCCCCAACAGACGTCTATGCGGCAGATCTATCTGACTCCCCAACAGCGCGAGTGAGGGAGAACGCACAGTTTGGGCGACTGCCCCTCACGAGGACCTTTTCAGCAAAGAACATACATAAAAAATACAAGGTTGAACATTTCATTCCTCAGCGAGGTCCCAGCCTCGGGTGCAAGCTAAGCTGCCCGTCCGCCTTGCCGAGGGGGAATCGTGCAGGAGGCTTCACTGGGCCACCTGGCAGGGGTGCAGCCTGCCTTCTGGGTCACATTCCTCCATCCGCCCTGCGAGGACGCAGCATTGCAGGGACCGCGTTCATCAGGGTGGCCCGGGGCAGGCTCTTGGCAGACTGGCCGGGCAGCAGTAGGCCGCCAAGTCCCTCCTCCGCCCAGAGCCCTCCCACCCCCCCACCTGCTCCCTGCACGGCCTCCCGCCCCCGCCCCACCCCACGCACGGTGACATGACTCAGGCTCCCCGATGGGTCCGTCACCAGGCTGGGACTTGAGGGCACATCCCGCTGGTAGTTCACTCTTGGGGGGGAGGTGGGGGGCCTGGACGGCTCTGCTCGCGGGGGGATGGCCCCTCGGACCCTCCTTGGCGGGACGGTGATCCGGTTAGCCGGCCACTCCAGCAGGCCCTGTGACAGGAATCTGTGTCTTCCCCAGGAAGGGCCAGGGGCCGAGCAGAGGCTCCTTCTAAGTCCCTCGAATGAACCCTCGGTGAACTTCCTTCCCCTCTGGTTTTGAAAGAGTCCGTGTCTCCTGGACTTCAGAACACAAAAGGCAATTCATCTTTGGACAGATCTTTGCCCAAGCGCTTGAGAAATGGGACCCCTTCCTTGCCAGCCTCTACCATTTTCCTCTTTTTCGGAGAATGCTTGGGAAAGATCACGGGCTCTGGGGCTGATACTCCCTAGGGTCAGACTCTGGCTCTGCAGCTTTATCGCTGTGTGGCCTTGGACAAGTGACTCAGCCTCTCTGAACCCAGCGTCCTCACTCTGAAAATGGGATGATGCCATCCTCTGTGCGTTGCCCTGGAAACGAAGTGAGCCCATCCAGCCAAGCGCCAACTGCAGCGTCTGTCTACCAGGTGCCCCACCACGCACAGGGCATCGAGGGGACCCCCCCCCACGGGAGTGTGCGGCGAGGCCCCTCACAGAGGGCTGGGAGTCAGTGTGGTCACCAGCACTGTCGCCTTTCTCCCTGGGAAGGCATCATGAACCAGCATCAAGCACGTCTCAGCCAGTCATGCGAATGGGGAGAAGGAGAATTCAAGGTCAAACAGAGAGGGAGGCCTGGTCTGGCACAGATACTGACTCTGCCCGTGGACCACCTTTAATGTCTATATATTTATTTTGAGAGGGAGGGAGAGAGAGAGAGAGAGAGAGAGAGAGAGAGAGGATCCCAAGCAGGCTCCATGCTGTCAGCACAGAGCCCGACGCGGGGCTCGAACTCATGAACTGTGAGATCATGACCTGAGCGGAAATCAAGAGTCAGACGGTTAACTCACTGAGCCCCCTGGGGGTGGGCCACCTTGGCAGGGTTCACAGGTGCCCTGTAGCCACCACCGCACGAGTGGAAACCAGCCTGAGACACACCGAGCCTTGGGATTGTGGAGATGACTGGGCCCCTGTGAACATAGCAGAGGAGACGGTCAAGCGTCCCCTGGGACCGCGCTGCGGAGAGAGGGAATTCTGGGAATGTCTTCCCTCCAGCACCCCTGAGGCTGCACGCTTGTAATCCCGGGTCATCTGTCCAAGGTCAGGTTCGCCCACCACAGCCCGCCCTGCCCAGGGTCAGAGCACGTGGTAATTCAAACGGTAATCGTAACCATGCAAACTGAAGAAGGAACTTTTCTACCAAGTTAGAGATAAACTATAAACTCCCAGGGCCTCCTCCTTCCCTTCTACAAATTTAACACAATTACTTGGGAATAAGTATTTAAATATATGTATCCTGATTTGGGGGGTTAAACATTTTATTTTCTTTTAAATTTTTTAATGTTTATTTATTTATGAGAGACAGAGCACGAGTAGGGGAGGGGCAGAGAGAGAGGGAGACACAGACTCTGAAGGAGGCACCAGGCTCTGAGCTGTCAGCACAGAGCGACGCGGGGCTCGAACCCACAAACTGTGAGATCATGACCTGAGCTGAAGTCGACTGCTGAACCGCCTGAGCCACCCAGGCGCCCCTGGGTTAAGCATTTTAAAAAATCCGTAAGAACGGTTGGCTCAACGGTAGTGAACAATTTGTAATATTAACATGTTTAACTTTGCTCATAGATAGGAAACACATGACGCTTGACGTATTTGTTAATTTTTAAAAATGGAACATCATCGCGGAACCTCCTGGTTTAGTAGGAAAAGATGTCAAAGTACTTCCCTCCTGGGCTGCACAGACAAGCGCCCCCAGGTGGGGGACTGGATGGAGATCACGCAGCAAAGCAACGCGTGTCTACATTTTGGAAATGTTCTTTACGTGAAAAGAAAAATGGACCAACGGAGCCGTTACTGCCACACCCTATGGTCTGGGTCACAAGCAGGAGAACATTCTGAAGCGGAGTTTGGGAACACAGCTTTTCCTGTTGCTTCCCTGCCACTATGGAACCCACCGGGCCCGAGGGTCACGTGATGCCTTCCAGAGCGCTCCAGGCAGTCTGCTGTCTCTGATGGGCCCTGCAGGGTGATGTGAAGACGCTCTCCCTTGGGCCACAGTTTGAAAGCCTAACTCAGGATGGGTGGCCGGGACCCAAGGGCCCCAGCCCCGCCCTGAGACCCCCGCCCCCACCCCACCTGCTCACAGAAACTCCATTCAAAGCAGCCTGGGCTCCCTGTCAGGGGTGGTTTAAAAACAGCTCCGGGAACGTGCTGGAACTCACCACATCTTCGAAGGTTTGGTGGCGAGTCGAGTCCTTTCCGGGCAGAGAGCCGGGCCCCTTGAGCTAAAGGGATATGGGGTGGCCGAGACAGGACCGCTGACCGCAGGGAGTCTCACTAGCTGGGGCGCTGGTGGCCTGGGGCCTCCGTGCAGGGGAGGGGCGGGCCTGGGCGCAGGGGATTGGAGGCCGAAGGTGCCAGCGCTCTCCTAGACTTACACGAAGTTTCCGCTCCTGTCGCACATTTTGGCCACCTGCATTTTCCCAAACGCGCGTGCCCTTTGCTTATTTCCCCTCAATCTGCGTCTGCGCAGAAGTCAGTCAGCGTCTCCGTGTTTACATGCCCTCTGTAAAAACTTACAGCAGCGCGACACATTCCGCGCCAAGGGCTGGTTGTTAGTTTCTTCCAAGCCTCGAAATGAGCCCGTGGGTGAGTGTGCCTGGGAGACGTGGCGGAGGAGGAGAGAGACTGGTTCCACCAGTCACACCGGATGGGCCGTCTGGTAACCAGGACAGGGTCACAGCCAGCTGCGTGTGTCACCTTGCCGGGGAGCCCAGGAGCCCCAAGTGTCTAATCATCCCTGATACGCCAGCAAGGGGCCAGCAGTACCCGAATTATTCAACTGCACGGATCTGGCCACAGGTCAGAAAAATAATTTGATGTCTCCGCCAATAAGGAGAGATTTCTTAAAGAAGGAGAGCGCTAACCCCCCCCGCCCCGCCCGCCACCCCCCAGGCGCCTGTGGGCAGAATGGGGGCTGGTTTAATGGCCAGGTAGCTTGCAGAAAGCTCAGAGGACAATTCTGCTTCCACTTTTCTAATAGGAGACCTGCCAGGTAAGGGCCGGCTCCCCGCCCCCTGCTCACCTGGGCGCTCCTTGCCAGCTTCCTGTTCTGTTCCCCACAGGGGCTCCCAGACCAGCTGCCTCCCAATCCCTCCCGCTTGCTCACAGAAAGTCAGGCCCCTGGGGTGTAAACTCCTTCATCCTTCTGCTACTCTCTGCCCACAACTTCAAACTCACCCTCCTCTCTCCTGGCCTGGAGCCTCTAAACAAGAACTGTCTCGTGGAAGGGCCTGGTCCCTCCCCGCCACGCGCTACGCCTAGCCTAAACCCTTGTCTTAGACCCTTGGGATCACCCCCTGGCCCCTCTGTTGCGCCCTCCCCGCTGCCTTCCCATGTGGCCTCCGCCTGCTGCTGGGAGTGACAGTCGTAAAATTCCATCTTTCCCCCCACTCTGTGCTTAATTAAGACACCTTGCTGCTTCCCTTTGTCCCTGGTACAATCCACGAGCCATAATTTGGGGGTTCCAGCTCCAGCTTCGGCCCACCTCCTGACTGCTTCCAACGCTCACACCCCCTCGCCCTCTCTGCCTCAGGGCCCTCGCACACACGTCTTCATATGCCCTTGTACTAACCACCCCACTTCCAGCCAGGCGCCTCACTCCCGTCTCCGACACTTGGTCCCGGGCACAGATGTGTCACATCACCTGTGGCCCCTTGGCTCTGCTGTGCCCAGGGCCTCTGCATGGTAAGTATCACACACGCCACCATCCTGTGAACCAGATCTAGGTCCCAATCCCAGATCTGCCCAACCAGCCGGCGTCTCGTTCGCAAAGTCCCCTCTGAGCCAGCTTCTCAGGCTTCCCGGCGCGCAGGGGCAGGGAGGGGCTGGGGGGCGAACCCTGGAGCCAGAATCCCCACTGACACGTCATCAACCGGGCTGGCTGCCAGGCTGACCCCGGCTAGGTGGGCAAAGGCCGAGCGCTTGGGTCTGGCCCAGCCAGTTCAAGGTCAAATCGGCCTCCTACAGCTGCAGAAACACCTGCGAATCACTATTTTGTGGTTTAGGCCTCTCATTCAGCCTTGAAGAGTCTCCGGCTAGTGTTTCGTGGCATTTCCTACGAATAGGGGCTGAGTGTGCAAGGTGTGGGGCGCAGGGGGCATGCCGCGCGCGCACACACACACCACACACACAAGACGCACACACGCACAATTCGTAACAAACAACACATCCACACGAAGTTGGGGGCGTTTTTCCTGAGACCCTTCCTGGGCAGAAGCACGCGGCGCGGGTCCGGGCCCCCCAGCCTTCAGGGACTGATCAGCCGTGGGTTTCCAGGGACTTTCCAAGTGTGTTAAAAGCAGACAGTGTCTTGCTGTTGGGCAGATGGTGATACTAGAAATCACCCTTCGGCGCGCACAGGCGCGCACACACGCGCACACGCGCCAAGCCCGCCGGCCCGGCTGCGCCCTGGGGTCCACCGAACCGGAAAGCCCCGCGCTCCGAGCCACGCCGGGGGCACGTCTGCGCTGGGGGGCGGCCGGCCTTCCGTCCCCGCCGCGGCCCGCGACAGTCGCCGGTGGGGGTGCGGGAGACCCCGAGCGGCGCGCACGTGGCTGGGCGGGGCCGCAGGGGCGCCGGCGCCGCAGGGCCTGGGGGCCGGGGGGTGTGGGGGCGGGCCGCGCGCGGAGGCGGGGGGCAGGGGGACGCGGGGGACGGCCGGCGCAGGGCGGTCCGGCCGCAGCCCCGCCCCGCCGGCCCGGCCCGAGCCTCCTCCGGCCACTGCTGGGGCCGCGGGCGGACGCCCGGGGCGGCGCGGAGGAGGAAGCGCGGCGGCCGCGGCCCGGGACCTGCCCAGACGCGCTGGTCGCGAACGCCGAGCGCCGCGTCCCCATCTTCCAGGCGTGCGGGGCCGGGGCGCAGTCTCGGGCCGCGGCCGTCTGCGCCGGCCGGACATTTCCTCCGCTCGCCCCCGGGCCCGCGCCGCCAGCCGCCCGCCCGGCCCCGCCGCGCCCCCTCCACGCCCCCCGCGAGCCCGGCAGGCCGCGCGCTCATGTCCTGAGGTCGCCGCCCGCCGGCGCTGCACCCCGGCCTGGGGAGGTGGGGCGGCGCTGCCCTGGGAGGTCGGGGCGAGGCGCGCCGGGTATGCGCCATCGCCATGTCCCGCCTGAGCTCGTGGCTCGGTGAGGTCCAGTGGCTGGTCCTGGTGTCGCTCTTCGTCGTGGCCCTGGGCACGGTGGGCCTGTACCTGGCGCAGTGGGCGCTGGCCAGGGCGCGACCCCGGCCCCCGCGGCGGGCTGCCGAGGCCGGCGAGGGCCGGCGCCCCGAGTCGGACGCGCTGCTAGCCTGGATGCTGACGCTGAACAGCTGGAGGAGCGAGTGGCAGGCCGCCTGGGTGACCGCCCTGAACGATGAGGCCAGACGGAGAGGGGTGAGTCGTCTGTGAGGGCGGGTGGTGGCTGCGGGGCCGATGGCGGGGTGCCGGAGGCGGTGGGGGCAGCCCCGGCCTGATGGACGCGAGCCTGTCCCGCCGCAGCGCGTTCTTGAAAGTTAGGAGAAAGACACTGGACAGCGAAGGACCCTTGATGGGGAGTCAGCACCCCGCGGTTGGATTTTACTCAGCACACATCAGGTGTGCCAGGCCGCCGGCACGCAGCAGGGACGCCCTGGTCCCCGGAGGGACTTGTGGGAGGCGCCCCCTGCCCTCCTGACCCACCTGCCCCTTCTGGGGTCTCAGGTGGATTCCGGTGCCCAGCGGGACCCTGGCTGCTTCTGAACCTGATGGATGAATAACTGTGACCCAAATATGATCCCATCTATAGAGATGAACTCTTCCGAGAATGTATTTCCACAAGGCCTGTGTTCCTACGCAGAGGTAGTGGCAGTTTGTGGGGCGCAGGCCACTTGTCCGACGTTGTGGGGAGGCTTTCAGTACCTAGTTCTTCCCTTGGGATGCTCACAACACGCAGAGAGCCGTGGTCAACACTGTACAGGTGGGGAAACTGAGGCCTAGACAGGTTAGGTGATTCGGCCGCTGTCACACAGCCCGTGGGTGGCGAGCTGGGACCCGGGAGCCAGCGGCCTCCTCCCTCAAAGCTCGGGGGCTTCTTCCTTAACCGCACTCCCGCATTCTCCCCAGGGTGTGTTTCTTCCGTGGCTGATTCCTCGGTGACTTGTTTTTACCTTTGGGACAGCTTAATGACGAGCGCCTGGCGCCCACTCTTTCTAGGTGTTCCGCAGAGGGACCAGGGCCTGGTGTTTTGGGGAATTACCTCCCCGGCTTCGCTCACCACCCTTGCTTTCACCCTCCTTCACCGGCCTGTGCAGCTTAGGGGAGAAGCCCGTGGCCACTGGGTTTAAGAATAGTGAACGCTTTGTGTCTGGACCCCTTAGCCTCCAAAACATTCCGTCGTCGGCCCTCTCTGCCTGGCCTTAGAGCCACAGCCTTGACGTACACAGCCAGAGATTTAAAAAACTAAGAGCCTTTGCGTGTAAATGAATATAAATTCATCGACTCAAAAGGTCGTGTTCTGAGCTGTTGAAAAAATAAACTGTACCGTTCAGATGGAAACGAGGCTTCAAGGTCAGTTGACTTCCCTCTGTCTGTCTTGATGCCTAAAATCTGTACTCCACTTGTCCAGAGCTGGACATCTCCTATCATGGGAACCCCCTCATTTCTCGCTCTCTCCTCTCTCTCTTTCTCTTTCTCTCTTTTAAGTAAGCTCCACACCCAGGCTTGAACTCACAACCCTGAGATCAAGACTCACATACTCTCCTGACTGAGCCAGCCAGGCACTCTGGAAACACCCCATCTCTCTTGGGAGACCTAAAACCACGTGACCTCACACATGTGAGCAACCAGACTCGCTTCCCCAAGCGGCCACTGTCTGTGACCCGCCCCCCAGGTGACCTGGTGTCTGGGCTCTGTGGCTGGGCATACGTTGGGCTGGTGGTGTGAACAGGTGGGAGCCTTGACCCAGGCCTGTGAAATGTGAGCGGGTTGTGGGCCGAATGATCTGCAGCTTCCGGCGCAGAGGCCTGACCCTGCCTCCTGCAGGTCTGGGGTGGACCTGCTTGGGTCGTGTTTCTTCATGTCCTGACATTTCTCGATTGGCTTCAGAACATAGGATTGCCTTAGATGGGATGCTTCCAGATTACCCGCGTGCCTGGAGTGTGGAGGAAGGAAGGAGGAGCGCTCTGATCTGGAGTTTGTCTCTGGTCGCTCAGGGAAAGCCGAGAACACCGAAAAAACACCACCTGAAGGTGTCGCCCAGATCACCGGCAGTTTTGTGCGGGACAGGACGGGCTCTGTGCGCAGGGAGACAGGCTTGGCTCGCGTGCTCTCTGCTCTCTACCTGCTGCCCACCACACGCTGCAGAGTCTCAGACATCAGCTTTTCCTGACTCGTGCCCGGAAGTGGCAGTAATGCACTGGGGTCAACTGGAAATGGGCAGAGCCTTGGCCGATGGCTCTGTGAGGACGCAGGTTAGCTGCAGTTGTGGTCTCGGGTGTGGCTTGGCTGTGTGTGTGTGTGTGTGTGTGTGTGTGTGTGTGTGTGTGCGCATGCGCTCGGTGTCTCCCCGCCCGCCCTGATGCCTGGAAGCGTCGCTTGATTTGAACTCAAACGGCACGTTTTGCAGAGAGGCCTACAGGATCTGGAAAGTGGGTCGTCACACCCCGCCCGGGCCAGGCCCACCCTCTCCCCGCACTGACTGGCGGCCTGGGTAGAGGAGCGGCTGCGCGGGCGTGAGTGGGGGTCCCGACCTTGGCGGCCAGCCTTGCGGGCGTTTCCCTTCGTCCTCCTCCGGCTTGATTCCCGCTAATCCCCGATTAGGGTTGACACTCGGAGCCCAAGAGCAACAGCTTAGTGGCGCCCGCCTGCCCGCCCCTGCCCTGGCCTGGCCTGGGAGACCCCTGCTCAGCCCGTCAGCGGGCGGGTGGGGGGGAGTATCGAGGATGCACTGGCCGGCATCTTCTGCGCGGGTGGGATTCTCTGTCAGCAGATAGTAGCTCCTCCCCATGCCAGGTCTGCCCCAGCTTTGAATTTTAGGACTGGAGGGAACCCTCAAGTCTTGTAGCAGAGCCCCTTCTGTCCGCTGGAGAGGCTCGCCCGGGCTCACCCAGCCCCTGGGCGGGGGTCCCTGTGGCCTCCCCGCAGCTGGGGTCACACTCCCGTGCACAGCAAATTTCATTCTGAGACCCACACGGTTCCTTAACTGAGGCACAGCCAGGAAGGGTGAAAGGGCGCGATTGTTTAGCTTAGCTTCCTAACAATGGGGCCTGGATGCCTGGCGTCCGAGGACGGATCAGTAACTTGTGGACTGTCCTGTGACCCCGGATGACCACTGACTGTGGCAGTGCGGGCCCCTCGTGTCAGCCGGGCCCCTGGGACTCCGGCTCTGGCTCCAGAGGCATTTGCAAATTAGACAGGACGGTGACTCGGGGAGACGGGAGAAGAGGGCATTGCCTCTGGGCCAGCTGGTGGGTCAGATGCCAGGTGTTTGGGGAGCACAGGCGAGTTGACCCTTCCCCCCCCACCCCTACCCCGCCCCACAGTTCAGACTCAGGATGCTGGCCGAACGCAGGCAACATACTGTGGGTGTCCCAGGGTCCCCAGGAGCTTCTTGCCAGCGGGGAGCCTGCGGATACACACCTGTCCCTCCTCTGGCCACCAGTCAATCAGGGTCCCCTCACCCAGCCACACATCTCCACCCTGGGGCTGCAAACACGGGATTCCCATCCAGCTGGTGGAGAACAGAAAGCCGCCAGGGCTGGCTCAGTCGCTGGCCTGGGAACTAATACCCCAGCATCTGAAGGCGGCACCCGACGCTCTCCCCCCAGCCCCCTGCGCTTACAGAGCGGTTTGTGGTGAGCGTCAGCGGCCTCGGTGCTGGTGTGCACCCCCAGCACCCACGTGGGAGGCCCTGGAAGACGGGGTGCTGGTGGACAGGCGGCTGGCGCAGGGCGACCCTCTCAAGGCCGCCACTGCTGGGCCACACGGGGGGGAGGAGGGCCGGTTCTAGAGCGAGGGCTGCGCTCCACGGCTGGTGCTTCTGCACTTGGACTTGGACGGAAAGGGGCTGCCCAGCTTGGCTGCGGCCCTGAGTCAGGAGGGTCACCAAAGCTATTTGTTTCTTTAGTCGTTTGCCTGGGGATTTTTTTCAGAGGAATGTTCTCAATGCAGGGGACCAACACTGTGGGACAATTTGTGGTCTTTAAAAAAAAAAAAAAAAGACGCTGTGTGAACTTGAAACATGTTATTAATAGCCCTGACTTGTATATGAGCTTTGACATTTTAAAAAGTAAACAAAGCGATAAGACTTCACAGTTTTTCTCTGCAAGCTTTGAGCGCCACTCACAAAAGTCCAAGCTTCTTGGCCGGCGCCTGCGGCCATAATATAGGAGGTCAGTTGGTAAGAACGTGAAGGTGACTTTGGGTCAGGGCCGTGGATCTGTCCCACTCTGAACCGATCACCTTGCTGCTTCTCAAACATTCGGGGTTCTGACCCATGCGGGGCCTTCCCGCAGGTGCTCCCCTCCGTCTGGAACACTTCATTAACCTTTCAGGTCTCAGCCTTCGGTTCCGTGAGGATGCTGCCCCGGCCCTGCCCCAGCCACCTGCCCTGCTTCCTCACCTCATGGTCCCTTGTGCCCTCATCAGCTCCCGGGGTGGTGAGCCCGGCCAGAGCCCCATCCGTCCAGCACAGCTGCTGAGGCACCCAGCACAAGGCTGGCCCCGAGCAGGCGGCAGTCGGGCGGGGGTCGGGGGGGAGCATGCAGAGGGAGTGACTGACAGGCCCTGGTAGAAACTTGTCCTGGAGGCCGATGAGCAGGGGGGCCGTGTGCATCACCCCGTCTGGACACAGGCCTTCCCTCCCTGGGAGCCGGCCAAGCCTGGGCAAAGCAAGCTGTTTAATGCGCTTTGTTTTTTACTCCTAAAGAATCAACAGTAAAGGAGGCTCACTGATGACTTTGCGAATTGTTGACGCGAAACCCAGGAGTAGGCTCCAGTTCCTTCTGTTCTTTGCCCTCACCCGTTCTCCTAAAGAGACAGGAACTCGGGGGAAGGAAGAGTGGGTGTAGTGTGGACGTCAACTAGAATGCGGCCAAAGCTAACTTCCATTCCCATCGGCCCGGCCGTGGGTTGCTGAGGAGGGAGGCGACTTCTTGAGCAGCTTGGAAGAGCAGTGTGTGCCCTGCTGAGGCTGTGTGACCTTGGGCAAGCCTCACCTCTCTGTGCCTCCCCTGTAGAGAAGGATAGTTTGGGGTTCAGTCTGGAAAACAGTCCACCATGGGCAAGATGAGCAGTCAGCCACAAGAGTCGATAAAGGTGGGCTGTTTCCTTGTAAAGCGTTCCTTTATAAAAAAAACATATAAACAAAACCAAACAAAAAAAAGCCATTTTTGCTGTTTTTAGATATATAGAAAAGTTGCAAAATTAATTCAGAGTTTCCATGCATTCCTAGCCCAGCCTTACATAACCGTAACACAGCCTCAGAACCAAAAAATTAGCATTGGCACAATGTTGCCATAGTTCTTAGTGCAATGATATTAACAATGTGACATATAAGAAATTAACATTGGCACAATGTTACCATAATTCTTAGCCCAATGATATTAACATTGTGACATATAAGAAATTAACATCCCTACAAAGCCTTTACACTGAAGACCTTACTTGAATTTCCCCTGGTCTACCAGTGTCCTTTGTTCTGGGGTCCCATGCAGGCCCCACGCCCGGCACTGAACCCCAGCTTCTTGCAGTCTCCCCAGTAAGAAAGCTTGCCCAGCCTTTCCTCGCTTTGCATGACCTTGAGGACTCGGAAGGGGATGGAATTTTGTTTTGCCAAATGCCCCTCAATTTGGTGCTTTCCCAGGATTGGACTGTGAACCCACAGGAGTCAGGTGCCCCTTTTTAATGTCCTGTATCATGGGCTTTGTGACGTCGGAGTCCTTACTGCTGGGACAGGGACATTGGAATTGGTCCCAGGTTAGGACGGCTTCTGCGGGGTTTTCTTTTTTATACTTTGTGTTTCCTCTTCTGTCATCCCCTCTGTGGGGAACACACTTGGGAAAGCTACTTTAACACTGTATGATCTGTTACTCCTCAAACTGCAGCTGATTTTGGCACCCATCGTGTATCTGGCCTCCAACATTCGCGTCTGTACAGTTTGTTTGAAGATGGTTCTCGGTTTCCTTCTCTCCTACGTTTATTCATTTCAGTTCTACTGCAAGAAAGAGCTACCGCTCCCCCTGCCCCCCCACGTCTGTATCTACTTGATGACTTGCCCTGTTGCTGGCTCATGGCTACTTCTTTTATTCTGCGGGTTATAATCTGATGCCATTGTTTCCATTATGTTGCGGGAATTGCTCACATTTGGGCCATTAGGGGCACTTTCGTGGTAGCCTCTTGTATTCTTCCATCAAGATACATAAATATATATTTAGCACTTCCTTTCTTCATGACTCCACAAGATGTTTGTTCTAGACTCCTCATATTTTTAATTTTTCCCTCTTCCAGCCCTGGATTCAGCCACCTTCTTCAAGCGGCGCTGAAGCCTTTTCTTGGAGAGCATTTAGAAACCAAGATCCAGGCATTGTGTGTGCTCAGTACTGCTGGGGTCTCATTCCTACCAGCCCCTTTTGGTGTGCAGAGCCCGGAAACAAGAGTGTGTTTGCCAGCACACTCACAGGCACGTGTCAGTCATTCTGTACCTCTGTCCGCCTCTGAGACAGCAGGACCTCATACCGATACCTCGGATTGCAGTCCAACGGCACAGAGTCCAGCCTCCTTCTTCCCTTGTTTGTACCTCCCACCCCCAAGACCGAGGCATCTGGCCCTTCCTGTCTGTAACATATTTACTTACTGGGTCAGCTCTAGGACACACACAGAGTCCTTTCTGCATTGCTAACCCGCACCCACGAGAAACACTTGCTGGTGAGGTTACGCCTCAGGGCCATCAGGATTTTGTCATCTGAAGTTTCTTAGGTGAGACGTGGGTTATATACCATGGCTCAGTTTATTTGTTAGTATTTGTATTCCGCCTGAGATCTCTCCCACATCCTGATTTTTTTTTTAAAGTTCATTTATTTAAGAGAGAGAGAGAGTGCAAGCAGTGGAGGGGCAGAGAGAGAGAGGGAGAGAGAAAATCCCAAGCGGGCTCCACGCCATCAGTGCAGAGCCCTCCTCGGCGCCGTGAGGTCCTGACCTGCGCCAAAACCAAGAGTCAGAGTCAGAGTCCGTCAACAGACTAAGCCACCCAGGCGCCCCCACATCCTGATTTTTAAAATTCATTTTTCACCCAGTGACTTGGAACGGCACGCTCGTCATATACGAAGCTTCTCTGTGCACTTTGGGCGTGCTCTGGACATGCCGCTCTATCCGCTGGACCGCCTCTGTGATCACACAACTGCCACACACAGCGGGAGTCACGCAGGCCCCAGCGTGTGTGCGTGGTGGCTGGGACCAGTCCTCCCGGGAGTCCTTCCATGGTTGTGTTCCTGCGAGCGCCGCCCGTTGCTTTTCCACGCGGACGCAAAGTCTTGCTGTGTAGACTCTGCGCATGGACAGAGCGGGAGCGATTCCACGCGCTTGCTAGGCTTCCTGAAACCTGAGCCTCGGGCAGTGTGCGAGGGAAAAGGGATCTCCGGGTCCTTATCTTTAACACAAATAATGCATTTCCTTTGTGAGACCATCATTTGGCATTGAATTTCCCAGTGGAACCTTTTCAGGGTTTTGATGCAGAAGGTGCCAGAGGTGGGGGAGGAGAGCGTGCATCTACGGATACGGGGGCCGCAGGCTGCGTCCCGGCGGGTGCTTTAGGCTGTGCTGCTGTGAGTTGACCTCCAGAAGGTGGCCTGCTCGCCAGGCAGCAAGGAGTCTCCCTCCCAGGCGGGGCTTCTCACCAGCCCGGCCTCGGGGTCCACACCCTCAGCGAGCTCACAGCCTGTACCCGCCCTGGCCAGCGGGGCACACCGGGCACAGCCTGCAGTGTGGACAAGGTTCGCGGAGCGGTCCGGGTGCTGACCGCGTCCCTCGCGAGAAGCCGACTGAACTCCCTGCTGATGATGGTTAGGGGCTGAGCCAGATGTCGCCAACGCAGGGTGAGGTTAGGGACGTGTTAGCGAGAATGTTCGGGGTTTTTCAGTTTCACTCTTGGTCCTCAGGAATTCTTAAGAGGTGGCCCCAGGAGAACCCCGTGGCTTGCTCCTTGGCACTGTGCCTGCCCGGAGAGCTCTGCTGCATTTTGTGCCCTTTTATTCTCCTGTCTTTGATCCGGCTGTGTAGACACAAACAGCTCGTCACAGTGGACAGTCCTGGGAAGTTGTGAGGTTGGATATATTTTTTTAACCACCCGGTCAGAACTCGGGGCACCGGGGGGGCTCAGTCGGTTCAGTGTTGGACTTGAGCTCAGGTCACGATCTCATGGTTTATGAGTTCAAGCCCCCATCAAGCTCTGTGCTGACAGCTCAGAGCCTGGAGCTGCTTTGGATTCTGTCTCCCACTCTCTCTGCCCCTCCCCTGCTCGTGCTCTCTCTCTTTCTCAAAAATAAATATTAAAAATTAATAAAATTTAATCACCCACTCAGAATTTACAAGTCTGGGATACACTTTTTTATAGCATATCAGGAAGGTTTCATTCCAGGGTCATATCATCAGCATAAGTGTTTGGTCTCCCAAGAGGACTTATTTTTTTTAAACATTTTAAAATAAGTTTTTATGTTTACTTATTTTGATTTTTTTTTTTTTAGAGAGAGAGAGAGATTGAGAGAGAGACAGTGTGGGCAAGGGAGGGTCAGAGAGAGAAGGAGAAACAGAATCTGAAGCAGCTCCAGGTTCTGAGCTGTCAGCACAGAGCCCGACATGGGACTCAAACTTATGAACTGTGAGATCATGACCTGAGCCGAAGTCTGACACTTCATGGATTGAGCCACCCAGACGCCTCCCCCAAGAGCGCTTATTTTCATAAAGCCCAAGGTGCACTTGGGTGGCTCCATCAGCTAAACATCTGACTCTTGATTTCAGCTCAGGTCATGGTTTCATGGTTCGTGGGTTTGAGCCCCACACGCTGACAGCACGGAGCCTCCTTGGGATTCTCTCTCTCCCTCTCTCTCTCTGCCCCTCCCCAGCTCACACAGCTTGCTCTCTCTCTCCCTCTCGTTCTCTCTGCCTCTTCCCCCCACTAAAAATATATAAGCTTAAAAAATAAATTAAAAAATTGAAAAGGCCAAGACTTGGTAAACTATCCCAGCCCTGATTTATTATTTCATAAAGCATCAGTGTTACTGCCTTGCGGTCATATTAATTTAGTTGGCATATGTCTCATTTGGAGGTTAAAACATTTTTTTTAAGTTTATTTGAGAGAGAGAGAGCATGCACTTGAGCTGGGAAATGGGGTAGAGAGGGGGAGAGAAAGAATCCTAAGCAGACTCCGTGTTATCAGCACAGAGCCAGATATGGGGCTGGAACTCACGCACTGTGAGAGCATGACCTGGGCTGAAATCAGGGCGCTTAGCTGACTGAGTCCCCCGGGCGCCCCTCATGTGGAGATTTTTAATTGCAAACCCACATGGACATAGGCTGATAAGCCCCAGAAGGGTTTACTCACGGGTCCGGTAGGGTGCACGGAGCTGAGGGCAGAGCTGACCCAGGAGACCTTGGGGACCGGGAGCCTGGCAGCGCCCCAGCTCTGTGAGGCTGGGGCTCAGGACCCCGCTGAGCACAGCAGCCACGTGGGTTCATCTTTTTTTTTCTTTACTTTCTTTCACATGTTTTATTTACTTTTGAGAGAGAGAGAGAGAGACACAGGGCATGAGCAGGGGAGGGGCAGAGAGAGAGGGAGACACAGAATCTGAAGCAGCTCCAGGCTCCGAGCTGTTAGCACAGAGCCCGACGCGGGGCTCGAACCCACGATCTCGGAGATCATGACCCGAGCATAAGTTGGACGCTTAACTGACTGAGCCCCCCAGGCTCCCTCAGGCGGGTTCATCTTGAACCGAGGAATCTCAGAGTCCAGTGAGAGGCGGCCGGTCCTGGGGAGAGGGAAGGGGGCACCTTAAGTCACAATGCCGGCAGCCACGCGGAGCAAGGAGAGGTGAGGCTCTAAGACCAGAGGGAAGGCCGGCCTTTGGCAGAAGAGGCGGACAGAGCCCTTGAACCTACTGTGCTTGGCCAGACACGAGCTGACCCGCAGACATGAGCCGCCCCAAGCGCCCTGCCCCCTGGAGCTGGGCTTCTCTCCTGCCGGTGTGAACACGGCCATTCATTCAGGATTTGCTTTGCCGTCATCCCGGCCGCATGCCTGCGTTGTCTGCCTTCCCGCCCGGCACATGGCGGCGTGAGCAGGTTCTCCGGGGAGAGGGAGGGGCGCTCACTGGTGCGTGACCCCTGCCGCTGTTTAGAAGCCCACGTTGGAAGGAGGCAGCGGTGCGTTCCCAGATTTGCAGAGCTTTCTTGCGCGTGGGTCAGTTAGAAGGAGGGCCGTGTGCGCGCTGGCCCGCCTCACCGTGCCCCCTTCCGTTCCAGGGCCCGCCGCGCCTGTGCTTCGAGGAGGACCCGCTGCAGCAGCCCCTGGAGCTGGCGGTACAGCAGGTGTCCAGCGTGGCCAGGTCAGCGCAGGAGAAGGTGAGCCGGGGCGTGGCCGCCTGCGAGGACCCTTGTCTACCGAGGGAGCGCTCGTGAAGCCTGGGGGTGGGAAGCTAATTTGGTTTTAGGATTATTGAAAATGTGGGCACCTTAAAAACCTAAAAAAAAAAAACCCAAACCAGTCTGGTCTATCTTCTGATGAACAGACACATAAAATATGGCAGATCCACCCACTGGGATATTATTTAGCCCTAAAAAGGAGACCCTGCAGCATGCTGCATGCACGGGCCTTGAAGACTCAGACCTGAGTGAAGAAGCCACATCTCATGTGACTTGGTTTATGTCATGTGTCTAGGATGGACCCTTCTGGAAAGACAGGAAGTAGATTCGGAGTCGCCAGGCACTGAGCAGGAGGGAGGGGCGGGGGAGGACGGAGACTGACTGCTCATGGATGCAGGGTGTCTGTCTGGGGTGATGATCATGTTCTCAAAGCTGGTTGTCCGTCTCAGTGAAATCCATCAAAAAAAATTAATTGCAGAGTTTAAATGGGCAAGTTAAACGATACAGGAATTATATCTCGATAAAATGCACATATTTCTGTGTATGTGTATGTACATACGGCATAGATTTGAGGCCTTTCGATGCTACGTCGAGATCATTTTCCAGTCCGTGATTGTTCACAGGTTGAAATTACTTATTAGACTGGCCAAATACCATAAATAATTAAAAAAATTTTTTTCATGGGAAGTGTCTGTGAGAAGTCCTAAGAAGCTTCCTCTTACATATAAGGCTTGTGTTGCGTGTCCTGTGTCTGCCTACCTTTACTGTCGAGTTGCACAAATGCCATTTAGCAGACAGCGAGGGACACGTGCGTGAGCCCAGGCAGGTGGAGAAGGAGAGCATCACCGGACCCCGAGCCCCACCCCTTGGATCTGCTCCCTATCCCTGCTAGAGTGTTGTTTGCTGCTCTGGTTCCTTTTCTTTTGTTTATTTATTTAGAGACAGGGAGAGCAAGTGGGGGTGGGGGGGAGAGAATCCCAAGTGGACTCCAGGCTCTGAGCTGTCAGCCCAGATCCTGATGCAGGACTCGAACCCACAAACTGTGAGATCATGACCTGAGCCGAAGTCAGACGCTCAACCAATTGATCCCCCCCGGTGGCTTCTCTCTAACTACAGCTCGGGCTTCTGGCTGGACCAGAACTTCTCTGTCCATCTTCTGTTGGTGCATAAGCGAGCTGTGTTCTCTTTTCCACAAGCACAGCACAGCCGCATCGCACCCACGGGGTCCCCATCCCCAGTGCTCAGGCGCGAGCAGGAGGGTGGCTCACCAGCAGATGCGCTGCAGGGGTGCATGCCTTGGCTTGAGCAAGCGCTCCCAAATTGGCCAACAGAGTGTGGTTCCCGCCTGCCGCACCCTGGCGGCCCAGGAGGGCTCCCCTCCCCCGTCCCCTGCCAGTGCTGATGTCTCTGGCTCTATTACGCCCCCATGACTGTGGGGAAGGCTCTGGAAGACACTGGGACTCCAGGAGGAGACTGGTGGTACCAGGGCGGGGTGCTGAGACCAGTGTGGCCCATGAGGCCTGGGAGGGGCTGGACACGCAGGTGGCCCCGTGCTTTTATGACACAGGGAGGGGGGCTGTCACGGCCGGCCTCCCCTGTCCAAGGGCCCCTGCTTGGGAAGCACCTCTGGGCGCCGGAGCAGCCTCCCTGTCACTGATAGGGACCAAAGCCCTTCACAGCGGGCAGTCTCTGTTTGGTGCTTTCAGACACGGTCCCCAGGGAGGAACAGGGTTCAGGGCTGGCCCGGGGGTGTGGAGGAAGGAGCCTAGAGGTGGACACAGCAATGACCAGTTTTGAAGGTCTGGATGCTTTTAGCGCCCGAAAAGCAAGCTTAGGAGGTAGATGACGCGACCGTGTTTGTTTTAACACAGACACAGAAGTGTGCGCACTGGTTACCAACACCGATGCCCGCCCTCTGGTGCCCGCACGTGGCCCCTCCCTCTGCTCCCCCGGGAAGGGGCCGCTGCCCACCGCCCGCAGCGAACTCTCGGAAGCTCCTTACCTCCTGCAGACTAATGGCAAAGGGCACCCGGGGTCTTGTTTCGTTTCATGAGGTTGTTCAGAGTTCTCGGCTTCCGTGTTTTCTTGTCCGAAGGAGAAATGGGAGTTTGTCGGTGCCTTGTGACGGCTGCGGGCAGTGCCGCCCTCGGTCCCGGCCGGCCAGTCAGATGTCACGCCCCCTTCCCCACCCCCCCGAGTGCGTCGGGAAGGGGGGGCCGAGTGCCAGCCCCGGACCTGCACACACCCACCAGTGGGGGGCGCTCCGCTGGGATCTGCCCGGCTCCCGGGAGGCTGGGTGTGGAAACCCCTGGTTCGAGGGCCCTGCGCTCACGGACGCGCCTCTCGGCTGACCACACGCGTCTGAAGGGACCAAGCCAGCCAGGTTCATTCAGTTTCTGTCCTTCAGTGACCTTGGGTTGCAACACCTGCGCCTCGGGAGGTGGGACCACACCAGAGCCTGTCTGTGCTCTGGCGCCGGGACCTTGAACCTTGTGATCTTGACCCACCACGTCGGGCAGGACGCGGAAGCAACGGCGCCCTTCTTCTGTGAGGGTCTACCCACCCCCCGCCCCCACCCCCAACACCCCCAAACGCATTGAAGCCTCCGTCAGCTTCGCTGTGTATTTTCTCTGCTCCTGTGGTTCGCCCTCGGGGCCGCCCGCAGAGCTTATAGAGAAACGCAGATGTGTGGTGTCAAGGACGTTACCTTCGCTTCCTGAGCCGCTCCGTATGCTCAGCCTGCATCGTTCTCTCTCCCCGCCTCAGCCCTGATGAGGGACATGGGATGGCACTCGAGTTAATGACAGGGACACAGCCAGCCTGGACCAAGGCGGCCGAGTGCCGAGTCACATCTTGGTCATCCGGATGGGAGTGGGGCCTCTGATCTCCCTCTGGGAGCACCTGCCCGACTCCTGTGTGGCTCTGAGCCCCGCGGGCCGCTGAGGAACAGAACCTGGCTGGCCCCGCTCTCTCGGTCCCCTGTACCGGACCTCTTCCTGCAATCCCAAAGACCCCAGGGGCCAAAGTCCTGCCCAGGCCCCCGGGTTAAGGGCACAGCCGCACACGACACCCCCCTTCGGATGCCAGTCTCCAGCCTGGGCCGTAAAGTGGGGGATTCCCAGTCCTCAGGTTTGATGCTTTGCTGGAACAGCTCATGGCATGCGAGAAGGCAGCTTATTTCCTTCCTATTACTGGTTCCCAGCACTGGGAGAGACTCAGAACAGCCCGAGGGGACAGATGCACGGGCAAGGGATGGGGAGGGCCCCCTCTCCAGGCACCACACCCTCCCCACACCTTGTCCTGTGGCCGGACCCAGAAGCTCTCCAGATTCCACCATCGGGGGGTTTCTATGAAGGTTCCAGTATTCAGGCATAATTGAGTAAATCACTAGCAAATCACAACTGAATTCAGTCTCCAGCCCCTCTCCCCTCCCCGGAGGCCAGGAGTGGGGCGAAGTTTCCAGCCCCCAGATCGCGGCTGGCATTCTGGTAACCCGCCCCCCTCCTGAAGCCATGCGTGGGCCCCCAGCCACCAATCATCTCCATGGCACACAAAACGCTCTTATCATTTGGGAGATTCCAATGGTTTTAGGAGCCGGGAGCCGGGGACAAAGACCAGATATGTATCTCAAGCAGTAATCCCTGCAAGGTGTTGTGGGTGGTGGATTTTTCTGCAGGAATTCTGTCCTTGGAGGGAGGCTGTGCTCGCCTGGCGGGACGTCTCTCTGTCACATCCCTCTCTCTTTGGCTCACTGCGTGCAGGCTCGGCCGGCCCCGGCGGGAGGCAGGACCCAGGCACTCCCAGCCGGGCCCTCTGCACCAAAGGCATCGCCTGTAAACTTTTCTCCCGGGACTCTCTCTGCCTTCTCTTCCAGTCTCAACATGCGCTGAATATATTTGTTTCTCCCAGACTGTAATTACCCTGTTACACAAGAGCGACGAGTGTCTACCTACGTTTCTCTCTCTGCACACGTCCTGGGAGAGTTTTGCTCTAGAACGTTTGACCCAGAAAAGGAAACCCTTTATTTCCCCAGCGCACGTGGCCGGAGAGCCAGCCCTTCCTCCGCGAGATGTCCCCATAGCCCTTCCACGGCAGGTCCGTGGGCGTGGAAAGTCCACGCCTGATTCTGGGGGGGTAAGAGGCCTACGAAGGCCGTGCGGAAGCCCTTCCAGGGTGAATCAGGCTTTGAGAGTCGTGCTGTGACAGGCACCGCTGACAGAGCCGTGTGTTTCCTTTAGGGAGCGTGGTGCGTCTCTTTGGACATAACGGTCATTCAGAAAGCTTGCTCGGTGCTGGAAGCCATCTTCGGAGGCTGTGAAGGACGTTGGCTTTCTTGGTGTGAGGCTGGGTGGCCTGCGGAAAGCATTAATTATCTCCGCCTGCAGTGCCATCCCGAAATAGAAGCTTCTAATGGTATAATGATCATCTGAAGGTTATGGTTGTAAATAGATGTAATAACCCACCCAGCATGGAGAAGCCCGGAGACGCTGGCTGGGCCTGGCTTGTTTGAGTGCTTGCTTTTCTCTCTGAGCAGTAGGAAGGTGGTGCCTGCTGAGGATGCGTCCTTCCCTGTCTGGGGTGTGGGAAGAATGAGAGCCAGCCCGTGTCCTGGCCCCCGATGCTCTCAGCTGTGACCAGCCCTGGGCCGCGGGCTCCGTCTCTCCTCATTAGACTTCACGACACTTCTCCGCCGGAGCAAGTATCATGCCCATTGTGCAGAGGAGGAAACTGAGGCAGAGATGCTAAATCCCTTGGCCAACGTGACTCGGGGCTACTAAGCAGGAGAGGCTGGAGTTGAACCCGGGTCAGCCTCCAGGCCGAAGCAGGGCGCACCGCGGTCCGTGTCAGCGCTGTCCTGCATGTTTTTGAGGTGTTTCACATCTGTTCCCGCCTCCGCCCGACCGTGAGAGAGACAGCAGAGAAGGGAGGTGGGAAGGAAGGGAAGGAACTCACCTTTGCTTCTGTAGAATGGGACAAACAGAGCTTAGACGGTTCCATGGATCCCCCTCCCCCAGAATCTTGTCCCGCGTTGTATGTTGGGACCCCACAGCCGGCACGGGCTGTGTGTCGTATACTGTGGGCGCCCGTGTTGGCTACGTGAGGCTGTTCCATGTTGGTAGGCCGAGATGTGTACTCCGAGAGGGCCCGGGGTCTCCTGTGCTCTTCCCAGGCCTCGGGCGCCCTCGGTTTGCAAGCGTGGTGCGGTTCTGGGTCGTCTGTGGTGGTCCCCACCTGCAAACAGGAGGCCCGGTCGTGTTTTGGTCTTTGGGTTTTGTTCTTTTGTTGTTTTGCTTTGAGTGACTTGAAATTCCAGGCACCCCATTAACCTGGTATTTATGCAAAAGTGCTAAGAGGTTGTGAAATTGCTTCGAACCGGGGTCCTTCCCAAGGCAGGTGTGGCGATGCCTCACCGGGGGCCCCACCCTCTGAGACCCAGTGTGGACGCCACCCTGGAAACCAGAGCGGTCCCTCCGGGGAGCTCCACCTGCTTGGGCGAGCGCGTCCCGAGTTCGGGCTGGGCCAGCCCAGAGGTCAGGGCAAAGGACCCCAAACAAGGTGTCTGCGTGTGGGGCAGCCGGGGAGCAGTGACAGCCCGCCTGGAAAAGACCAATTCCCTCCGGCCTTCATTTTATTTATTTACTTAAAGTTCTATTTACTTATTCCGGACGAGAGACAGAGAGAGAGAGAGAGACAGAGAGAGAGAGAGAGCCCGTGCGCCAGTAGGGGAGGGGCAGAGAGAGAGAGAATCCCAAGCATGTTCCTCGCTGTCAGCGCAGAGCCTGATGCAGGACTTGATCTCACGAACCAGAGAGATGAAGGACTTGAGCCGAAATCGGAAGTCGGACGCTTCACCGTCGGAGCCTCCCAGGTGCCCGCCTCCCGCCTCTGTTGTAAAGGGGACGTGTTGTGTGTGTGTCGTGTAAACACAGGGTTGATGAAAGAGAGTGTCACGTTGGCCGAGTGTGAAGCTGAGGCCCGCAGTGAACCACGTCAGGCAGTAACAGTGTCCCTGGGAGGGAGTTCTCCCTGGGAAGCCGCGTCGTTCACTGTGAGGTGCCCCAGTGAGCGGAGGCAGGGGAGGGCTGCTGGGGCACGGTGTCGAGCCCGTGCGGCCCGGGGCATGCCCGTCAGTGCCAAGGGCGCCAGCCCAGCATTCCATGGGTTGGGCTGCCGTCTTGTTCCCGGCCTATTTCATCTCTCCCTGGGTGACAGGATTAACTTTGTCGATGTTCTCATCATATTGCCCTCTAACGGGTTTTATTTTGGTTTGGTTTGTTTTTTTAAAGTGTATTTACTTATTTTGAGATGGGGGAGGGGCAGAGAGGGAGACAGAATCCCAAGGAGGCTCCACGCTGTCAACACAGAGCCCGACATGGGGCTCGATCTCATGAACTGCAGGAAGTCAGACGCTTAACCAACTGAGCCACCCAGGCCCCCCCTAATGGATTTTACTTGTTTTTATTAAAAAACACATTTTAAAAAAAATTTTTTTTAATGTTTTATTTATTTCTAGGAGAGAAAGAGAGAGAGAGACAGCGTGAGCAGGGGAGGGTCAGAGAGAGAAGGAGACACAGAATCTGAAGACAGGCTCCAGGCTCTGAGCTGGCAGTCAGCACAGAGCCCGACACGGGACTCAAACCCACGAACCGCGAGATCATAACCTAAGCGAAAGTCGGATGCTTGACCAACTAAGCCACCCAGGCGCCCCAAAAAAAACACATTTTTTTAAAATGTTTATTTTTTTGCGACAGAGGGAGATACAGCATGAGCAGGGGAGGAACAGAGAGAGAGGGAGACACAGAATCTGAAGCAGCTCCAGGCTCTGAGCTGTCAGCACAGAGCCCGACGCGGGGCTCGAACCCACGAACCGTGAGATCATGACCCGAGCTGAAGTCGGACGCTTAACCGACTGAGCCACCCAGGAGCCCCTAATGGATTTTACTTTTTAAATTGAGTTTCAATCCCAGAGTAGCATAGCCTGGTGCTGCCGTAAAGAGTATTTACAGAGGTGAGCGTAGAGAGGAGAGTTGGGAGCTCTGAGTGATTGACTAGCGAAGGGGCTTTACATCCACTTCATTCTGGAGCTTTTTCCTCAGGATGCTGGAATGCATGATCACAGACAGATCAGTGACCTCAGCCCTTCTGAGGCGTTTTCAGGGCTGTGTTCCTGGTTCTTGTGGGGACAGAAGTAATTACATTATTTCCAGTTCTCTAGAGTGTTCTAGGAGGAGAAGGCGCTGAGGCAGCGGTACGGAAAGCTTAATTGGAAAGGAACGTGGAAAGAGTGCCCTGAGATGTGACGCCATCATAGGCCTCTCTCTGGCAAGCGTCAGCGAAATGCAGGCGTGACCCGGCCTGGGACTCTTCGGCCCCGAGTCTACCCAAAGGAATACCGTTTCAAGATAAGAACCTATTTGTGGAGGGGTGTGACCGTCCGAGCCTGTGGTCTGGAGCTGGAGAGAGCACAAGAGAGTGAATGAAGCGCCCCCACCCTCCATCTGTTCTGTCCGGACAATTTACAGGGATGTGTTCTCGCCCTCCCATTCCGTGATGCCTCCCTCCCGGCCTTCTCTCTTGGTCTGTGGGAGGGGCCAGGCCTACCCCTTGGGGCCCGTCACCCCATGGAGTCCATCCTCCATGATGCTCTCTTCTGTAGAGAGGAACGGGGTTTATCTGGAACACACAGTTTGGTTTTTGTTGGCACGATTTTGAAATGGTTTATGTAATCAAGTTGTCTGCGTGCTTTGGCAGAAAGGTCTCCAGCGTCAAGCAGGTGGGCTGGTGGCTGTCTGGGTTCAGGGGGCCCTTCCTGTGCTCCCAGATCAGGGCTCATGGGAGCCCGCCCTGGGGCTGCAGGGCAGGTCTGTTCTCGGGGAAGTGCTTGGGCTGACCGCAGATACTAGATCTTCTTTCTACCGAACTTAAAAAAAATGTTTAATGTTTATTTATTTTTGAGAGAGAGACAGAGCACGAGCAGAGGAGGGGCAGAGAGAGAGAGAGAGAGAGAGGGAGACACAGAATCCCAAACAGGCTCCAGGCTCTGAGCTGTCAGCACAGAGCCGGATGCGGGGCTCGAACCCACGAACCGTGAGATCGTGACCTGAGCTGAAGTCGGACGCTTACCCGACTGAGCCCCCCAGGGGCCCCTATTTTCTATCTCACTTTAAAAGTCCAGGATCAATATCAGACTACCTAAGTGGGAAGCCTGACAGCTCAGGATCGAATAGCTGTGTTTAAACAGCTCCGTGTAATTGGGGTGCTCTGAGGAGCTAACCTGAAAACCCCCGAAGGGATCCTCATACACACGGGCGTGTTTGGGGGTGGGGAGACTCTGAGTTAACAGCGGGGTCTCTGCCCGTTTGTCCTTATTGAGGCAGAGGTCAACCCTGGACATTCTGGCCACCGGCGAAGGCTGACTCGCTGGAAGAACGTTGTATCAGGTGGCCCTGCCTTCTGCCCCAGGAGGGGTCCCCTGTGCGCTGGCGAAGGCCGGCCGCCCGCCGTTCACCGGGCTTGAGAGACTCTAATCTCCATTGCGGATAACACCTTAATGCACTAAAAGAAGATTACTTATTTTGAAAGCCTTTCCATTTGTTCTTGTCCATTTGACAAATGGGGCATTATTGTTCCCAGGGTGGCAGGGGGCGGAGGCTGGCCGGAACAAGGATTTGGCCCTCATCATTGTCCCTCCAGCTGGGCTCACAGCCACAGCGCCAGTAGCGTTTTGTTTGGCCACGCGGAAATGTTGAGGCGGGCTCAGACTGTTGATTTAGTTAGCTTCTCCAGCTGAGTGTTGGAGGGAGACCTGTCTGTGTGACGGGTTTTATTTAGGGGGTCGGGACCCGTAGGTCTGGGAAGACTCTGCAGTTGGTCGGAGTCTGTAGTATTGCACTTACTTTCCTGACGTGACTTGAATACTGATTATGACCGCGGGAGCCTTGCATTTGAGAAGTTTAAAGCCTTTTTAAATCTAAATCTGCTTGTTGATTTATTTGTTCTTTTTTAATTTTTTTTTTTAATTTTTGAGAGAGAATGAGAAACAGAATGTGAGCGAGGGAGAGGCAGAGAGATGGAGACACAGAATCTGAGACTCCAGGCTCTGAGCTGTCAGCACAGATCCCGACATGGGGCTCGAACCCATGAACCATGAGATCATGTCTTGAGTCGAAGTTGGATGCTTAACCGACTGAGCCCCCCAGGAGCTCCTAAATTTTTTTTTAATTTTAGGCAATCCCTACATCCAATGTGGGGCCTGAACTCACAACACTGAGATCAAGAGTCCCATCCTCCACCAACTGAGCCACCCGGGTGCCCCTGATTTCTTTCTTTTTTTTTTTTTTTAATATATTTTTTTTATTTATTTCTAGAGAGAGAGAGAGACAGCGTGAGCAGGGGAGGGTCAGAGAGAGAGGGAGTCACAGACTGAAACAGGCTCCAGGCTCTGAGCTGGCAGTCAGCACAGACCCCGACGTGGGGCTCGAACCCACGAACCGCGAGATCATGACCTAAGTGAAAGTCGGACGCTTAACCAACTAAGCCACCCAGGCGCCCCATGATTTCTTTGTTCTTAATCAAGTTCTCAGGCCATCTATGTATCAAGGAAGAGAGTAGTGGGAAGCTTTCTGAAGAACCGGACACAAAGGAAAACCAACTCGTTCTTGCTCAAGAGCACTAGTGAAGCCTTAGGGTTTTCTGTTGTTTTTGTTGTTGTTGTTTGTGTTTGTTTTTTAAATGTTTATTTATTTTTGAAAAAGAGAGGGAGGGAGAGGGGGAGAGAGCCAGGAGAAGGGCAGAGAGAGAGGAGGAGAGAGGATCTGAAGCAGCACAGAGCCTGACATGGGGCTGGAACTCACAAACCTCAAGACCATGACCTGAGCTGAAGGTCAGCCGACTGAGCCTCCCTGGCATCCCGGAGCCGTGGGGTTTTATTGGTAAAATTCTAGTTAGCTTAGTAGAGAAGTTCCCAAAGACATAACAGAGGCAGGCACCCTGTGGTGTTTTGCCCAAAGCCGTATAGAGGCCCAGGCTGTTGTGACCAAGGACAGCGAATGCTCTCCGTGTCATGTCATTTGTGCACGTAACTCCTCTGGCACGAAACTATGTTCCTCCAGAAAGGATTGTTTACAGAGCATTTATTTTTAAAATGAATAGACGACATTTCTTACACAAACATTTTTTTGTTCCAACCTTTTGTGAACTCGAGAGGCAATGACAGGCTGAAGATACGTAAGCTCATCCGCATAGACCTGGCTTCTGAGGGCGACTTGCCCAGAATGGGTGCAGTCGGTCGGTGCAGTGTCTGCTGGTGCCGAGAACAGGCAGGGCTTTCTTTTGTCATCCTGTGCCATCGAGCCCTTCCATGGCGGACGTTGGAAACGGACCCCTGCCGGGGGCCGGGGTAGAGTCGCACTGGGTCTTTGCGGGAGGGGCTCTGGACTCAGGGCCGCTGGGTTGGGAAGGAAGGAAGGAGTTAGCTGCAGATGAGAAAGAGGAAGGGGGCAGAAGTCCCAGCCTGAACCTTGTGAAATAGCCGGCCTGACAAAGCAACTGTTTTGATGATCTTTCCACTTGGTTTATTTTAAATTCTGACAAATCCACCAGAGAATTAAAGAATTTTCTTTTCCTTCCCGAGTGGCAGCCTGCAGTGTTCCCTTGGGAATGCGGGGTACCCTCCTGCCTCACGCCCAGCCTCCTGACCGCTCGGCTCTGGCCAGGCTCACGGGCCACCTGCCGGACGCCCCTCTCCCCGCCCCCCTGCCCAGCCCTTCTTCCCACCCGTGCACACCTGGCATCTGCCCCCATTTGTCCCCAGAGACTTGCTCGGCAACCTTCCGGGCGGGGTGACCCCTCCTTCTAGAAGATCCTCTCCGATAGAGGGATTCTGTGGCAGAAACTTGATATTTCTCTGTTCGGTAACAGCTCTCTCTAAAACGCTTTGTGGGTTTGATCAGGAATACGGTCTGGTTTATTCCCGGTGTAATTACTCATCTTTGTCTTCTGGGTCCTTCAGCGAACTCATTTTGTGATTCTGCTTTTGTTCAGGCCATATACTTTCCTAAGTGTTTAATATTTCATATGTTCTTTGAGTTTTCCCCGCATCTTTGAAAACCACAATAGGTTAAGAATAATTTAGGTGGAAACAGCTTCTTGTGTCCTGGGTATATTTTGAAATTTTGTGCTTATAACATCTATCACTTGTGTTCTTTCTAAGGCTCATTTTTAGTGAGCAGAGACGGCTAATGGCTTTTACTCCATACGTATGTGGAAAAGTCTGGGGAATTTTAAGTCAGCTGGTGGGGAGAAATAGAACACAGTCTCAAGGGAAAACTTTTTGTGTGGAAAGAATATAACAGCTACGTTTTAGCTCTGGAGAAATGCATCGGGAAGAAAAGATTTGTGGTATTGTTTCCAGTTTTCAAACTGCTAAGTAATAGAAAATATGTGAATGTGGGTATTTATCCAGGTTTGGAACTCTACATTCTCGCCCTTGCTAACACTTAAGGTCTGATCATTGTATTCAATGAAGCAAAGAGGTAAACGAAGGGATTCTCCTGTCATACCTTGTGCGTCCACCAGGTGGTGTCCTGTCACGTGGTGGGCGAGGCTGTTCAGTTCCTGGTCAGTGTGGGGCCCGCCTCCCCGGAAGACGAGGGGCGCCAGCTCTACGGTGTGCGGCTCTCCCCGTTTCACTTACAGGTGAGTGTGGGTAGATGGAGTGAGTCACGGGAAGACGGTGCTCGTGAACCTGTGGGGCGGGCATGGTGTGATCACGGGGCTCTGATTTCCTAAGATTTTACTAATTTAGTTCATAGTTTAAAAGCCTTCTGTATTATATCTGCAGGAAATCAAGTGTGTGTGTTATGTATATGCACACACACATGTACACACGTGCATACGTACACACATACATGTACACACAGAGACATGCACACACAGACGCACGCGCGCACACGCACACACACACACACACAGATAAAATGAACTTGGAGGTTGCCATTCACCGAAATTGGGAGACTTGGTGTTTTTCAAGGCATTTCTACAGACCCGGGGTGTGGATGGCAGGTAGGATGAGGCGAGTGGCATCTGAGACAGAGGACAGCTGTTCCTCTTCAGGACCCAGGGCTGGCCGCCAGCCGTCCTCTGCAGCTTAGCAGCTGGGCATTCCTGGTTGTAGTTTTTGGAAAAAGTCAACTTTATTTATTTTTAATATTTATGTATTTTTGAGAGAGAGACAGACAGAGCATGAGCAGGGGAGGGGCAGAGAGAGAGGGAGACAGAATCTGAAGCAGCTCCAGGCTCTGAGCTGTCAGCACAGAGCCCGACGCGGGGCTTGAACCCACGAACTGTGAGACTATGACCTGAGCCGAAGTCGGACACTTAACTGACTGAGCCCCCCAGGCGCCCCTGTGTATGCTTTTCTTACACAGACATGGTTTGCATTCCCAGGGCGAACGAGATTTTCTGGCTACCTCGATGGCCTTTTTCTGAGATCCGGCGGCCCCTCCCCAGCACCCCCCCAACACCTCCTTTCTGAGAGTTGAGGAGGGTAAGCACTACAACATGCACTTGTCAGTGGTTAATGCCTCCTGGCTCCCCGCCCCCCACCCCAGAATTTGGGACAGTGTCATTGGAAAATGACCGGAGTCTGGGACCCATCCGTCCAACCTTCACCTGCTGTTTCCGAACACAGCGAGGAAGCTCCATCCGGGAAATGGGGTTTCTGAGATGTTCTGTGCCGCCCCGAGCAGCTCAGACACGAGTGACGCTGCTGTGTCTTTGGTCTCTTGGCGCATTAGACCCGCCCTGTGGACCCCCTCGCGCACAGGGAGCAGCTGGGGGTGGACAGGTCATTAATGCTCAAGGCGGGGACACCGTGGTCCTCTGTGTTCCCCAGGTACCCGGCCCCACGGGCTGCCGGGGCTGGAGGCCGACTCGGGGGCTGCAGAGAAGTGTGCTTCTCCCGGGGGACCCGGGGTCCCAGGGCCCGGGGGGCTTCGCTCACCCTGCCCTGACGCTGGCGTGAGCAGGGGCTCCTGAGTAGTCGCTGCTACCACAGCGGCTCCTTCCTCCTTGGCTGGGGGGGTGGGGGAGAGGCGAGGCCTGGGCCTTGTGCTCTGGGAGGAGCCGCGGGCCGGCCCACGAAGCCGGTGTGCTTGGCCGTGGCTGCCGGGACGAAGCCCTGCGAGCTTAGCGTAACACAGCATCAGGGTGTCACGCCCCCGTTCTGGAGCCCCGACGTCCCACACCCGTGAAACCGGGGGCCGCCTTCTGGTCTGGAAGCTCTGGGTGGGGGGCTCCTTGCTCACTGGACTGTCGGCACGATTCGGGGCCTCACGGCTGCGGGGCCGAGAGCCTGTTTTGGTGTCGGCGTCGGCCGCGTCCAGAGGCCCCTCATTCCTGAGCTGCGTCGTCCCTGCGCCGTGAAGGGCCCTCTTGCTGCCTTCCTGTCCCCCCTGTAAGGGCTCGCCTGGGGTAGCCCTTACTCAAGTCACTCCCGCGAAGCCCCTCGGCCACATCAGGGCACATATTCACAGGTGACGAGAATTTGCGTGAGGACGTCTTTGTGGGGGGAGGGGGAGAGCATTATTCTGCCCCCACAGATGGGGCGGGTTCGATGCGTTATTGCAAGAGCTCAGAGCCCAGTTAGCGGGTGTGTGTGGACCCAGGCAAGAGAGGATGCGAATGCCCATGGGCCGTGCGCACAGCCCGCGGGGAGTGCGCGAGTGTGCGGTTGGGCTAAGGGTCCCAGTTTCCTTCGTGCCTTGGTGACACTCCCTGCGAAGCACAGAGAATCATTCATGGGAGAGACTACAGAGTCTAGGGCCACCTGGCCTTCAGCCGCCAGCGCTGAGGACCCCGAGTGGTGGGTTGAGGCCGAGGAAGGCGGTGGTGGGGCTGGGCCCAGGGCGAAAGGAGGTCCGGGGTGGGGGTGGGGGGCGGTTAGAGCTTTCCTTACCTTTCTGAGAGGCGCCGGGAGGCCAGGCAGGTGTGTAAGAACGTGACTGAATAGGCACGGATGCGCGCTGAGGTTTTGGTGGCAAGGGCAGCTCTCCAGTGACTTTGTTCCTTCGTAGCTGGAGCTCCACATGAAAGAGAAGAGAGACGACATCCGGATCGAGTGGTCCTTCGTCAGCACTCCAGAAACGGCCGTCAGCGTCCAGCCCAAAGCGCCGGTGGAGGTCAGTGGGCAAGTTTTTGTGAGCTCCCCGTGGGCGTGTGTGAGCGCCGATCTGGGGAGCGGAGGCTCAGACCAGCGCCCCCCTGGGCAGACTTCTCCCCTCGTCGCTGAGAAGGGGCGGCCACGACAGGGCAGGAGGGACGGCTCTGGCGGATCTGGTGCCGGGCTCTACCCGTCTGCCCCTGCGGTCACGCGGCAGCTGTGAGAAATCGTGGGTCTGCCCCCCATGCAGATGTACTTGGGCTGGGAATTTTTTTAAAAAATATTTCTTTATTTTGAGAGAGAGAGAGAACACATGAGCAGGGGAGGAGCAGAGAGAGAGGGGGAGTGAATCCCAAGTAGGCTCCACGCTGTCAGCACAGAGCCCAACATGGGGCTCGATCCCACGAGCCAGGAGATCATGACCTGAGCCGAGATCCAGGGTCGGACACTTAACCGACTGACCCCCCAGGCACCCCGGGCCAGGAATTGTTGAAAGCGCTCTTGTGCAGAGGAGGCTGGGAACCCCTGCGGTGCTGGCCCCGCGGGGGCCCCCGCACACCCCTGCCCTGCCTCACCGCCCGGCCCGCCCCCTCCCCGAGGCCCTCGCCTTCCAGGAAGCTTGTGGCTGCCTCCCAGGGGCCCACGTCTCTCCCCACGGCCTCTGCGAAGGGGCATCTAAACTCAGAATCTCCCCGCTTCCCACTGTCGCAGGTGTTTTGAAGACATGAATTTGGAAGTGGGGAGTGGACGTGCTGGGTCATTCTGGGGTCACCTTCAGTTGCTGGAACGATCTTGCAACATCACTTATGTCAATGGCTCAGATTCTTAGCTTATTTCTTCCCAGGGGCTTTCATGGTACTGGTTTGCAGCCCTGCCACGGTTCAGTTTCTTGTGCAGCTACTGAGATGTGACCACAGCTAAGTGTGTGAGTTTAATCGTTTGTATGTATTTTTAAAAAAAAAATTTTAATGTTTATTTTGGAAAGAGAGAGTGCAAGAGAGTGCATGAGCAGGGGAGGGGCGGAGAGAGGGAGACAGAATCTGCCGCAGCTCCAGGCTCCGAGCTGTCAGTACAGAGCCTGACGTGGGGCTCGAACTCACGGACGGTGAGATCATGACTCACGCCAAAGTAGGACGTTTAACTGACTGAGCCCCCCAGGCGCCCCGCTCGTGCATATTTTTACCTTTCGTGTCTCGTAGAATGTATGCAGTTTTTGTTTTTCAAATATTTTTAAATCTTTATTTATTTCTGAGAGAGAAGAACAGCGTGTGAGTGGGGGAGGGTCAGAGAGAGAGGGAGACGCAGGATTCGAAACAGCCCCAGGCTCCGAGCTGTCAGCACGGAGCCTGACGCGGGGCTTGAACCCACGACCCCTGAGATCTTGACCGGAGCTGAAGTCGGACATTTATCCAACTGAGCCTCCCAGGCGCCCCGCCCCCCTTTTTAGATTTTATTTATTTATTTATTAAGGCTAATAAGCTTGAATTTGTGACTCTTGTAAGCGGTGCACGTCAGAACGGTCTCTTCTGGCTGTTGTGTTACACGCCAGGTGTGCGCACCGTTTCTCTGGGGGCCCCGGCTCCTTTCCTGTCTCTCCTTCCTCCCCACGTTCACATCTGCTTTCCCGCGAGGCATGGCTGTCAGGCCCGCCACGCGGGCCCCGCCCCGGCCCGAGTTCGAGACTGTTGTGCCCAGCTTTGCGTGCGACCTCGGTGTTCATCGCTCCTTGGGTTCATTCTTTCTCTGCCTGGTTCTGTGACCCGCCTGACGCAACCTGAGTGCCTTTGCTCCCGCGAGTACTCGGTTTTAGGCTTTGGCCCCCACCTTTGTAAACTGACATACATGTTTGGAACATGTGAAATGTTAACATGGTTTGATGGTCAGAAATGACACGAAACGCTGTACTCAGACGTCCCGCCCCTGCACCCCGTACTTCGCTCATTAGTTCGTGTTTGTCCTGGGTTTCTTTTTGCAAAGACGATCTTACTCCCTGTTCTCACGCACACAGTGGCGCCCGTACGCGTGCTTTACACCTTGACCTCCAGCGTCCCGTCCCGTGGGCGTCTCGACCGCCACGTGCTGCTCGTGCGAAGGAGACGTGAGACTTCCCGGGTGTAGAATTCCGCCAGCCCCCAGGAGCTGGTCCGGTGGGCACAGGACGGGGGCCTCTGAGCCCCCGGGGGATGTGATGGCAGGTGGGGAGGTGGATGGCCCGAGCCAGCTGCTCATCGGGGGACAAACTTGGCGTCTGAGCGCCCCAAAACACTCCCGTGAAGCGATAAGAAATTCGGGGCGGGGTTAAAAAAAGACTCAGGTGCATAAACAGAATGAGGTCTCTTTGTACAATGGAGTATTTTTTCAGCCATAATAAAAGAATGAGGCTCTGTCAGCAGCTACCGCATGGGGGAACCTTGGAAAGATCCAGTGGAGTGAGACACGCTGACATTGAAACTCGGGCTTATGATCCCATTTTTTTTTGAGCTGTCCGCAACGCGCCAGTCATAGAGGCGGAAGGCAGAGCAGTGGCCGGCGGGGGCTGTGGGTGGGAAGGGGTGGGGAGTGAGAGGTAAGGGAAGGGGGTGACGGCCAGGATGGTTACACAACCCTGAATGTCCCAGATGCCACGGAAATGTCTGCTTTAAGATGGTGACTTTTATGTGATGGAATTTCACCTGACTCGAAAACAGTCGGTATGTTGAGGTTCTATTGAAGGAAAGATGACAGCGTGGTGGTTATACGTGCGGACCGCGGAGCCTTAATGCCTGAGCTTGGCTCCGCCGCTCATGCGCCAGGTGACCCTACACGTGCTCATTCACTTCTCTGTGCGTTAGTTTCCTCATGGCTCAGGTGGGAATAATGATATTCAAGGCCGTTGCAAAGATTAAGTTAGTACGTACAGGTGCGTAGAACTGAGCCTGCCCTCTCCTAGGAGTGGGCTAGGTATCGGCTGGTTTGATGATTATTAGTTTCTAGCAGACAGTAGATGTTCAGTTGGGACTCAGTTTACAGCAGCCGGAGCTGGCCAGCCAGCCACCTGCCGACCGACCTCTGCGACCCCTGCTACCCTGTGAGTCAGGAGGTTTTGTGCGGGTCTGTGGTCCTGGGGGCGCGGGTCTGTCCTGCATGTGTGCTGCCCCCGAGCCGCGTGGGGATGGCCGGAGCCCTGCGGTGAGGGCGTTCTCCCCAGCGGTGACAGGGACACCAAGGGCCCTGTGGCATTGCTCTGCCGACCGCGCCACGATTCACGTGTCTGTTTAGAGACTGACGGATACTTAGGTGGTTTCCAGTTTGGGCTTTATGAATGACGGTTCTGTGAACATTCTGGAACATAGGAACACATTTCTGTTCGCTATTCATTATTATAGTTTTATGGAGTTGATACCTGATAACGTCAGTCATCCAGTTTTCTTTTTTTTTTTTTTAATGTTTTTTTTTTTAAATGTTCTAGGAGAGAGAGAGAGACAGCATGAGCAGGGGAGGGTCAGAGAGAGAGGAGTCACAGACTCTGAAACAGGCTCCAGGCTCTGAGCTGGCAGTCAGCACAGAGCCCGACGCGGGGTTCGAACCCGCGAACCGTGAGATCATGACCTAAGCGAAAGTCGGACGCTTAACCGACTAAGCCACCCAGGCGCCCCAGTCATCCAGTTTTCTTCGTTGACAAGCTTGTCTTTCTCCTCGGGCTTTTCATCTACTGGAATACTTTTTAACTTAAAAAAAAACAAAACAAAACAGTCACACAAGACAGAAAAAACTCATCTGTCGCGAAGGCTTTACACAGAAATAGCAACACATTTCTATGTTGCACGTGTCTTTATTTTTACCGTCTTTAAAATAAGGAGCATGATTGCTGTGACATCACAGGGCCCTGTGTCCCAGATGGGGCCCAGGGAGTCTCTCACGGGTCTTGATGTGACCTCCCGGGAGCCCAGGCCGCACCCTGCGGGCTCTGTCTCGGGGGTGCGCTGGGGAGGCTGTCACCTGCCGTCCGGCCCCACAGCAACGGTCATGAAATGATTCGGCGGCTTCGCCCCCTTCCGGCAGGACCGGGCGGCTGCGGCCACGGCAGTGTCTGAGACCCTCAAGGACATCCTGAAGCACCTGGTCGGCTCTGCCTCCCCGTCGGTGGTTCTGAGCACCAGGCCTGTGGGCGTGAGGGAAGCTCAGGTAAGCCCGTCCACGGAGGGGGTGCTGCCCGACCCGTTAGGGAGCAGGGTGCCCCTCCTGGAGACTCTGCGTGCGCCTCTCACGTTCCCGCACACCCTGCGGTGGGGCCGGAGTGCATGCTGCCTGCCGGTCCGTCTGGACCAGCTTCAAGTTCAGGGCCCGAAGCCCTGTGGGATGGAAGGAACAGGTGTCTGGGCCGCTCCGCATGGTCCAGCCCTACTTAGCCTTGACCCTCTGCTTTTCTGGAGCCAAAACTTGGCTGTCCCCTCAGAGCGCATGGCCTTGGGTCTCCTCCTCCCAGGACTCTGGGACCTCGGAAACCCCATTAGCAATGAGAACATGCCCTCAAAGCAAGGGGGCTTATATAATACCCTCCGTAATTGCATGAGCCGCTTATATATTTATATATAATGTGCATCTGTTCACATGCACAAAAACTTGTAAGGAACGGGCAAGTCCCAGGACCTGAGGTGTGAGTCAGGAGGCTGGACACCAGGAGTGCCCAGGTGCACTTCCTGTCTGAGGGCCAGCTGTCTTGACATCCATGAAGAGCTGATGTTCCCATTAAAGTCTAAAGGCAGGGATAAAACAGATATCCAGGCTGGAAAGCAGTCAGGCTCGAGGAATCTCCTCTTTTTCAGGGAAGGATGGCTTTTGTTCTGTTCAGGCCTTCACCTGATTAGATGAGGCCCACCCATGTTAGGGAAGGCAATCTTCTTTACTTGGGCTTTTAATTTAAATGTTAACCTCATGCAAAAACATGCTCATAGCAACACCCAGAACAATGAGCAAATAGCGGCATGCCCCATTGCCCTGTCAGGTTGACACATAAAATTGACCATCATGCCCATACAGTTGAAATACTTTGAAATACTTCATCTCC
>JAESUZ010001066.1:600000-752942 GCA_017311185.1 Proteles cristata cristata
ATTGGTTTCAATGGGAGCATTACTTTTTGGGAAGTAATGTACATTCAGAGTAAATGCATCAAGAAACTAATATATGTGAGAGGGTCCTGGCATGGATTATCAGTGATTATCAGCTTCTCAACAGTGTTCTCCTGGCTATAAATATGTCTCACTTTCCATAGTCAATGATTTAATGAGAGGCAGTGTGGCCAAATGGAAAGAGTCTGAGATTTTAAGAAGCCTAGGCTACCCCTCATCAGTTATGTGACCTTGGGTAAATTATTTAACCTCTCTGAGGTATTTCCCTCTTAAAAAATGGTAACAGTAGTGAGGTGATTGTGATGATTAAGTCTAAAATATTTTGTGAGCAGGGACTCTGTTTTGTTCACTGCTATATTCTCGATGAGTATTACATATGAACAGTGAGTGGCACATAGTATACTCAGTAAAATAAATATTCGTTGAATGAACAAATGAATGAATAATGTGTGCAAAGCATCTAGGCTAGTGCCTGGCACAATGTAGGCACTTAAAGATACTAGCTATTATCATAGTTATTAGTAAACTAACTATATTTCTTTAATTATACAACACAGAGATTTAAGAACATAGAATATGTTCTAGCCATCTTCAACTGTTTTTTTTTTTTTTCCTTATTGGATAGAATTGAAGATGTTTGATAGAATTTACAGAATATTTTTAACACTAGAACTAGAAAACGTTTTCTTTGGCTTTTCTCTTGATGAAAAGTGCCATTCAACACTGAAACTAGATCTGTAGCTAAAATAGCAGCTGTAATATGTTTTGGTTAACAGTTAATGTCAGAACTCAATTTCCTTGGGTTTTTGTACAAATGTGATGGTAGAAGTACAAGCAAGTGGTCCGGATGCTTTCACATAACCTGTTCACCTACAGTCTCCTCTCATGGTGCCACCATGGCAGAGTCCAAATGTGGCAATTAGCCAGTTGCAGTTCCTTATAAACAGACCTCTTTTGTGTTCAACCGCTAACAGGATGGCACTGGCTGTATTTACCTCTGAACAGAGAAGAGTTAACAGGAGACAAACTGGAATCAAAATGATCTTCACTCTAGTGACAAGATTTTAGTAACCAGGCATATAAAGTTAAATTATTTGACTCAGTTCCTGATCCATTAAAGGTGGATAAAAAATAAATATCTCATCCACCTTTCAATGTAAGTTAGAAAGGAAAAGTACTTATTTCACCCAGGAGTGCTTTGGTTACAAGCAACAAAATAACATCTAAAGTTTGTTTAAATAAAGGGGGAATTTTGGGGGCACCTGGGTGGCTCAGTCAGTTAAGCATCTGACTTTGGCTCAGGTCATGATCTCATGGTTCATGGGTTCGAGCCCCGCATCAGGCTCTGTGCTGACAGTTCAGAGCCTGGAATGTGCTTCAGATTCTGCATCTCCCCCATCTCTCTCTGCCCCTCCCCTGCTCACATTCTGTCTCACTCTGTCTCTCAAAAATAATGTTAAAAGAAAGAACATGAAAATGAAAATATTATGAATGCCATTTATGAAATAAAAAGAATAAATAAGGGGAGAGTTTTAATATGACATCAGCTGTACCTTATGGAACCAAAGACAGATGTATGGCCAGGCCCAAGTGAGTGCTGGAACAAAAAACTAGAAAACCCTCAGAAACCACAGCTCCCTAATCAACCGCCTTTTCTTTGCACCATTTATGTTCTTTATGTTGCTTTGTGTTTCTGTTTCATTTCCTTGATTTTCCCCATAGATGGCTCTGTTGGTTGGTTCGTTAACACACAAAATTTTGAGTTGGTAATCTTAGCCATCAGTCTAGTAACTGGACAGAATAATCTCAGTAAACCTTGTGTGTTTTTAACTGTGAATTCCCAGAAAACAGAATCTCAGAGACCTTGCTTGGGTTAGGTATCCTTCTGGTCCAATCAGCTATGGCCTGAGTTTGGGTCACATGTCTTGCTGCCCATTTCGTGGGTCCTGTGGGAACATTCTCTTTGAGATGGGGGATGGGCGGATTCTTGAAAAGAGGGTTAGAAATAATGTTCAAACAGAATGATTGGTTTTTCTATTTCATGTCTTTAAATTTATTTGGAGATTAAAAAAATAAACTTAAAAATTCTAAATCAATCATCTCTGTGTTTTTTCCAGTGTATTGGTTTTTGAAGTAAACCAATTATATGATTAAGATAATTGACTTGATTATGATTCGAAAAGATCCGTTCGGCTCAGAGAAGTGTCGAATGTACAAGTACGGAATTATCCAGAAGGGAACTATGGGTTCAGATGCTTCGTCTGAGGTCATAGCACTGCTATTCTTCCCCTCCCCTGTTCAGTGACACCCACTCCACTTTCAACTCCTTTTATCTAAATTAAAAAGAAAATGAAACATAACAAATACGCAAAAAAAAATCTGCTGGCAATATTTGGACTCACAAAAACAGAAAAAGAGAGCTTGCTTAGAAAGTTTTCCAGAAGTTATGTTTGGTCCCTGAGGTAACATGGTTCATCCCAGATAGTTTGTTTTTATTTCTTTTAATGTAATATGTATTTATATTACCAAATTAGCACGAACGGATTTCAGTGTGGTTTTCGTTACCTGAGTACTCTGGAGAGTCTCTTCCTTAGTTTTATTAATGTCTTTTTCAAGTATTCCTAAATGAACTGTATTTGTATTGCGCTAGCATCAGACATGACTCATAGAGAAAAGTTTGGGGAATATGGAAGAGTATAAAAAAGTAGAAGAAAGCCATATAGATCATCACACTACCTACAGGAATCAGTTATTCAGATTTTGCTTGTTTCAGCACTTTTACAATGTTTAAAAATTTTTTTTCCTAATAGAGGTCATACTGAATACGTGGCTTGGTACCCTGTGTTTCCCAGTTAGTATGTTATAATATGAAGTTTCTTATGTCATTAAACTCTTCATAAATATCTCTAATAGTGTCAGAATGTCCTACTAAGTGGATGTGTTATGTAGTGAAAAGTTTTGTTTACCTTTACCCTAATAGTGGGCATTGAGGCTGTTTCCTGTTTTATTTTATTATAACTGCAATATGTGACAATGCACACGTTTTACCATGTAATATTTGCCTCAAGTTTTGTTATGCCCATAGGATAAATTACTACAAAAATAATTACTCGGTCAAAGTTTGTACGTGTTTTTCATGTTCTTAAAACCACTTCTAAATTTCTTTCCAGAACACATGTACCATTTTACAAGTCCATCAACCATAAAAAGATATCTCTCTTTGTGCCCTTATAGTATTAAGTATAATCGTTAAAAACAAAATAAGCCAAAAAAACCACCTATTACTTTTGTGGGGAAAGTAATATCCCATTTTCATTGATAGATAGTGAGGCTGACATTATTTTCTCATATAATATTAGTCACTTGGATTTCTTCTGAGGATCATCTGTTGGCATCTTTGGTCCATTTTTTCTTTTGGGGTGCTAATATTTTCCCTATGAACTTTTATGAACCTTTTATTTATTAAGTGTATAACCATTTGTTATATGATTTAGAAGCATCGCATTGTTTTGCATATAGATGCTGTATATGTCTTAGCTTCCAATCTGCTGTTCTTACTGAAAATTTTTCTTCCTTTTTAAAACATTTCAAGCTTATAGAAAAATTAAAAGAATAAAAATTTTTAAAACATTTCAAGCTTATAGAAAAATTAAAAGAATAATCAATCCAGTGGGCCCTGTATACTCTGCACTTAGATTCACTGGCTGATAATGTTTTATTACATTTTCTCTCCTCTTTCTCATGCTAAGATATACACATATATGTGTATGTATGTGAATATATGTATGTGTGTGTGTAAGAGAAAAAGATGTATTCATTATTGTTGAGCTATTTGACAGTATGATTCAGATAGTTGGCTGCTAAATTCCTTATTGTGTGAACAGTTAGAACACAGATACTCCCCTACATAACTACAATACTATTAATACAGCTAAGATAATTAACAATTCCATAATATCTAATTTCCAATTCTTATTTGCATTTCCCCTACTGTTCCCCAGATAAAGATGTTATTATATCCATTAATTTTTTATTCAGATCCAATTCAATTTCATACATTGCATCTATTTATATCTCATTAGTTTATTTGAGAGTTAAAAAATTGCGTGAAAAAGTCTTTTCCTAAGAAAAGATTAAATGAGTTTTCCCTGTATATTGTTTTTAAATTCTTTTTTAAAAAAAAGTTTTTTTTTTTTAAGTAGGCTTCACACCCAACATGCAAGACCTGAGCTGAGATCAAGAGTCAGATGCTTAACTGACTGAGCCACCCAGGTCAGGTGCCCCTTAAGCTTTTTTTTTCTTTTTTTTTTTTAAAGCGGTGCACTTCAATATCAAGTTGGAATTTGAGTTATGGTGACTCAGTTTATTTTTCTTTCTAAATAACTTACTTTCTTCCAGCAATATTTAAACATTTCTTGAATTTCTCACTTACTTTCAAAGTTGTATTTCTAAGATTTTATTCAACATTTATTCAATTCTCATACATACTAATTAGGATATGTTTCAAGATCATGTCCTGTTCCATTGATCTTATACCAGTTCCACATAAATTTAATGATTATAGATTTTAAATGGATTTAAATAAATGGTATGTCTAATTATCATCTTTATTTTCCATTGTCTAATATTTGAATCATCGTACAAGTTTTGTTCCTTATCTAGATTTTTAAAAAAATTTTCTCCTTCCATCATATAAAGAATATCACAGGTGTGCCTGAGTGGCTCAGTCAATTAAGCATCAGATTCTGGCTCAGATCATGATTTCATGGTTTGTGGGTTCGAAGCCTGTGTTGGGCTCTGAGCTGAGAGCCCAGAGCCTGGACCCTGCTTCAGATTCTGTGTCTCCTTCTCTCTCTTTCTCTGCTCCCCTCCCACCCCTCCCCCACTCACGCTTGTGCACTCTCTCTTTCTGTGTCTCTCAAAAATGAATAAACATTAATAAAATTAAAAAAATAAGAATATCACATTGATATTTTTGCTGAGATTATAGAAATGCCCTGAAGTTATCTTTATTAAAGTTACATATTTTTCTTGCTTGATAAATCTTGGTTCTTTTTGGAATTTTAATCTCTATGTTAATGCCACTTAATAATATTCAAAGTTCAGATAACTACAAATGGAATATTGCTTCCAATCATAGATATTCTAAATACTATCCCAAGATGAAGCCACAGGGAGCCATAGTCCTGCTCAACATTTATTACCACCTCCCTCTTCTGCCCGGATCCATCCTGTTGCTTTTGTGGAATCGCACTTCTGGCATGAGATTCTCAGCTTTGATTATTAAAAAGATGGGCTTATAAAATGTGTTGTTATGTCTACATTAAATATGCTATTTGTTATATAGGGTCTTGCTTATGAGAACTTACTGGAAACTTTTCTCTCTAGTCTCGCTATAAGGAATGGTTTCTCAAATAGCTATATTTTAATTTTATAGATAATGAATCTTATAACTCATTATGTTTGAAATTATTCTTTTGTTGTTTGAAATCACAAAGCCAACTGTGTGAATGTCCTTCATTCATTTAATCCTCCAGGTTTCCAATCATGCTTTTACAAAAATCCCGATTTCTTCACTTTCTTCTGAGTACCTACTCGCATCCAAGTGGGGTTTGTGTTATCTGTTTAAATAGTTGCTTTAATTGGTCTATTTGTGACTTTTTCTCTTTCTCTTTAAAATATTGCAAATTTACCTATAAACTGAAAGAATGGTTTCAGGGAGCAGTAAAAGAATGGAGAGAATACCCATGATGGTAATAATGAGCTTGAGTCTCATATTTTAAAGAGACTGTAAGTTTCGCTTTGCTCTGACACTGGAACAGGAGTGTTGTAAACACTTGAAAATCACTACCTCCAGGCCTAGGCTCCCTTTGCTCCATCGCATTTTATAAATCTCCACTCACGTCCTCCCAAATATGAGAGAATTGACCTCATTACTATTTATAGAGATTTTACTTCCACAAAAGCTCAGGGCTCTTCAGGGGCTCTTAATATTATAGCACCTTTTCCAAAGATCTAAATCAGTGCATTGTTATATATTCCAAAATATTCTTGTAAAGATGGGGTGCACCACATTCTCTCTTCCCCAATTCAAGGAGGAAAAGGAGTTCTTATTCCATTAAAGTTTAACAGCTGCATGAAGGGAAAGGATATTCTAATCACATTGGGAAGTCTCCTGACACGTCACAGTCCATTCTACCTTCAGACAGAATAAGGTGATGACAGACTATATACACATGTATTTCAGGAGAAAGGGCTATCTTCCATCTGCTTTCTCTTTAGATGAATTGTTTTCTTTAAAAGTTAATATCCTTATTAGAACATCGGGTGCCATAAATATGTGTATATGAATGTATATACATGTACCTCTTCTTTCTATTGGTATTATATAATAGGTCAAAAGTCATATTTATTATGAATGACATCCTTTTATGAATATAGAAAGGTTTTTTTTTCTTTTTTTTTTACACATCTGGGGGTTAGGCCTCCACCTGGATTTTGTGTTTGGTATGTACTTTAGATTTTGTGTGGATGTAGCCAAGCTTTAAAGTTCACTCGAGGTAATCATATCGCTACAGTTATAGACTGTTTGGGATTAAGGTCACGATTATGTAGTTGCCTAGGTTTTCTTCCTATAAAAATGGTAACAATCAAACTGATGGAAATCAAGAATTTCTGAAAAGTACTTGGCTGAACTACCCAATATTTTTGGATTTTAATATCATACAGCTTTTAAATAAGGAAATCCCTCATAGAAACACAGAAAGAGAGGTCTTTTTTAGTGGACCAACTTTAAATACAGATAGTATTTTACTGTTTTGCTATAAACTTTAGGTCGCATAGCTAGGTTCTTGCTTTATTCTGAATAGGAATCAAGATTTAATTTTTTAAGTGATACTCTGTAGAAATTATTGATTTATTCCCTTGAAGAAACACCAAAAATGGAGGGTTCGTGGTGGAATTCTCATTACACTTCATGATTTAAAAACTGTGTTATATATTATTCAATAAAATTAAACTTCAACTTCACAAGAGATTTTTGACACTAACAGCCACATGTTGTTGCTTTTGATGATCTCTATAATGTCCATGTCTGCCTTGTGATTGTTACCATTATCAATGGGAATTCTCCTTTAGTAACTTTGGGTACCATACTGGAAGACAATGCTAAATCTGGAAGCACCTCGTTTACCTCCAAAAAGAAGTTGTGATGTACATTTGGTATTTACTGAATATTATTATAGCTCATCTTTTTGAAAATGAGTAATGGAAAAATAGTGTATGAATCATTGATAGCTTTCTTTTAAAATTTTTTTAAAAAATATTTATTTATTTTTGAGACAGAAAAAGAGACAGAGTGCAAGTGAAGGAGGGACAGAGAGAGAGGGAGGCACAAAATCTGAAGCAGGCTCCAGACTCTGAGCTGTCAGCACAGAGCCTGGATGTTGGACACGAACTCATGAACTGTGAGATGATGACCTGAGCCAAAGTCACATGCTTAACTGCCTGAGCCACCCAGATGCCCCTCACTGATAGCTTTCTTTAAACTTAGTGTTTAAATATTGTATGTACTTTCCCCAAATCTTCTGTGTAGGCATTTGCTGTAATTATTTTTGGAGTCACTTCTATGTATGGGTCTAGCCTGAAAAAGCAAAAGAAGGAACAGTGGCTATGCCAGATTTTTCTGAGCCAGTATCTGACCTGGTTGCTTTTCCTCAAGGACCATATATCAACCAGCCTTGATTTCTAAGAAATGCTTTGTTGCGTTTGAAGCATAACTATTCATTACTTTTAGTAGCAAAACACAGAGGCTGGGAAATAGTATTTTAAATAGAGCCAGCCCATGTAATTTCCGAGCATAATCGTTTTATAAATTTTTACAAAGATTTCCAACTCCTTCCAACGTTTGCATTCCAATGGAGCCTAATCGTTTTGCAGGTTTTGATGATCTAGCAGGTATGGAAGGAGTACTATACATTAAATGCAGTGTTGACAAAGGAAATTCACTAGTAAGGGTTTCATTAACTGGGGATTAAGCTAAAACCCTTTCCCAGAATTGCCAATAAATGAGACTCTAATCTAAAATTTCACATTAAGTTGAGTACAACCAAAATGTGTGTGTTCACACACGTGTGTGTGCTTGATGAATGAATGTATATGTGAATGAGGGCAAATTCTAAAATGTTTTGTTTGTTTGTTTGTTTGTTTTGTTTTGTTTAATTCACTTGGCTGGAAAAGGACATATTTTTTCTGATTATTTCACAAATATAACGTTCTAAACAGGAGAAAATCCTGCAACTTAAAGCCTACTCTATAGACCCATCCAAGCAAATCCAGAAATATACAACTGAGAGATTTGAAAAGTTAACTAGTTATCACATTCTATGGGTGGGTTCAGATCTGATTTAAGAGAATATCTTTAATAATTATTTTATGGAATAGAGATTTTTCAAAAGCTGTTTGTAAAGTCGATCCTGAAAATGCCACTCTGAAAGAATATATTATAATATTTGCATTTACTATTATATTTGGATTTGGTTTGGATTATTGAATTACCCTAAGCTTACAATGAAGATTGCTGAGATATTGTTGACATTTTTTTTGTACATTACAGATTTTGGTTTAGATTTTGAGGCAAAATTGATTATAGTTGAACATATCAACAGAAACCTAATTTCATGATTAAATATAATGGTTTGGTATTTATTAATCATACTTTTTAGTTAAGAGTGTAAGTTTTTCCCACCCTTGGTCTGAATAATATGGACTGATACTTAAATTTAATGGATAATGGCTTGTTAGACTTCAGTTTGTTTTGTTAAAATCTAATGTCAGTCATGAAAATTGTGATGAATTTGGAGATATTTATGAAATAACAGTCCTGAAAGCTCTAAGTGAACTCCATGGAAAATTTGGCTTAGTTCCTATTCTGAGTCTGAAAGATTATATCCCACGTCTGCAAATGAATCAACAAAAGCTTGAGGAGTTGAATAACCTGCTCTAGGTCTTGCATCTTGTTTGTATATTGTAAATGGGAGACTAGAACACAGGTTGGTTTCCCAAAGACTTATGTAGAGTTGCTTTCATTGCATCACACTGCATTTTAGTGATTTTTCACTTTAAAAAAAGTTTTATTATAGAATTAATTAATTTAAATATATCCAAAATTAGAGAATAGTATGGACACCCTCCTATACTCAACACCCAGATTAAATAATTATCAACTCATGGCCAATTTTTTTAATCTACACCCGAATTTTTTTTAATGTTTTATTTATTTCTGAGACAGAGACACAGAGAGAGAGAAAGAGAGAGAGAGAGAGAGAATGAGCGTGAGCAGGGGAGGGTCAGAGAAAGAGGGAGACACAGAATCTGAAATAGGCTCCAGGCTCTGAGCTGGCTGTCAGCACAGAGTCCGACGTGGGGCTTGAACCCACAAACAGTGAGATCACAACCTGAGCCAAAGTCGGACACTTAACTGACTGAGCCACCCAGGCTCCCCCATCCACACCCGAATTTATTTTCCTTTTCCCATATTACTTTTTTAAAGTTTGTTTATTTATTTTGAGAGAGAGAGAGCAGTAGAGGGGGAGAGAGAGAGAGAGAGAGAGAGAGAGAGAATCTCAGGTAGGTTCCACACCGTCAAGCACTTGAACCCACGAACTGTGAGATCATGATCTGAGTCTAAATCAAGAGTCAGACACTTAACCTACTGAGCCTCCCAAGTGTTCCTTCCATATTATTTTGAAGTAAATAGTGTGGTTTACAAATAGTAAATTGTGTGGTTAGACATTACCACACAACACACACACACACACACACAATGATAAAATTTAAGTTATTACTGATATTACCACAGAACTACAAGATTTTAGTCTTTTTAGTTTACTTTTATCTTTCCCTCATGTCAAGAATCCTGGTTCACAAGTTTGTTAGAATATCATTTAATTTGCTTACACACATTACTAACATAACAGATTCAGAATAACAACCCCCAACAAGATAATTGTTGAAAACAGTTTAATGTGGGGCGCCTGGGTGGCTTAGTCAGTTGAGCGTCCGACTTTCGTTTGGGTCATGATCTCGCGGTTCGTGGGTTCGGGCCCCACGTCGGGCTCTGTGCTGACTGCCAGCTCGGAGCCTGGAGCCTGTTTCAGTCTGTGACTCCGTCTCTCTCTGACTCTCCCCTGCTCGCGCTGTCTCTCTCTCTCCTAGAAATAAAATAAAAAAAAAAGAAAGAAAACAGTTTAATGTGTGTGTGAGTGTTTATTTGTAGGTGTGTAATTCTTTTTATCCTTGGGTTACAAACTCTAATTCCTCTTCACTTACTCAAAGGTAATGGTAAACTGATTACACAAATGAAATGTTCAAATATAGGAGAAAATCCCTTGGAAAGCATCAGAAGAGTAGATGGTTATGAAGATAAGCACAGTGTGAGGAACTGAGTAGTTAATGAAAGCAATTTTATTTTTTTTTAAAGTTTATTTATGTACTTTGAAACAGAGAGAGCACGAGCAGGGAAGGGCAGAGAGAAGGTGAGAAAGAATCCCAAGCAAGCCCCATGCCATCAACGCAGAGCCAGATGGGGGGTTTGAACCCACAAGCTGTGAGAGCATGACCTGAGCCAAGATCAAGGGTCGGTCACTTAACTTAGCCACCAACTTGCCCTGAAAGCAATTTCTTTTTATTTTGCATTGGGTACTTGTGACTGGGCATACTCCCTAATATTTTTTCTGAAAAGACAAGTGAAGCCATAACTAAAATTAAAAAAAAATTTTTTTAGACACTAGGAAAATACAGGTAGGAGCAACCCTGAGAGAAAATGCAAATTACTCAAAATGGAGGAGTAGAAGTTGAGGGAGTAATTGAGTCGCAGTCCTCAAGTATAAGTCCCCAGCTCCACTAAGAATAGACAGGAAAGACCGGATGTGAAAGCTGATGAAAATAAAAATCAACTAACCATTCCTGAACATTTTTACAAACCTGGAACAGGGCTGTGCATTCCAGGGGAGACAAGAGTATATGAGACGTCATTTGTTTTGAGAGTTAATGCCATAGTGGATACTCTCTGGCCATTCTTCCAGTCCCTCTTTGGCATGTACTCACACAGGTGCTCTTGAAACAGACTTGAATTTGATGCATAGTCTCTGTCCCTTCCACAGCTTATTTGTTCAGTGATGGTTATGTAACCCCAAGCTGGGATCACCAGATTGTCTCTTTGAGAAAATATCATTTGGGATGAAAAGAATTAGGTGTCCATCTGGGTTAGTCCCTTGACAACAGGAGGTGTATAATTCTGGTGTGTTGTGGTCATTTTTGAGAAGTGGATATAAGTGCAACACAAAGAGAAGAAGAACGTAGAAAGAAGAGAGAAGAAAAGCAGATGTATTGAGAGAAACAGAGAGAAGAAATGGCAAGAGATCAGTGTCCTGGCTCCCAGTTTCCACTTTGAGTCTTTTGAGGGGTGTAGCTGTGTTTCTGCCCTTCGATTCTGTGAGACATTCCTGCACTTTCTTGTAATAAACTTCTTTATTTTTCTCTTTTCTCTCTCTGTCTCTGTCCTGTCTCTTTCTTTCTTTCTTGCCTAATTAAATTGTTCTCTGTTGTTTGCAAACAAAGGGCTTCTAATCAAAATAAGCATCCTCTTTAGAAACAATAAATTACTTACCACGTAAGACTTCTGACTAAGTGACAAAGGGGTTTTAGAGAAATTTCAGAAACTGTGGATATAAAACCAACATGAAACAACAGTAACAATGGCAACTTGCATTTATTGAGAGTTTATCACATCTCTGGAACTAGGCTAAAACTTTTTAAAAACATTGTTTATCATATTATCATATATAATCCTCACACAGCCAGGTTGGGAGGGCACTAGTCCTTAGGCATTTGTTGTCCTTAGCAACTGAGGAATGTGGGGCTTAGAAGGGTTAACTTTTGTGCCCAAGATCTGCATAGTTAATAGGCAGACTTCAGAACCTGACCACTTAGCCACCATGCATTGAGTTTTGGGCTAATATAGATACCAAGTATATAGAACTGGCAAATTTGAAAAACCCAGATCAGACATTTAAACAATTACCTATCAATAGGAGGCAGGTGGAGTCAAAGTTGAATTATTTTATCTCATTAATAAGTGTTAATATGCAATGACCTGGACTACCCTAGGTTAAAATTTTGACAGTCATTGTTGAGCATATAGAAGAAGGTGAAAAGGTAATTGAAAAACATGTTACACGGTAAACACTTAAGTACTGTTCTTGTAGAAAGATTTTGGAAATAAAATGAATTGAGAGTAGGGAAATTTCCAGAATGCTGGAGCAGCAGACCCAGTCATATAATTGAAAAAAAATTCATCCCAAACTTCACTCCTTTATCATTTCTTCCTGGTTCTCAGCCTAAGTTTCTCTCTTTGGTGGGAGAACTAGTGTATTTGAAATTTTACTTTGCCTTTGCTTTTCAGTCTAGTCAGTGGAATCAAAACTCTACAGAACCCAAAATACCTAAGATAGGCGCATGTGAACATTACTTTAAAATGCACTCAAGTTCATTAGAATTGTATGCTCCGCGCTTATTTGTATCAAACCAAAAAATGAGATGGCTTAAAAAATAATAAACATTTTCCCTCCCTCTCAACAAAAAACTCCATTTTCTACCTCAGTTAAGGGTGGTCTCAAGCCATCAATAGCTGATCTGACAGAGTAAATCTGAAACAAATTGCTGCCGCGATAATCCTTCTTTGGTATGAGCTGATCAGGAAAGAAACCACAAGTGTCTCAGATCTGAGCTGACGGAGCTGGTGAACAATAGGTTCATTATCATCTAATGAGATGAATGTAATCTCTTTTATCTTTACCCATTAAAATATTTTTAAGAAATGAGTATATTCATCTGGATAAGATAAATGATATCCTAATTATCTTTAATAATTTTGGACCCTCTGTGAATAATTTTATTTATTTTTTTAAAATGTTTTTTTTAAATATTTTTTTAATTTATTTCTAGGAAGGAGAGAGAGAGAGAGAGAGAGAGAGAGAGAGACAGCATGAGCAGGGGAGGGTCAGAGAGAGAGGGAGTCACAGACTGAAACAGGCTCCAGGCTCTGAGCTGGCAGTCAGCACAGAGCACGACGCGGGGCTCGAACCCACGAACTGCGAGATCATGACCTAAGTGAAAGTCGGATGCTTAACCGACTGAGCCACCCAGGCGCCCCTGATCTATCATTTTAAAAAGATGTTGGTTATGCCATCAGATGCTATTTTTCTCCTAATTAATTAATTTACCAATGTTTTATTTTAATCCACTTGAAACAGTCCCTCTGTGACTCAGTTTGGAGTAAGTTCTTGAGCTGGTCAACAGTCTGGAGTGGAGAAAAACAAAATAAAAAGAAGTGTTAAGTATAAATATAAGAGACTTTTTAATAAAATCAACCTAATGGGGAGAAAAGGTCTTTAAATTTTTATTTTTTTGTAAAGGCTTTTTACTTCTAGTCTCCAAATCAAGCCTTTTGACCTGTGATGTGGTTCTTGGCTAGCTCGGTGATGTGACCTGCAATGCAGCCAATATCTGAGGTATTATTATGGGAGCCCTGAAGTGTTATGTAAAACATGATTGTACAAGGCAGGTGGAATGATCATTTAGATGCCAAATCAGGGATGAAAACCAGACTTGGACATTAAGAATGCATTGCTTTCCATTTTCAATCCCAAGAAACGTTTGAACAATGATGCTTCTTTGATAGCCTTTTACATTAATTAAACCTTCTTTGAGTTTTACATGGTCCCAACCATTATTTTAGTTAATACCTTTCATACAAGACATCATAAGCAATTTCAATAAATAAAAGATCAAACAAAATAAATTCATTTAAAATTATTCATGGAGCGGGGTGCCTGGGTGGCTTAGTCGGTTAAGCCACCGACTCACGGTTCTGTGGATTCGAGCCCCGCATGGGGCTCTGTCCTGACTGCCGGCTCAGAGCCTGGAGCCTGTTTCAGGTTCTGTGTCTCCCTCTCTCTGACCCAGCCCTGCTCACGCTGTCTCTCTCTCTCAGAAATACAAAACAAAACAAAACAAAACAAAAACCATTAGAATGATAGATCAGGTGGGGTGGTGTGCCTGGGTGGCTCAGTCAGGAAAGTATTGGACCTCGGCTCAGACTGTGATCTTGTGGTTTGTGGGTTCAGGCCCCACATCAGGATCTATGCTGACAGCTCAGAGCTTGGAGTCTGCTCTGGGTGATTCTGTGTCTCCCTCTTTCATTGCCCCTCTCCTGTTAGGGTTAAGATTAGGGTTAGGGTTCTGTCTCTCACTGTCACTCATGTTCTGTCTCTCTCTGTCTCTCAAAAATGAACATTAAACAAAATTAAAAAAAAAAGATACATGAGGGGTGCTTGGGTGGCTCAGTCAGTTAAGCATCTGGTTCTTGATTTCAGCTGAGGTCATGATCTTATGCTTTGTGAGTTCAAACCCAGCATTGGGCTCTGCACTGACTGAGGAAGCTGCTTGGGATCTTCTCTCTCTCTCTCTCTCCCTCTCTCTGCACCTCCCTATTCTCTCTCTCTCTTTCTCAAAAAATAAATAAACTAAAAAAATTTTAAATGATTATTGAAACATGATTTAAATATGGATTAGAATCAAGGAGGTACCATATAAAGCCTCAGAAACAAGTTATTTTTTTTTAAAGATCTTATTTTTAAGTAATCTCTACACCCAGTGTGGGGTTGAACCTACAACGCTGAGATCAAGAGTCACACATTCCACCACCTGAGCTAGTCAGGTGCCCCTCAAGCTAAGTTTTATCCTAGAATTTTAAAAAACTCTATAATAGTGAGCATTAGAAAATATCAAATTTTCTGAGTAAGTGATACATTGTAAAAATACAAATGTACCAAAAATGGTATTTAGATTTTCTTGCAGGCCAATTCATGGTAAGTTTCAAATCTAGCAAGGAAGACCCAAGTGTGTTTTTTATTAAAGCTTAAACAACCAGCTAGTGTAATGTTCCTGAAGTTTCATCCGTCATGCTACCAATTTCTTCATCCTAGGGAAACATTATATTCTCTTGTTATGTCTCAGAGACAAGAAATACATTCAAGAAATTTTGCCAGTGACAAATGAATAATTGAGAAGGTGAAAGTCATAGACAGCATTATGCTTGCTAGGAGGTGTTTGGAAAGTAGGGTAAAGAGATTTCAAAAACATTTTACTGTAGTATGAGCCACGCCTAGTCGATCCTTAAGTGGTGAAATCTATGAATCTACTTTTACACTTTTTTTGGTCCTCTGCAACTCAGAGGTCACACAACAATTAGCACAGAGTTGTCACCGAAATCACCATGTATTTAAGCAGGGAAAATGAATCTTTATGGGAAGCATGTAACATGATCAGAGATGATCAAGATGAAGTTTCTGATAGAAATTATAGCATGAAGCAAGTTTTGTAACACAGTTTATTGCTCTCATATTGTTGGCAGATCAACAGTGGGTGCTCTTAAACAATGAGAAAATATGTGAAAACTAAAAATCAGACAAATGAGGTGAATTTTGCTGCTGGTGAAATTATTACTCATTGTTACTCCAATGAAGGCAGGTTACCCCACTGGATGTAAAACTACAAAAATGTAGTGTTGGTAAGTAATTAACAAAAAATAAAATGGATGAGTATCAAATCTGCATACAATTCTTTCTCTACCCAAAATTTACATTTATGAAATCGAATCAAAGGACACTGTTCTTGTACAAATAACAACCACACACACGCACACTACCTGAAAACATAAAACCCACAATGGCTTGGGTAAAAATTGGTATAGCTAAAGGTCCTATAAAGTAGCTAACTCTTCATTGGTGGTTTTTATTATAAAAGGAGATTGAAGATAAGTTCAGTAAATTTGAAAAAAAGTAACAAAAAAGGGAACCAGTTAACTGTGTCACTTAAAAGTGAAAAAGAGATTAAACTGATAACTTTGCAGAAAATCATTGTGTATAAAAATGTATCATTAAAGGTAAAATCCTGATTAAATGGTTTATTTTCATAAACGTGGGTTTATATTGCACTCAGATGCAATATGGTAGATCCCAATGATCATATATAATAATATCCTGTATTCAGTTTTATGAATTACTGGCACTTACTTAACTTTTCACTTATTGCCAGTTTAATGAGTATGGGGATAAGACCAACCATTTACTTCAGTGTTTCACCCCAAAAAGTTTCATTCTGTAAGTTTACTGAAAGATTTGTCACAATAGTTGATGCTTTCTGATACACTCACTCTCATCTGGCTTTAATTTAGTGAAGCATCATTATCTTTTCATATTCATGACATTCTGTCCCTGTTTATTGTTTAAATAAGAATAATTTATGCCTCATCAATCTTGTCCAGATTACTAGAGTTTATCGTAAATTCAAAGACATCTCCTGCATTTATTTGGGCATTTAATAATGAAACAAGTGGAACTATTAAAATTAATTCCAGCGCGGCACCTGGGTGGCTTAGTCGGTTAGGCGTCCGACTTTTCGCTTAGGTCATGATCTCGCGGTTCGTGGGTTCGAGCCCCGCGTCGGGCTCTGTGCTGACTGCCAGCTCAGAGCCTGGAGCTTATTTCGGAGCTGTGTCTCCCTCTCTCTCTGACCCTCCCCTCTTCACGCTGTCTCTCTCTCTCTCTTCTAGAAATAAATAAAAATATTAAAAAAAAATAAAATAAAATTAATTCCAGCAATCCACGACAAGGCCCATGTTGAATGACCAAATTTTTACTAACAAATCCACTCTCTGTATAATGTCTTTAGAATGTTTAGGACTAGGATTTTCTTTTGTTGGATTTTCAACATTTCATGGTTATTCAGGTTCGAGAATTTAGTCATTTTTATTTTCCCTTTTTAAAATAGCCTTTCTGTCACTAATCTATACGACGATCAAATGTGTTTCCCTCCTTTTCCCTACACCCACGATTTTAACCTGACTCCTTATAGCCTGGATTTCTTTAAGTATCTATGACTCCTTTCATAACAGGACTCAAACTTCTGAGTCCAGTGTTCAAAATATCCAGGATCTGCCTCATTTTGGTATTCTACATTATCTTCTTCACTTCAGCAATATTCGCTGATCTGACTACTCCCAGAATGCCTATGTACCCACATCTTCGTTCACACATCATCTGCCTCTCTCCAAGTAGAATGCTCAGGGTTCTTATTACCATTCTATCATTCCACACCAATGCTCTTTTGTATACAGATTTCAGTCTCCAGTTCCTCTGTATTTTCCAGACTATTCCAGCCTATGTTGAAACGCTACGTGTAATTGTCTCTATAGGTTAAGCCACTGTATTTTTTCAAATTGCTTTTTTAAATGAAGTCTTTCTCCTCAGATTTTAAACTCCCCCCAAAATAAAGCTAAAAATGCATCAGCTCATGCCAAGCAATAGAAACCCAAGTCAGTGAATGATAGCTAGAATTGAAATAAAGTACCGAGATCTAAAGAATCAAAATGGCTCACAGTGTTCTTTACCGATAATACTGATAATAGTATGATATGGTAAGGTTTTACAGCCCTTAGCTGCTAAACAAAAGAAAGGGCTCAAAACTGGAAACTTAAATTACAGGGATTTAGATACTCTTTTGTAATCACAAATATATCAAAGAAGAGTTAGATTTTTAAAAAATGTTTTATTTATTTCTGAGAGAGAGAGAGAGAGAACATGAGCAGGGGAGGGTCAGAGAGAGAGGGAGACACAGAATCTGAAGCAGCCTCCAGGCTCTGAGGTAGCTGTCAGCACAGAGCCCGACATGGGGCTAGAACCCACGAACTGTGAGATCAGGACCTGAGCCGAAGTCGGACGCTTAACCGACTGAGCCACCTATGCGCCCCAAGAAGAGTTAGATTTTAATTTAATATGGAAAGAAGTATTCAATGAGTATGGCTTTTTCTATAAAGATAATTTATTTTATTGGAAGGAGTAGTTAAAATTAGCATTTAGTTAAAGAAAAGACTGTACTGATTTTAGAAAACCTCATCCTTGACGTAACAGATTTTTACAAAAAAACTAAATGCTTTTCAGTATAAAACAATATGACAAGTACTGTAGCTATTAATTTCTTTGAGACGGTAAAAGTTAGAAATTAAATCTTGACTTGAAAAAAGGTGTTTTAGTTTCTAGTTCAATTCCCAAGAGACTGTGAAGGACAAGTAAACTAACTAGATTTCTCTTAACTCTTTATGTAGCTCCGGTTTGATTTAATAAGATAAACCACTACCTTCGGTGTTTCCCATAAAAATGTTTACTCTCATATGGCAATTAAAATATATTTAACAATTCAGATAAACTCAGCCAACACCATGTTATACACCCTTTGAAGGGGCTATTGCAGATAGTCCAAAGTTAGAAATACCTGTTCTTATCTCTGCTCTGTCTTCAAATCATAGCTGTTCTTCACAGCAGAAAGAGTTCTTAAGGGATTTTCTCCTCCCCCTTCCCTTTCCTGTCATATTTTCTCCTCTTTCTCCCCCTCCTCTTCCTCCTCCTTCTTCTTCCTCCTCCTCCTTCTTTTTCTTCTTCTTCTTTTTTATATAGTTCTCTGTTTTTCATCTTTAAGAATCAAATTGATTTTCTAAAAGTATAGAATTTGCAAGTCTGAGATTATAGATAAGGCTTCCTTCTTTCCTCTAAAATCTGAAGACCACAATTTCAAGCCTAACTCTTCCATCTACAAGCTACTGACCTTAAGCCAGCTACTATCTCAGAGGCTCAGAGTATTTATCTGCAAAGCCTGTGAGTGATAAGAATGCCCGCTTTCATAAAGTTCTTCAGAGAATGGAACGTACTCTGAAGCATTTGGATACAGTGTCCTATCCAACTTTGAAAAAATGTATTTGTTGGCTGAGTCTGGATATGCTGTGATGTAAAAGTTACTGAAAACTAAGTTATCATATGTACTGATTCATCATTTAATACTTCTATTTTTGATCTGATCTTTTGCATGTGATGCAGGCCAAGAAAAAGGTCGTTTGTACTCACTGGAAAAAAGGAAACAAGAGGCAGGAAGTTAAGATGGGCTTAAAGACAAGCCTTATCCTGCATGAGATGCCTCACTTTTTCCATCACTGTTGGCGGCGGTATGTTTGCACAATCTGTCATTCACTGGAACATATTTATTAAGTGCTTACTATTTGTTAACCCTTTAGACATCTTTTAGACCTTTCTAATGGTAATGTGATAACATTCAGGCATTTCCAAGAAGTGTCAGAATTTTCACCAGTTATTGTTTGATTGATACCAATCTATTAACATTAAGTCCAACAAACACAAATATAAAAAATAGAGAGGGTGCCTGGGTGGCTCAGTAGGCTGAGGTTCTGACCCTTGATTTCAGTCCAGGTCATGATCTCATGGTTCGTGGGATCGAGCCCCGCATCTGGCTCTGTTCTGACGGCGTAGAACTTGTGTCTCTACCCCTCTTATGCTCATGCTCTTTCTCTCTCAGAATAAATACATAAACTTAAAAAAGGAAAAATAGAGAATTCATAGTATTATTGAACATTTAATGGTTTTAAATAGTTACTCTTTCATATAGAAACTCTAAGAAAAGAATCCAAATTACTGTCTACTTATTCTTTCCTTAGTGGCATTTCAAAGTCAGGGTTGCAAGAGCAGTCTGCCTTGAGAGTAGTCAGTAAGGGGTTGTGCTGTCTTTAGGGAATTTGAAAACAATTATACAACTAACTTTAGTCAATCTGCTTTATCACCATGGACCACCGATCCTAAACAAAGTTAGTTGTAAACTATTTTTCAAAAAAGCCCACTGTCTCAGTTTAAACAATTGATATGGTTATGTTCAGTTTTAATGACATGTGCACACGTGTATGGGTGTGTATAAGCTTCCAATTAGCATAGTATTAAATTTATCCTTTAATAAGTATCATTTTCTATCTAAAAGCTCTTTCAGAAAGCTCTCAGTTTTACTATTGGACCTCAACACACAGAGACTCAGCTACACACATTTATTTTTAGAGCAAGTTCTTAAGGGTTCCAAATCTTTCTAGCTCCCTTTGTGGGGGGGCAGTTGGTGTTCATAACTACTGATTCTATGTATTCCTGTTTTATAAGTATTGGATTTGAAATAAAAGATGACAGGATGCTGATTGCTAAGATGAAAAAGCAGAACTGAGTTGTTTTAATTTTGTTGTACTATGGATTTACTTAGAACTTTTATTTATGTTTAAAACTTTTGAAAATCCCTAGACTTGATTCCGAAGAAACTAAAGCAGAATTGCAACTTCTGGGATTTATGGTGAAGTGGAATTTTGCTAATTCTTTGTCACACTTACCCTTATGTTTAAGAATTGTCCTAATTGTGTCTTTGTTTCTTCATGTGAAAAAAACTTTTCAAAGTTAAAATTATAAAAATGATCTTTAATCAGCTACCGTCAAAGGTAAATTTTAAAAAGTCTGACTATAATGCCTATGAGTTTGCAAAGGTCAATTTTGACAAAGTCATTTACAAATTTGCAGAAGTTAAGCCTCCAAAACAGAAAATGTAATGTTTATTATTCAGTACAGCAGATAGACCAATATACTGGTATAAGCTTTTTCTTCCTCTTCTCCAAAAGATACGTTAATGTAGGGGTGTCTGGGTGGCTCAGTCAGTTGAGCTTCCGACTTTGGCGCAGGCCATGATCTCACAGTTTGTGGGTTTGAACCCCACGTCAGGCTCTGTGCAGACAGTTCAGAGCCTGGAGCCTGCTTCCAATTCTGTGTCTCCCCCTCTCTTTGCCCCTCCCCTGCTCATGCTGCGTTACTCCCTGTCTCAGTAATAAATAAACATAAAAAAAAGTTTAAAAAGAATACCTTAATGTATGAATATACATTTAACCTATAAAATATTAATTCATTATTTTTTCTTCTATTTTGTAATGTAATATTTATTTTATGTATATATATATTTAATGTTTATTTTTTGAGAGAGAAAGTGCAAGTGGGGGAGGCGCAGGGAGAGGAGGACAGAGGATTGGAAGCTGGCTCTGCCCTGACAGCAGCGAGCCCCATGTGAGGCTCGAACTCATGAACCATGAGATCATGACTTCAGAAGAAGTCAGACACTCAACCGATTGAGCCATCCAGGTGCCCCTATTTTTTATTTTTACCTAACATGAATATATATACAAAGTTCAATAAAAGAAAAAAATTCACCACTTACATTTCTTCTCTGGCTGTATTGTTATTTCCATGATCACTACTGAAGTTAATTTTGTTCAATGGGGGTGTTAAAAATTATTTGCTCCAGGTATGTCACTGTTTCTTCATCAGTATTCTAGATACCTAAAAACAAACAGGAAAACTAAATAACCCATTTCAACATAACTGCAGAGGGTGTCAGGGAACTGGAGTCCTGCTTTTTTTTTTTTTAAAAAAAGTTTAAACAAAATACAGCAGTCAAAGTTACCTGTTGTGATTCTAAAATTTATTTTCTTGTTGAGGGGCAAGGAAGTGTTAAGCAGGACTCCATGTGGAGGACACCAATATTTGAATGGCTGATTGTCATTAAAATGGTTTCAGGAATTGTTCGGTATCACAATGGGTGTAACAGCTTTTCCTCCATATTTAGGCAACGCGATGAAAATTGTGATGGGAATTTGAATAGAATATTTTAAAATTGTGTTTAAAATTAGTGTTTAACCCAGTGTAAAACATTCAAGGTGGACACACCAACATCTGTTTCCCTTTGGTAGATTTTATAATCTGACAAGCAAACAAAGAAAAAACAGATCACAAAACATCTGTCCAGACCTGGTTTGCTTTCTTGTTTTCAATTCCCCGTTTCCTAACCACCACCCCTCAGTCAGGGGGACTATAGAGACAAAGCTACATGAAATGTTCTTCCTTGATCTCTCTAAACCAGAATGCTCATTCACATGAGTTTGCTTAAGAGAAGCTATTTGATCTGTCAGAACCCCAACAGGGAGTCATCAGAGCTAATAGAAGAAGCCTTTGCACTGAGGTTGAGCCCTATGTCCGATAGGCCTGTCTCCAGTTTGTTTGTGCTGTTGTTTGTTTTTAAGTTTGAAGCTTTTTCTTCAGTATTTAAGTACACAAGTAACATGTCCTGTGTCTGAGATAATCTAAGAAACACAGCACATGCCACCACGGACCGTGAAAAAGATTTCCTGGTGAACAAGCCCAACTCCTTCCAAAATGCTTGGAACTTCTTCAGTGAGAAGTAAAGCTTTTCTCTCTAGAATTTTTAAAAAAGTCTTAAAAACTAAAGCATAAGTAGTTTCCAACAGCTCTTTTCAGAGGACTTCCTGAGTATGGCTTTTGTTAAGGAAAAGATTGCTAGTTGTACAAAGGGACATTAGCTACACATATGGCACTTGTGAAGGGAATGACAAGGCAAGATGCAAGAGCCTGTCATTAAGCCACACACTGGAGGTCATCTTCAGTACACCTGTTCACACCTGTCGTTCATGTCTGGTAGTAAGCTCCTCATTGAGTGGCTACAGCCTTTTACTTCATTACCCCAAATGGATCTGTTCTGCTGGTACATTCCAAATTCTAGTACATTCATGACACCCTCCTAACATCAAACTGACTTCAGCATCCGATTACTCAAAGAAGGACTTGAATAGTGGGAAGTAACTAATCTGAAAATTAATCTCTTCCAGGGTAATGATCCAGGTGCATTACCCCTCCACAACCACATGAGTTTGACTTTCCTGAAATTCTTGACCCTGAGGCATTTCCGGTGGCCCAGTGGGAAGACAGTTTGGTTGAAATGGTGACAACTTCCTAAAATAAATCTGAATAATCAACTTCTTACTCTGGCCCTCAGTCTAGATATTATCTTATAGTCTAGAAAAAATCTACACTCTTCTCAGGCTTTTTGCAGCCAGGATGACCTTTTTCAACTATCAGAACTCTTTGGTACAGATCTAATTGTCTCTCATCTTACTAGAGATTTAAAACGTTTCATTAGATCCATATGCTTTCATGGTAACATCCCTAGGATTTTTATCTAGTGTGTCCTAGGTACTGATTTAAATGTTTGACACACATTAATTTCACTAATTATTGCAACAGTGTGTTGCTAGGATCTTATTTTTCCTGTTCTATAGATAAAGAAACTGAGGCAGACAGAAGTTGGGTGATTTGAACTGGAGTTTCTGGGATTTGAGACCAGACTGTAGCTTGAATCTTAGCCCATTTGTGCAGCCACCACCCTATACACCCTTCTGCACATGACTTAGGGAAAGCTTCTCTTTGAAAAGAAAGTATCTCTATAACACCGTTTATCTCTGCAATAACAGTTGCCATGTTGTCCTGTAAATTTTACGTCCATTTCTGTGTCCCATTATAATATGATCTTCTGGAAGATAGGTGTTTTACTATATTCAAATTTGTTTATCGTTGGCAAAATGAACCAGTTCATGTTATTTGTTTTATGGGAGGCAGAAAAGAAGTCAGTGTTATTTAGGAGAAGATCTGATCTCTGTCCAATGTGCCTGCATTTCTATCACAAAACCCAAGGGATTATTCTGTCAGGAACTGGCACTATAACCAAGTTTGAGCTGGGTTGTTACTCTCTTAGTAAGAAGATTGGAACAAACACATTGTGTACCTTTCATGCCCCAAATGTAAGTTTTGATAAAGTCATCAAAGCATCAGTTTTTTGCAAAACAAGAAATTTAAAAAATCTATTCAAGTATACCAAGCTTCTGGATATAAACTACCCTAATAATACAAGGGACAGAGAAACTTGTTCAACCAAACCACGGAGATAGAGCAACATGGTTTTCAAGTCCAGTATGGTTTTCTTACATGAAAACCTAGTCTGGAACTGAGATTTGGAAGTGGGAGGAAGAGACTAGGAAATGCTGACAAGGGACACATTTTGTGGATAAGACTGAGGGCTAACAGAATGATTAGGTGGAAAGGGGTAGTTGGTGTACTGTTTTGTTTGTACTGGACAATGAAAAATTTAGATTCTCCCCAAGTTTGATTCTATTCAACTAGCTAACATGTTCTCAGGGTTAGAACCACAAATAAATAATGATTAGAAATATAAATTATTTTCATTCTGAGACCTTTCCAACTCATTTTTAACTGTGTTTTGTTGTGAACCATATCTTCTGGGAATTCTTTTCTGCTTAAATGATTTTCATCCTTCTGTCTTTAAGAAATTATTTTAATTGATATCCATTTCCTCTGTTACCTGCTTCTGATGGAATTGTCATTTTAGACACCTCTAGATGTAGCTGTTCACTAGACACTTATTAAGTACCTCCTGTGAATTGTGCTTAGCCCTGGAGTTCCTGGTTATTGAGATCTTAAATGAAATATATATTTCATGAGAGAAGTACAAAAACGCTTATGGGAACACAGAGGAGAGGAATAAACTTTGCCTTGAGTTGAGAAAAGTTGCACTGAGCAGGTGACATTTGAGCTGAACCTTGATGAATGAGTGGGAGTCTGCTGGTTGGAGAGAAAGGAAATAATATGTTCAAATGTCAGAGTTGTGAAAAATTCATGGTATGTTGTGTGGTAGAGAGACATTTAATGAAGTGATTCAATGGGGAGCAGTATGATTGGTGAGGCGCTCTTTCTCTTCTTGTTGTTGTTTTTTTCTGAGCTAAACTGAGAGAACAAAAAAACCCAGAGAGCCAAAACATTGAACCTCATAGACTAGAAAAACACGGGCTCCATGAGTACCCCCTGGCATGTTAGTCTTGGGAACTTTGAACTTTCACTCACAGGCAAAGGAGAGCCAGCAATGAACTTTAAGCAAGAGAATGAAATGATCCTAGGTCTTAGACAAAGCAGTGGCTAGGAGGGAATGGGCTGGGTGGGTATAAGAGAAATGGATGATGCAGGGTCAACAGGATCTACTGTGTTGTTGGCTGAGGAGACGAAAGATACAGATGAAAGGAGGCATTGAGTTTGGGCACCTGGTAATATGGTGATGTCATTTGCTGACAAAGCAGGGGGAGCTTTTTGGAGGATGGGGCAGTGGAAGAGATGAGTTCATCTTCAGGCTAGTGATATTTGAGGAGTCTGGAGTACATCTGGGTGTTGAGATGGGTCTGAAGCTCCGATAAGGTCAAGATGAGGTTTTTGAACATATAGGAAAGTAGCTCTGGAAGTCATGGAAATAGATATCTTTTATTTCTTTCAAAAATATCTTGAACTTGGGCTCTTTCTCATTCTATTTAAGATGATACTTGTGTTGCTACACATGGCCAGATTTCATGGACCTTGAGGGTGATATGCTGAGCGAAATAAGTCAGGCAGAGAAAGACAAATATCATATGTGTGCACGTATAGGAGGATTAGGAGGAGCTTAACAGAGGACCAAGGGGGAGAAGAAGGGCGGAAATGGTGGGGGAAAGGGGGAGAGGCAAACCATGAGAGACTCTTGAATGCTGACAAAAACTGAGGACTGGTGGATGTGGGGGGGAGGAGGGGTGGGCATGGAGGAGGGCACTTGTGGGGATGAGCACTGGGTGTTATGTGGAAACTAATTTGACAATAAACTATTTGTAAAAAAAAAAAAAAAAAAAGATGATACTTGTGTACTTTATCTGTTTTTCTGGACTTACAAACAAGCTTTAAATGGATTCTGTATACAGAACCAAACTATAGCTTGTTTAATTTGATAGTATATCAGTATTTCTCAGAACCTCACTTCCATCAACTCTTTTGAGACTGCTTTGCAGAAATCAAGTATACTTAATAAGTATATATTCTCTGTTCAATCATATCTATCTCTCTCTCTATGTTTATCTCTATCTCTATACACACACACACACATATGTTTAATAAGTATATACTCTGTTCAATCCTGGATTTAAAGTTTCTTTATCGATTCTTACTTCTTCCTCTTTACAAACTGTTTTTTTTTTTTAATGTTTTATTTATTTCTAGGAGAAAGAGAGAGAGAGACAGCATTAGCAAGGGACGGTCAGAGAGAGAGGGAGTCACAGACTGAAACAGGCTCCAGGCTCTGAGCTGGCAGTCAGCACAGAGCCCGACGCGGGGCTCGAACCCACGAACCGCGAGATCATGACCTAAGCGAAAGTCGGACGCTTAACCGACTAAGCCACCCAGGCGCCCCAACAAACCTTTTTTCTTAAATTTTATCTTTCTTTTTGTTCTCTTAGCTCTTGTGACTGATCTTTAGTCTAACTCTTTTCTCACTCTATTGTATGCCATAAATTAGTCACTGTTAATTATCTAAAAATTTCTCTGTAGGAGATGCTTCTCTTCTTTTTCCATATTGGTGAGCTGCCCATAGGACTATGGTTATTATTTGTTTCGTGATTGAGTGACTTTACATTGATGAAGCAATTGTAACCTATTTCTGTGTTTCAGGCCCTCCTAGAAATGATAATAAAGACATTGGTAAGCGGTAGCTAGTATGTATGGGCTGTGGTCTGCTGGGCACTTACATTGCAATCACAAAAGGAGCAGAAGCAGAAACTTAAATATGTGCCACACACAATTCTAAGGGTATTATGTATAGTAGTAAATCATTCAATACTTGCTGCAATACCTTTAGGGTAGGTATTATTATTATCATCCCCATTTTATAGCTGAGGAAAATAAAGCACAATGAGTAACTTGCCCAAGATTTCCAAACTATTAAATGGTCATCAACCAGATTCCTGTCTGTGCACTGAGTCTGCCGTTCACTCCACCATTTTGGTATCTATATGTTGTTCGTGTTCTATCATAGTGTCTTATAAATATGCAGCACATTTTCAGTATGGATGGTGCTTGGCATCTTTTCTAAAATCTAGATAATGTCCCAAGCACATTGATGACTAGGTAGTCTTACTTACTAATGCCAAACTCACAAGTACTGTGGTTGACTTGTCATAGAAAGTGAGCTTGAATTTGATCTCTGTGAGCTCTGTGTATGATCTCTCATTACTTATGGAGTTTACTCCTAAAATCCCTGTGGCTGAGGAACTGTTCTCTGAACTTTATCCAGTGATTTAATGGAAGTCAATGAGCACTTCCTATGGAACCCTGTCTTCTCAGTGTCAAAAATATACAAAAATACTGCTGAGCATCAAGTGATGTTTGGTGTCTGAGATCTAATTTTAGTTCTTCTAAAACTAAGGAAACAACCCTTATGAATAGTATTGAGGATTTAATTGGATGAATAAGCTATTTACTGTTCATTCTCATTACAACCTAAGTTGCTATGACCACCAAGGCCTCGTCAGTATTATGATTCCACTTCTTCTTGGCAGGAGACTATGACCTTTCTTTTAAGCGTTGGATCCATTTATGGGGAATACGTTTTTTTCCCTAAATTTTCAGACTAGTCAATATCAGTATACATAAAGATGTGTTTCCTGGTATCCCAACAGGACTACCAGCCGGCAGACAAGCAGTGAGGCATCCTACTGAATGAACTACATTGATAAGGACAATCTGAAATATATTCCCTGATGAATATTTCACATTCTATCACCGTGCAGTCAAGTGGCATTTCTGTGTGCAAATTTGGAAATATCAAATTCTCTGTTTTTTAGAGATCCATGGTAATTAACAAACATGATTTAATTCTTTTTGCAATGTGTCTATTGTATTTCACTGCTTTAGAGAAATCTTTGCTTTTCTCATGCCTTTTTTTGTTTTTTATAAAACATCTACCTAGAAAAATAGCTTACTGTGGCAATTTATTGACTTGAGCCATTTCAGTCACCGGGTTTGTTCAGTTTCTGACAGAAAACCTATCAAGAGCAATAGTATAATTTTATACATTCTGTGAATTATATTTAAGATGGTGAGGATTGAAATGTGTAAAGTCAGTAAAGGTTTCTATTTTCTGATTTTATCAGCTGCATCACAAGAAAAGAAAATCGTGTTGTCTACTTTCTGGTTGTTGTGGGGAGCAAGCTCATCAAGAATATTTGTCTTTTCTTTTTTTCTCTTGTTATTCTCCGTTGTGTATCAATCATCCTGTTAAATCTTGTTTTTCATAAAATAACTGCCAAGAATTCTTCGTTCAGTTTTGGTCAGGCACTCTTTACTTGATTACTTTATGTCAAATCCACAGTGAGTTTCTAAAGTGGGCTCCACACAGTCTCCGTACCTGAGAGAATACCAGATTTCCTGCTTCCTGATTTACATGACTTCTCAAAGTCAGCATTTTGATAATGACTTATAATGAAAACGATCCTTTAAAAAAGGAATGGCTTGTGATTGCCACAGGCAGGAGGCATGTGGGGGTGACCGAGCAGCTTAAGTCATCTCTTTATTTGAGGATAAATGATGAAGGGGAGTTTGAATGGGTTACCAAGTTATAAATTAATCTTGAGGTACTCAAATGATTGTAAACCACCTGAGCTTTCCTCTCAGCTTTTAAATCATATGATATCAATCTTTGCTCATTTTCCTCTGGGTAATTTGTTATTACGCTTATGGTAACCAACTCCACGAGACATTAAGCGGCAATCCACATTACCAGCAAGTATACATTACAGCACTAAAATAAAAATAAACTCATTGAAGAAATAGCTGGAGACCTCAACCGTGCTTTTCTGTCTGCAAAATGGCATGACAGTTTGGGGATTTGTAACTGAAAATAAATTTAATTATGTCACTACCTTGCTGCTGCTAATTAGTGCATGAGATGTGTATCTGGAGGGCAGCACAGGGCAGACTTGGAAAAGAGGGTGCACTACAAAGGCGGACGAAGAAATGGGCTGCCTCTCTCACTCTTAGTATCTGAAATGACATTTAAATTAGAGCCTGGAAATTACCTTCTCTGTTTATGTTAGCAAGATATTTTTTCTCTTTTGCTTTAGTAGAACAGGGAAGGAGCTTTATAACGTTTTGCATTGCCTGCATGAAGTGTTTTGCATACCTGTAACCTTTCAATTAATGTTATTTATGTTTCAATAAACCACCATGCTACTTTTCCAGATGTTCTAATCCTTCATGTAAATGAATTTATTAGATCCAGCCACCAGACTCAATGAAATCTGCCAAATTCACTGTCTGGGCCACATACCATGGCGTTTAAACTATATTTGCATAAGCTTGCTCTGTAAGTGTAATCTTATGTATCATCTGCAAAGTTAAAGTTTCACTAATGTAAATCCCTGACAAATCAAATACAGATGTAGCTTTTTGCCCTCCGGGTTGAGCCTGTCAATTCTCTGCTCTCATATCTACCTCCTCCTTTTGGTGCTGGGGCCTCTCATCCTTGACTGTTTTGTTTTCAATTCGACTAATCTTTCAAAGTTGCTTATGATGTAAACACATTGCAGGTAGTAAACGCGACAGTGAACAACGGTTGCCCCGTCTTCTTTTTGCTCATTCTATCAGACTCGAATAAGGTTGGCGAGTCATTTGAGGGAATCTAGTTGTACCACCTGGAAAAATTTGCTCTGCCAATCAGTGGATGGTAGACATATTGTTTCAGTTTGCCTGGAGATGTTTTAGATAAGGGGGAGTCAAGCTCAATAAATGCGTTAATGTCAGCCGGCAAATTCCATACTGCCGCCAAGGTAAATTCAATAATAAGCCAATAGAGAAAGGAGGTGGGTTAGGGGGGAAGATTGGCATGAAGAAGCTGGTGCGGGCGGTTGGGGGAGGGTCTATCTATTTACACCCTGTCTTTTTGATGATTGTCACAACCTGGGTGAAAGGCAGGATTCTTCCTCAGTTTCAGTGATTAGCTTCAAAAACTCTTGACAGGTTTAAGCCATGTATAAAAAGAGGGTAAATATGACTGCTGAATATGCAGGGTGTTAGTGTTCTTTGGGTTTGTTTTTGATTATTTTAAAGTCTAAATATGTTTCCTCTGCTGGTGCCCAGTTGCTATTTATTTGGTTTTAGCCTTTGATCCCCCTTATGCTGGCACATCATAAAAAACATATTCCTGCTCAAGTCTTATATTATGTAGTTTGTTTCTGCCCAGGGTGTTCACCAGGCAGGGCTGTACCCACTGAATAAGACTCTCTTTGTGTTTGATAGACTCCAGGTGTTTATCGCTATAAGTTAGTAATGGAGTTAACCGCAAGAAGCAAACTAGAAAAAGAAGGAATTGAGGAAAATTCTGAGTTTGATAACTTAGGAGTCTGCCTTCTGGCAAAACCCCCGAAGGAATAAATACTCTAAGAAAAAGGGGCCTTGCTTCTGCTTTTTAATCTACTTGGATGAAACTGGGATTTCAGTATGCATAGATGCTCATTCATTTTATTTCTTCTGTGAGTTTCTTTGAAAGTGGCCAAAAAGCCTTTTTTCTCCCTTGCATTTTCTTCAGGGTACTGAAATGAGTAACGATGGCTATTTCAGAGGAGATTACTGATATCCATATTCTTGATCTGAACTAGAAGGATTAGTGCCAGAAACAATTTTCCACCTGTGGTAATTTTTTCTTTCCTCTTTTGAGAGGGGCGGGGGCAGGAGGATGGCAATAATATTGGGATGAGAGCCCACCAGCTAGGCAGCGAAAGTGATCAGAGGGGTCCCCTTCTTTTCTGTCTCTTTTCAGTTGGAGTCCTTATTTTTGCATTTCTCTTCTGTTCAACCAGACATTATTTTAGGTATTTGAGACCAATTTAAGAGGCCTTTGTGATTGTGAACATGATTACTGACCAGTCTGTCCGTTTGTCTACGTTCTATGTTTATACAAATGTATAAGGCTCTTTCTGTGGTAAGGATCAAAGCTTTCAGATTTTTTTCACCTTTAAGACCCAAGAACTAAGGTCAGGGTCTCTGGGCAATGCAGATTTTTCAACATCCAACTCAGACTCCTGTTCTTCTGTTTTCTCATAAATTATTTTTTCACCTGATTAAAATACTTTAGTCACAATAAAAATGTGTGTCCAAATAAGAAGACTGTGGGGTTAAACAAAATATTCACCCAAAGTCTGTTACAAACAGATGCAGTACCTAAGGAATATGCATTTCATAAAGTACCACTTAAAAAAATTTTTGAGCATGTGCTAGGCATTGTTCAGCTATTTTTCCATGAGTTAACACATCTAACTTGCTGACTGATCTATGAGGTGGTCACTGTTATTATCTTCACTTACTGAGGGGGAAACTGAGGCACAAAACATCTAGCTCATTTTCCCTAACAGCAAGAGACTAGCATAGCCAGGCATAAATCACAGCACAGTGTGGCCCTAAAATTTGTGTTTTGTACCAGATTTGGGTAAGATACAGATAAGAATGGGTTAAGTTTCCTAACTTCCAGAAATATATGCTGCTAAAACAGAATTTCTAGTTAAACCTTAGTTGAAACCTTTAAAAGAAATAAACTCCATTAAAAAGTATAACTTAAGACTACATGTTCTGTTATTTTGCTTGATGCTTTTGTCATACAATATATATTGGGACTGATATCATAAATCAACTCAATAGTTAATTTTTGTTTGACCTTCTCTAAATAGAGTTTTCTGATATTTAAAAACTCAATTTGGTGTCTACTTATGATGTCTAAATAGGTATGTACAATACATGCGTATATTTCATCTCAAATGAAAATGGTACCCATTTAAAGATACAAAAATGTATTCCTACATTGGTCTTTCTAGAGCAGCAAATTATGCTCTCTCTCTTCCTTTCTTTTTCCTTCCCATTTTCCTTACTTTTCTTTCCTTTTTCCTTTTTCCTTTCCTTTCCTTTCCTTTCCTTTCCTTTCCTTTCCTTTCCTTTCCTTTCCTTTCCTTTCCTTTCCTTTCCTATTTCTGGACTATACTGTTCCTTGACAAGTCAAGGAAGAAATCTTTCTTTCTTTCCTTTTCTTTTCTTTCTTTATTACTGGATTATACTGTTAATTCAATCCAGAATTATTAATTTCAAATTAGATATTTTAATTCCCCAAGCAAAAATTAAGAGATTTCTATACGTTTATTATCTTTGAAAGAAAGGATAGCTATTAAGAAAGCAGAAACTGGAAAGAGAATCAAACCCTAAAGAAACTCTGCAGTCTCTAAAGAAAAGGAAGATCCAAGACAGCTGCAATCAGTTTGAGCCTTTGGGCCCTTTGTTTATGTGCCAATAGAAAGACTAGGTTGGCGTTCTTGACAACTATAGGGCCCTATTTATGGAAAACTTCATTTTCCTGTTTGGTGCCAAGTAGATGAGAGGGAAGAGTTTGAGACAGTGACAAAGGTGGTTCCATTTTTAGGCTACCCCGTTTGGTAGCACCTTGTTCTTGGGCCCTTTTTACAGGCATTTCTGGATCCATTTATTATCTATTTACAAAGACATGTAGTCCTTCTAGGATATTCTCCTACCTCTCTACTCCACATCATACAAAACATTTAAGAATGCTTTTTTTTTTTTAATGCATGTAAACAGTGGTCCAGTATAGTATTTCTTTCTTTTTCCTTTTCTTTATTTTTTTCCTTTTTATGTTTCTGAGTATATAAGATCATATCTAAATGTGTGTGGAACACGTTTATAGGCCTCTCTCTCAACACAAGGTCAATACAGAGGATTTGGAAGTGCTCTGGAAGGTCATGGCAAGATAACGTTTTTAGGTACCCTACAGTTCGTTGGGTTTTAAAATTAAAAAAAAAATATATATATTTATTTATGTATGTATATATGTATGTATGTATGTATATGAAATAGAGAGAGTACGTGGACTTTAGCAGGGAAGGGGCAGAGAAAGAGGGAGAGAGAATCTTGAACAGACTCCATGCCCGCCTCGAAGCCTGATGGGGGGCTTGATCTCATGACCATGAGATCATGACCTGAGATGAAATCAAGAGTCAGATGCTTGACCAACTGAGCCACCCAGGGGCCTCTTCTTGGGGTCACACAGCAGAAACTCTCCCCGAGGTGCAGAACTCGGACTTACATGCCCAACAACAGAAAACAGCCGTTTCCTCGCTCAAGTCCCATGAGCAGGCTTGACGTGTACCAGTCCTCTCGTGGAGAATATGCACAGCTGTGTCAAAAGACCAAGCGTGACCCCAAACAAGGCCAGAGGGGTCTGTTCATTTGCAAAATGATGACACGTCAAGGAAGAAATCATTCCTTCTCTCACCCCAAGCCGCCGCCTACAGCAACACCTCCAGTGACTAACAGCAGCAACTCCCGCAAGCAGGAGAGCAGTGCCAGGGGCAGGGTCCGTCCAGACACTCTCATGCCGGGTTCACTCCTTCTTCCCTCCTCCTTTTCAGCTGCTCAACTCTTATCGGAGATTTTGGTCTCAAGAAATAATATTTGGGGAGCGGTGCCAAAAGGATATGTGTTCCAGCGACTTCTCCAGTGTTTCTAATACTCACCAGCCTGCCAGACAGTTACATACTTCAACCAAATTACTCTGGCCCCTTCTGGGATCGCTTTTACTGAAGTGCATTTGGCACCATGCCCTCAGTAAGCATCAGGGCAGGCGAGGAGAAGCAGTCATAGGAAATGATTGTAGCTTTTATTGAAGGGATGTTGTTAAGTATGTTGCCTATCTGTGTCTTCTTTATGAGGCCCACAAGAGGCATTTCTGTTAAGCCTGGGCCAGACAAAGCTGTCAGCCTGAGCAACTGGTGTGTTCCTGACTTACAGACGCTGGGCATCTTCAAAAGCAAGCTCAACAAAATTCAAGTAAATAAGTGATACTAACATAACTAGGATACACAATATTCATGTTGCTGCCTATTCTTTCATCGAACAAATGGGCTATCGTTTATTTGAAGTAAAAGCATCCTATCGCTGATCATAAAACTTGCCAGGGTATTTAAATGCTGTGGAGGAAATGGTCTGGATTGAAACATTTCTATTCACAAGGGATATTTATGTTTCCCAGTAGATGAGGATGGTGATGATGATGATAATGATTTGTTTTGCGGAGTTTTTGCTTCTTATTTTTTCCTTCTTTAACCACTCATGATTTCAAGGACTTTTGTTTTGGTTAATTAATAAGAAATAGAAGGCGATCTGACTGTGGCAAGGCAGAGAAATTTAGCAATAGGTAAAGAAAGACAACAAATCTCAGGGACTACGAGCCTCCGGAGATTTTACTCTAAGTATTGAAATGTTCATTGGCTGATTTACGATAGATTCATTTTGTTTGAATCAAAAGGTATAGACCTTAAATTACGAAAACCTCATTGCTATTTGGAGAGTAGAGAACAAAACTTAGCCTTAGTCCCCATGGGAAGTGGTTTGATCGCTGTGCAATTGTAAGAAAGGCAAATTCTCCTGACGCTGATTCCAAAAAGGTAGAGAACCGCGTCACAGAACAGACCTCAAATTACTCTATGGTGATGGTACTGACTCAAACCTTTTCTCACCTGGACTGATTGTCCATAGGCCTAATGTCTCAGAAGGAATTGCTTTACACTATAATGTAAAAAATGATCCAATGAGAGAAATGTCACTTACTGAAGAATTTTATATTCTCCTCTACATCACAAGGTAATGATTCAAATGAACAGAGAAATTATTCACATTTTATGAATTATCAATACATTTATCTTTATATGGTAATTTTTCTTCAAAGAGGTAACAGTTTGCTATGATTTGGTGAACATTCCACGGTAGATGTATTAGTAATGACTAAATTTGTGTCAATCTGGGAGGCCTCTGGGTAGCGAGGTTTCACCCTGTGCTTCAGAATTGTTGAGCTACACTTGTAGAAACGTGGCACATTCATAAAAACTGAAGTGAACCACAAAATATCCATTAATTCTGTCCTAAAATTTTTTTGAAATTATGAAAAAAATAATGTTCACTCTATAAAAACAAAAACAAACATCACAATATATTTTTCAAAGGAAAATTAAAGACTCTTACAAGCCCCACCACTTTTCCCCATCCTGCCCAAACCCTGCATCGTTATTTATTCTTCAGAGGTGATTCTTGTGAACAATTTGGGGTGCATCTTTCTAGAACTTTTCCATCCTATGGAAACATTTAAGAAGACTCCATTTTTTAAAATGCAAATTAAATTATACCCTGCATACTGTACTGCTACTTGTTGTTTGCACAAAAGTATACTGTGGGACAAACTTTCGTAACTAGGATTTACAGAAAACAACAATTTTGAAAAATCAATGTGCAAGCTTTGGTCGCTCGTGCTGCTCTGTTAAGGGAGGATCAAGTGCTTGCTCTCAGTAGGTCGACATTGTGGTTGAGAAGAGCACAGTCATACTAGGGGATCAGAGCAATTAACAGCTGAGTCGCCGGGGATTACTTTATGTGTGGTTTTGTAATGAAGACGTGTGAGAGGGATCCATAAGCCTCAACTGCCAAAAATTTTTTCATGAAAGAGGACATAGTTTAAATGCAAAGGATCGGGACACTAAAAAAGAGGTAGGGGGTGGCAATGTTGAGGTTTTCAGCTTTTCTAAAGCAGGAAAAATGTCATAATAATAATAATAGCAGAACATAGCCTGGCATCTGGAAGGATAAATTAAAAGACTGGTCTGGAGTGAAGGGGAATGTTTGGGATTAGTGGGAAATCCTTTGGATTAGTGGGGGAGGGGGAGAACATTTGACATGAAGGCAGGGAAATTTAGACATGATATCATAAAATACTTGGATAAAAGAAAACATGAAACCATTATGTGACACAGACATGAAGGAACCTCTTTTTATCTAACAGATACTTTATTTTTTTTGAAAAGCAAACATACACACACACACACACACTCAGCCCTTCTTTTACAAAAAGTTTCATGAAAAGAGTAACTTTTTTAGTAGTATTTAATTTCATAGGGTGGATATTTCAATAATTAATACACAAATTTGAACTTGCATAATTTATTATGTGATGATCCAAAAACTGAAGCATTGATTTGCCTAACAGTTAAACTCAGGAATAGTTGTGGCTTTAAAAATCTCTGTTGAGTAAGTGTTGAAGTATGGCTTGTATCTACATGTTAATTTCTAATGGGAGGGTTCATCCTGAACCTCAATCAGCTCACTACTTGTCATCCATAACAAACACTGTTCATGGTAATAGTTTTACTCTAAAAATACTTAAATGGCATATGGCAGATGTTTGGTACTTTGCCAAGAGGAAACTTTCTCTGACAAAATAGATCTAATTCTTTCTTTGGCTCCTAGGATTCACTGAATGTTATAGAAGTGTAATCATCATTACCAGAGAGGCCAGCACTGGATTAGCAAGAGTATTAGTTGCTTTTGAAACAGGCTGAATGCTTAGCAAGATTTGTTTACTTTTTCTCCTTAGACTAAGATCAAATGAGCAAACTCCAAGAGAACACTGTAATAGAAGCAGACAAAGGAAAATGAGCAACTATATTCCATTGCTGACCTTTCCCCGGTATTGAGATGTGAGGTTCAAAGATTTCACAGTCTATCCCATGGTCTTGACTCATACATAGCATGAATAGGGTTTTCCCAAGGAAAATAGCAGGATGTCATGATGTTACAAATGTGTATTTTTATGCCTTTAAGTCTTATGATGTGGCTGATTATCTTCACAGAAGAGGATCACCACACTGAGGAATCTCCCTAGGCTTTATGTAATAATAAAATATGTCTGGCGTGTTTTGTTTATTTCCTTTCTAAGAAGTTCACAAATGTAAATACAAAGTTTGTTTTGAAGAATCTGAAAGAATGAATAAATCATTTCCAATAGGAGGGAAACACACTAAAAGAAGAAACTTGGACAAAGCCAAAGAAAGCCTCAATCTGTGTATTCTTTCTATTCTATCTCCCCCTTGTTTTTCAAAATCCAGCTTGTATTGTAGTAATTGAAACTATTATACCTAAAATGTCCCTCTCTCCCTTTTTTCCCCTATTTCTTTCCACTGTTTTTTTTTTGTTTTTTTTTTTTAAAGCTGTACATTGGTGAGAATTTGGTGTACAAGTCTGGGGCAGTTTATGGGTACCAGTTATTTTGGTCTACTAATCTTTCCCAGGCTTTCCCTATTTTCAAGACACATTCTAATTTGGGGTCATATGGATCATTTATAAGGAAATGCCTTTTTGTAATCCACTTGCCCCTACATATATTTTTATTTGTAATATTTACACAGCTAATTTGACCAGAGGAGAAACTGCGCTTGGAACATGAGTGACTTCTACACAGAGAACAAATTTAGTTCCAATCAAGATCTCTATGATTAGGAACGGGTGTTCAGAGTAATTTGGGATTCAGGGCAGCTACCAATGTAGCACATGCTTAGATTTTTAGATGTGGTGGTGAACTGTTGAAAAGAAACTGGCTGAGATTTGAACATTATTTGAGTGGAAAAAGAAAAATAGCTTGTCTTTGGGCTACATGCCATTTTCTTCCTTTGGTATCTGAAGATGAATTTTTTTTCTGATTTGTAGAAAAAGTGAGGCATGAAGGACTCTAATAGTAATGAACCAAATATGGTTCCTCTATAAGCAAGGGATTTCTGCCTGATATATCTCAATAAAACTAGGTCTAGGAAATTTCAGACAGACTCTTATTACTAGGATTAGGATTGAAGAAAGAGAAGAGAATGGTATTCTCTATTCCAAAATATTTGATATTGGGTTGTTTAGAATGGTTTTAGCTATAGTAATAAAAACCTGACATAAACTGGTTTAACAGAAAAGAAAGTTATTATCCTACATCCCAGAAATCCCAGAAGTGGGGCTTCAGGTGTGATTAGTAAGTTGGAGGTAGGATCAAGGACCAGTTTTTTGCTTCCTTCACAGTTGGTCTAGGACCATCCCGGCTGTTTCTTCTCCTGTCTGTGAGAGAACAGTCAGTGATTGTCAGGATTCTCCCTTCCTAGATCGCTCCCAATGGGAGAGGGAGAAAGAAATTGTTTCCTTCAAACACAGTGAGAGATCTGTCCCTTTAGTCTGATTACACCTTTGAAGCCATGGGAGCCCTCGGGAGCACATCATCTGTCAATTGACTCCAGGTAGTCAAGGTCCACCCTAGGAGCTGGGCATAGACTCAGTTCCTGCCTTTTTAAAAAAGCATTTATTTAGTTTTGAGAGAGAGAAAGAAACAGAGAATAAGGGGGGGGGGGCAGAGATAGAGGGAGACACAGAATCTGAAGCAGGCTCCAGGCTCTGAGCTGCCATCACAGAGACTGATGTGGGGCTCAAACTCACGACCTTTGAGATCATGACCAGAGCCAAAGTTGGACGCTTAACCCACTGAGCCACCCAGGCGCCCCTCAGTTCCTGTTTTGTTCATTGCAGGATTGAAATACTATTTGCTGTCATTCCTGGAAAACGTTATATGCCACAGTTTAAATTTTATTCTTATTAGAAAGAATAAAATTAATACCGGCAATTTAGTACCTTCCCAATTAGGATACAGAACTAAGAACAAAGGATGATGCAATAGAACCATGTGGTATACACAATTGATTTGGGGGTGTCACCTGGGAACATAACCTCCTAAAGTACTGCCTTAATGGAAAAGTGTATTCTAAGATAAAAAAGAAATCAACTTCCAATTGAGTAGGCTGTGCTTATGCCCAACATTTAGCAGAATTTGGCGTGGGTAGGTGATCAACAAATACATATTGTAAACATGTATGACCTTGGAAATACAACCTATTTGTGAGTTCAGAATGCCTGCCTGCAACCCAATTCTTTTCTCAGGGGACTTTATTGGGAGGTATGACATCTATAAGCATGTGTTAGTGATCAGCAGAAGAAAGTCTATAATAAAATACTAAATCGAGTACCACCAAGAACTCCAAATATAAAGTGTAACCATTAAGGTCCAAGGACAAGGTAAAAGAAGATGATTATTGCCAGAGTATGTATTTTTAAAGAGTTAAATCAAAGTTGAATCTGAAAATAATAAAACAATGCATATATCATAGTACTTAAAAATAGAACTTAATAAACGGTAAAGTTTAGAAGAATTTTTCACCACAGTGTTAGGTATTTGGATTCTACAGCTACAGGTATATGTTGAAGAATATAAAAAATAATTTTTAGGTCAAACTGGTATTTTGAACATGTGGTCAAATGTTTTTTAGCCATATTATTGCAAATGTGTTAGAATTTCATCACCTATGATTTTAAGAAAACTATTCTACATTTTGAAGAACTCACATAATGAAGGGCAATGTCCTAGATGTAGCTTTGTTTCTTTAGAGCAGGGCAGGACCTGATCATGTTGGCACAGGCCATTGCCTTTGAGTAATGAATTAAGGAGCTTGGAAGCCTCTCTTGCCTGAAAATACGTTTCCTATTCTACAGTCTCCCTGGTGGAATCTCACCACCAGATATTTGTTCCCATGAGTCAGCATACCTGCTCTTTTGAAAAGCTAGTCATTCACCTCTTAACATAAGAAGCAGCTCTAATTCATTCTTCCTTCTCTGTAATGAACCCTGGTCACTTAGGCAATTCAATAACTTGTAGTCATTTATTGATACCTGCCATGAACTGGGCATTACGTAAATCTCTGGGTTGTGAAGATATTATAATCAGTCTCATTTTTACTTTTTTTTTTTTTCAATTTTTTATTTTAAATATTTGTTTGTTTGTTTAGAGAGACCAAGCAGGGGGAGAGGCAGAGAGAGAGAAGAGAAAGAATGCCATCCCGGCTCTGCACTGCATGCAGAGCCCCATATGGGGCTCGATCTCACAACCACAAGATCATGATCTGAGCCAAAACCAAGAGTCAGATGTTCGGCCGACTGATCCACCCACCCAGGTACCCTATCATCAGTCTCTTTAAAAAAATTTTTTTAAACCTTTATTTTTGAGAGAGAGAGAGAGACAGAGTATGAGTTGTGTAGGGGCAGAGAGCGAGGGAGACACTGAATCCAAAGCAGACTCCAGGCTCTGAGCTGTCAGCACAGAACCCAACACGGGGCTTGAACTCATGAACCATGAGTTCATGCCCTGAGCTGAAGTTGGATGCTTAACTAACTGAGCCATCCAGGCGCCCCTCAGTGGTCTCTTTTTTTAGAAGTCCATAATTTCATTAGTTAACCAGCTTAAATACAGTGACGTATTGGGCATGTTACGTGGGTGGCAATGCTAACCCACACACGAGGGTTGAAGCAGGGACTGTTGTGTGAGGATGTGGAACTTTGGCATAGGGCAGGTGGCAAAAGAGGCTTTGGAGTTTTGGTGGGATGGAATTTCTAAGATAAGGAATAGGGAAACATGGCGAGAAGTAAAGATAGCACGGGTCCTATTTTAATTATTTAAAAATAACTTATGTAAGTGGATCCTTTTATAAAATGATCACTTAAACTGAGACATTCATGTGACATTGGTTTGAATTTTAGAATAAAATTGTAGTCAGCTAATGACCTTGACGTTAGCAAATTTAAGACAAATGTTATAAGGTGCTTCTTAAATACGTTGGTGATGTCACTTCTGTTCTCCTTCATTTCCCAAACACATGACAGATGAAGGCAAAGTGACAGATGTGGACACAAATGATGGTAATGGTTGCAGGATTTGAAATTTCTCATGACTCACAAACTGTCACAACATTCCTTGCTTTCTTCCAAACATTCCTCCTCAGGTTGGCAACAATTTCCTGTGCAAAAGCCCAGAGCACTTGATCTCAAGACTGAGTCTCATTGTCATCATGTAGATGTTATTTCTCAATTATTTTAAATATTAACTTAGACCATAAGTCCTGATGGTAAGATACAGGAATATATAACATGATTGGTCAAGAAAGCTGGTTAATAGCACTATTTTCATCACAGGTTACATTGACGTGATTACACCATCCACGTCTGAAGGCTGAGCTTGTAAGACTTAGGTGCTAGATCACTTGCACATTCCTAGTTCTCCTTTTTTAAAAAAATTTTTAACATTGATTCAGTTTTGAGAGACAGAGCATGAATGGGGAAGGGGCAGAGAGAGAGGGAGACAAAGAATCTGAAACAGGCTCTGAGCCGTCAGCACAGAGGCCGATGCGGGGCTTGAACCCACAAACCGTAAGATCTTGACCTGAGCTGAAGTCAGACACTTAACCAACTGAGCCACCCGGGTGCCCCCTAGTTCTCCTTTTAAGTATGAATTATACTACCATGGAGTCACATGGTTTCCCAACATTGGTAACTATTAACCTTTTGAGCCAGATAATTTTATGGGGAATGGGAGAGGGAACTTTCTTTAGCATTCCTGGCCTCTACCCACTAGATGTCAGAAGCATATTCTTCTCCTACCAAATTGTGTTGACCAAAAATGTCTCCAGACATTGCCAAATAATCTTTGGGGGATAGATTCATCCTTAGCTGAGGACCACTGAGCTATCTACAACCCTAATATCCACTCTTCAGTCGTGTAATTGATATTGTTTATCTATCTATTTTATAGGACTATAAGGTATTGAAAGGAAGCCTACACATGTCTCAGTGGGGAAGAATGACAGACCAACCAGATCAATGACACTCGTAGCCAATGATACATTAGAATGCACTTGACCACAGATGACAGTATATAGTTTAATCAGTAGGAAGTAAAGTGGGATGTGAGCTACATGGTGTGACACAATAGATCTCTTTTTGTGTTTGATTTTTTTTTTCCTGCTTTTAAAAGTAATATGTGGGGGGTGACAAGATGGCTCAGTCGGTTGAGCGTCCTACTTCAGCTCAGGTCATTATCTCACGGTTCGTGGGTTCGAGCTCCACATCGGGCTCCGTGCTGACAGCTAGCTCAGAGCCTAGAGACTGTTTCAGATTCTGTGTCTCCGTGTCTCTCTGACCTTCCCTTGCTCATGCTGTCTCTGTCTCTCAGAAATAAATAAAACATTAAAAAAAATACATTGTTGTTGTTGTTGTTTTTTAATTTTTTTTAATGTTTCATTTATTTCTAGGAGAGAGAGTGAGAGACAGCGTGAGCAGGGGAGGGCCAGAGAGAGAGGGAGTCACAGACTGAAGCAGGCTCCAGGCTCTGAGCTGGCAGTCAGCACAGAGCCTGACGCGGGGCTCGAACCCACAAACCACGAGATCATGACCTAAGCAAAAGTCGGACGCTTAACCGACTAAGCCACCCAGGCGCCCCTACATTGTTGTTTTTTTAAAAAAAGTAATATGTGTGTTCATTACAGAAAAAAAGTAACGCATATAGGAGTAGAAAGAAAAAAAGAAAAATTAGCCTTAATATTAGGCAATGGTTATAGTGGAAATTGTATTATATTTTTTCTAATGTGTAACTATAGCTGACTCCCAGCTGACATGAAACAAAGGCAAAAATTTAATGTTTACTGTTTGTCACTAAATTTTAGGATTATTTGTTACTATAACATAACCTCATAAAATCTAATTTATAGTATATTTTATTCCAGTCTTTTTATATACATGTGTGCATATGTCACAAATAACATGTAAAAAGGAGTAATTTTCACTTATGTTTCTTTGTGATTTCCTTTTCTCTCCTTGGTAATTTTCAAGTACAATCGTCCCTCTCTTACATGAAGTTTAATAACTGCCTTGTTTCCCATTTTAAGTCAACCCCCTATGTTACTCCATTTTTACTCTATTTTCTTATATATAACACCCCTACACTGAATCTTGTGTGTATCTTTGATTATTTTCTTAGCATAAGTCAAGGAAATGAAGAACTAGGCAAAGAAGGTGAACACTTGTAGAGCTTTTAGTAGATATTGCAAAGTTGCTTACCATAATTATCACACTCATAGAACCCCTCCAGAGTGGATCAAGGTGTTACTTATTTACACCTTCATCAAAGTTGGAGATCAACATGAAGTTCAAAATGAAAAATTTTGAAAGTATCATGAAGCAAAATAGTTTTTTTCAGTTTCCTTGAGAGCAACATTATTTTTTTTTTACATATTATTTTAAGTGATCTGCTCTTATTTTCAAAGTAAACAGGAAATAGGTTTATGAAATCTGATTTTCCTACTCAAATTGGAGGATTAACATGGACAGGATTAAGGTTCCAAATCAAGAATCCAATAATATGCCCTAAGTAACTTGGAACAATAAAATGCACTAGAAACTTCATTATGGAAAAATTCATGTAGAGATAATTCCAAGTGAATTTTGAAAGGAATGAAAAGGCAGAGAAGCAATTTATATACCACCCATTCATCCATGAATTCATTCAACAAGTAAATGTTGGAAAGAATCAAATAATGTGAAGAGGTTGAGGATAGACTGTTCCATAAGATAGACAGGCTTCTGCCTACACTGAGCTTGTAGCCTAATGGCCAAGACAATTATACCAGCAGCAGCCATTTAATTTGGTGGTGCCCCAAAAGGATAAGATCAGAGCCGGTAATTGCACAGAAGAAGATTCCAACCATGTCAGATACCCATTTCAAAACATTCCTGTGAGGAAACATGTCATTTAGAAAGTGGCTAATTTAAGATTTGAATCCAAGTCTTCTTGATGTTCCAAGTCCATGTTCAGTCAAAGATTTGTATAGTATAATTTAGGAGGGCAGTATATACGATACATAGAAGGGGAAGCATATATTGACAAAACAATATCACCTTATATTTCAGTTCTGTAGATACGTATCTCTAGTCTAGAAAGAAGTAGAACGTGTCTTAGTTCTATAGTGATACCGCTTTGTTAAAATGTCTCTGTCATTATTATTACCTCTAACAATTTCCTATACAATACATTGAAAAGTTAAGTTCTGGGGTGCCCGGATGGCTTGGTCAGTTAAGCATCCGACTTTGGCTCAGGTCATGATCTCACAGCTCTTGAGTTTGAGCCCTGTGTCAGGCTCTGTGCTAACAGCTCAGAGACTGAAGCCTGCTTCAGATTCTGTGTCTCGCTTTCTCTCTGCCCACCCCTGCTTGTGTTCTGTCTCTAAAAAATGAATAAACCTTAAACAAAATAAAAAAAAGGAAAAATTAAGTTCTTTGGCAAAAATTGTAATTGTCATATATTTATGTGCGCAAATATGTTTATTTTATCTTTATGGTTAAGTATTAGTTATCGAAGCAGAAATGGGTTGTTAGAAGCTGGATGGCTGTTTGGATTTGTAAAACAAGTTAAACCTGACAATAAGACATGTGCTTTAAAATTCCTTGGTTTGCAGCACTGTTACTCTGGAGGCAACATTGTGCTTAAGTCAAGCTTTCCTGATCAACCCTATAAACTATCACATGGTAGACTGATGTCCACCAACCTGGAAAGAAATACCCGAAAACAGTACATTTATTTTTGATCTAATGGTGACCAGTCAGGCCTCCAAGTTCCTCATTAGACTATGTGAGAAAAGCTTTCACAGTCTGGGAGAACATTATAATTTGGGGCAACAAAATTTAAGTATTTTATAGAAAAGAGACAATTACATAATTTAAATGCAACTTTGTAAAGTAAGCTATTGTTTTCCTAAAGCAGAGTCTTAACATCTTCACTAGCTTATTTTAAATGTATCCTAAAGCAAGGGTTCACTAGATGACAACGAATATATTTTTACTGAGTTTGGCATATTTTACATTTTAGTTGATGGTGTTAATTAGTCTTGATATTTGAGTCTTGGCTAAGCAGAAAAGGCATGTCTTCTATGTTTATACTTGTTATTTTTATTTGCTGTGTGACTGTCTGAGAGAGCTCCTCGGTTAAATAGGAACTTAAGAAGGATCCTTAGAAAGCTCAGACAAATTCTTGAACACGACGAAGGCTTAATAGTTATTCAAGGTGTTTGACTATTTGGGGAAGGGACTTCTGCACCTTGCTCAGGAAGGAATGATTTTTCTGCTGTATTTTCTAGACACTGCTCTCTTCTTTGGCAACACTCTAGTTAGGTGCCCCCACTTCCAGCCAGAGTCTCCACCAAACCAAACATTTCCACTCATTCGTTTGATTCTTTGTTTACTGTTTTGTTCCACAAATGTCTGTGGACAGTCTATTATATCTAGTTCTCATGTTATACTGAGACTACATAGGAACTTCAAAACTCCACACCTCGAACTGTAGCCTAGAAAATCACAATACCTACATGTGTGTGATGCATTGTGGCTTCCAGAAATATTCCCTTGCATTATGTCATTTGATTTACAACAACTCTGTGAGGTAGAGAAGACAGATATTATGTGCAATTTATGAATTAGATAGCTGATCGTTGTGTTTTTGAGTAGAATTTGGTCAATATTATACTAGAACTGAAATTTTGTCTATATGCTACCTACAGATGTTGACCTAGACAGTAACAGTGGCAGGGATGGAAGGGTGTTCCACAGTAACAGGAGACGGGGAGGTGAGGAAGTGGAGACAAGGACTATTTAGAGACCTCTTCTGAGGAAGTAGGGAATAGGGTGGTAACTAAAGGCAGACATGAGATCAGGGAAGGTTTTCCCTAAGTATTTTTTCTTTTTAAGATTTTATTTTTAAGTAAATGGGGGGATTGAACTTACAACCCTGAGATCAAGAGTTACATGTTCTAGTCACTGAACCAGCCAGGTGTCCCAAGAGGGCTTTTTAAATTTTTAAATTTAAAAAATTTTTTGATTTTTATTTTATGTCATCTCTTTGCCTAATGTGGGTCTCGAACTTACAACCCTGAGATCAAGAGCCACATGACCTAACTGAACCAGTCAGTCACCCCTCGTAAGGGTTTTTTGAGCATGTTCATATACTGATAAGAATGAGCCAGTAGCAAGGAGAATATCGGTGACACAGGGCAGAGAGAGCAGATAATTGCAAGAAAAAAATTCTCTGAAGTAGTTGGAGGAGGATGAGATCTAGGGTAAAAAATCATCCTAGAAGAGAAGAGGAAGAGTTAGCTCAACAAAAGGGAACAAAGAGGAGTATGGACATGGTTAAGTAGGTTGGCAGATTTGGTGATTGGAAATGAGATGATTGTCTTCTAATTGACAACTAGTTTTTCAGTGAAATAAGAGAATAGTTAACTAAGAGTAGAGGAGCAAGTAATACTGCTTGCATTATAAGAAAGAGGAAAGGTGAGGAAGGGAAAAGACATTATATATTTCATTTTGAGTTTTACTGTAACAGTTTTTTTCCTTCAATTTCTTCTACAAAGACAGAAAACACTAACCCTTAGAATTTACATAATTGTGAAAGTCTTTGCTATTGTCATTATTATATATTTACTCTATAGCCATGCATTGAAAGTTTTACTTAATGTAAGATCATATATGCTACTTGAACATTCTTATGGGACAAATTTACACTGTGCCACATGCAAAACATTGCTTAATATGTTAAACACTTTATTGGTGATAATGATGGTTTACTAGTTTTGAGATTCAAAATATTTGCTGAATTAATGGTGGTTATGTTTGTTGCTGAACTCTGCAATGATGTCTTATAAAGTTGAGTGGTAGTCCTTATAAACTTTCGACAAAATTTTTATTATTTTATTTTATTTCTTTTCAAGCAGGCTTCATGCCCAATGTGGAGACTGGTTTCACAAACCTGAGTTCACGACCTGATCTGAGAGGAGGAGTTGGGCACTTAACCAACTGAGCTTTCCTGGTACGCCCAAATTTTTACATTTCCAAAGACTACATCAAGGGATGGATATTGTTCAGGTCAATTCTCCATGGTGTTTCTACAGGTCGTGTGACAGCTTTCATTCCACACTATGTTTTCTGTGCACATGGCATAGCACTGGAAAGAAAGAGATCTTTCTGGAATTGAGTGTGGATTTGCTTCCTGACTAGGATGATAAAGATGATAGCTTTCTTTGGAAAAGCCTAGGAGGATATATTTAGCAACTCCTTATAAGATTGGGGTTTCCCAAAGCTCAGAATTTCTCAGCCATGATATATACCCATTAGGAAGCAGCACCCATCTATACCTACTTGAGTCACTCCCATTTGACTTGGAGCACAAGGGGAACCAACACGAACTTGAAGCTCATGTTGCCTGTTGTGTTGTGAATAGTAAAGTCTTTTGTCTCTGACCCAGGAATCTCGCATCTTCAGCATATATGAGTGTGGCCAACTAACTTGTTAACTTACAAATAAACATCATAGTCTTTTGGCATTTCCTGTCATTCAAAATACAATATTAGCACAGTCATTTAGTAGCATTTAAAAATGCAAAGCACTTTTCACTTTTTATTTAGAGTTCTGCATTTGCCCCTAATCCTTTCTTTTTTCCTTCCTTTTTATTATTTTTAATTTTCAGGATTGAATTTAAACACTTAGTTATCTCATTCAACATGTAAGATACATAATATGTTTTAAAGTCTTTCAGTAATAATGTTTAAATGTTTGAATTTTTAAAATGACAACTTTTCCTCAATTTGTTTGTTTGTTGTTGTTAGAGAACGGTTACTTATTTATTTAAGGAGAGTTTTCTTCTGGGTGGAAATAGTAATTGTTTTTGAGCCCAGCAAGCAATAGATTGAATTTTGAACTCTGATGATTACATTCCAGCTAAACTATTTCCCAAGGAACAGAAAGCCCAAGTACTTCCCTAAATATCAAGCAAATGATAGCAATAATTGGTAGGGGACCGCTTTGAACTGATGGTGGAGAGCAGCTCATTGTGGTTTACCAAATTTAGACTTGGTAAAATGAAACCCAGTAGGTACAGGCAGAGTAGACACTAGGGTCAGTCAATGGGGTAAGCCAGGGAAAGCCCAGATGGCTTCTTTCAAAGGATACAACCAAAGAGCGGGTCTTGGAAGTCATCAAAGAGGGAGAGACATGAGCAACATAAAATACTCTGGAGATGGCAAGAGAAAATTGCATCCTGTGCTTTTAGAACAGCAGGATGTGTGTTGACAGAATCAAGCATGGAACTTTCCTACTCAAAATGAGTCAGGGGACAAGACTGGTGATCAAAGGCAGGAAGTAAATAAAGGTCCCAAGGCAGCTGGGACCCATGATGCATATGGTACAGTGAAACCCAACTGAATTGTTTCCCAACTGGTAAGGAAACATCATGAAACAAATGAGAGCAGCCCTAAATCTGAAAAATGTGGTGGGTCTTAGTTAGGTCCCTGAGTTATCCAGGTTAAAACTCCATTAAATATAATTCTTAACTAATTATTTAAGTCTGCAAACATTTATCTATTTTAAGAAATTTAATATAAATTTAAGGAGTTAAAGTTATAGACCATTAAAATACTCCTTTTTTAAAACGCACTTCCAAAGGTGTTAGGAATGGATTCAATTTGTTTTTTATTTTTATGTATGTATGTATGTATGTATGTACATATTTATTTATTTATTTATTTATTTAAGTAAACTAAACACCCACTGTTTGGCTCAAACTCATGACCTGAGATCAAGAGTCTCATGCTGTATGGACTGTGCCAGCCAGGCACTCTTGTCAAAATACTCTTGTTGTGAAGTGTACTAATTCAGTAATCATTGTATGAGATTTCCTCCAAAATGCATTAAAATAAAAAAATTAATAGAAATGATAAGCTTTCATAAATATTACTTTTTTTTGAGAGGAGATACAATGTCAGATAAAGCTATTCTGTTGTGCTATGTCTACCTATTTATAAAAGCACATGGCCTTTGAGATCTATTTTGGATCCTGCTAGATGTGTAGCCTCTCTTCTTGAGAAAGAAGTCAGAATGGATCATGGTGATAAAGTATTTTTCCTTAATGCCAGTTGAGAGGAGTTATCAAAAGAATCTTGATTAAAATTTTAATCCTCATGTTTACAGAATGGTGGCTATCTCACCACAAGAAATTGTCCCTCAGAAGAAAGGGCAATCAAATACATGGGTGAGTTTGAAGGTAAGAAGTTGTGTGAAGTTTGCTCCATATGCTATTTATGTAACGAATGTTTAATGCAAGACAGGTGCTCATCTATCTGTCGTTATGGAGCTTACATTCTGGCAGGGCGAGACTGACAACCAACAAATCAAACAATATGTCAGGTGGTGATAAGTGTCAAGGAGGAAGATAGAGCACTAGAAAAGGAAGAAGGAATTCTGGGAGTAGGCTGGGGATGTTGTCTCTTAGATATTTGGAAAGCACACATCTGATAGCAATGTTCCCTTGCTCAAACCTTTCAAAGCCACCCCATTACCTTCAACACCAAGGTCACACTTTTAAGCCCGATATACTCCACCCTGTATGGTTTGACCCTTGGCAAACTCTCCGTTCTCAACTCCTTCAGTGCCCTCAGACATACTCTTCACTCTGGCCATATTTAGTTATACAAATTCCCAGATCAGGCCGTGCTATCCTATGATTCCATGTACTACTTGTTTATGCACCTTAAAATATCTCCCCCTTCTTCCCCAGCTTTGTTTACCTAGTAAACTTATTCTTATCCTTAAAGCCTCAGACCTACTATGATATCTTCTTAGAAGTGCTTTCTGATCCCATTTTTCTTCTATCACAGGTCAGTTTTAAGCCTCTCCTCTTTTCAGAGCCCTGTAAATGGATCACCCCTGCTACGGAAACTCCTTACAATTCCACAGCACTGTACTCTGTGCTTCTCTGTTCTACCACCTTTCACACTGCTCTGTACAGAAATTTGTGACTAGGTGGGCATGAACAAGTAATATCCTAACTCATTTCAAATTGGTTTTCACTGCAGTGTGAATTACTTGAGGATGGGGTTTATGTATGTTTTCACACATACTCTATGCAATATCACAGTCCCTGGCACATGGAATGCATTACATACATGTTTGTGTAGTCAATAGTTTTCTATGTCAACATTTCAATCAAGCTCTAGATATCGATTGATTTAGTGGCAACGATCCTTTATAGTATTTTCTACTCACTAGTATCAAGATACAGTAGCATGAATATATCCACCCCATTTCTTTATTTTTTTTACTTTTTGCTATTATAGATGCCATGCCGTATTCTAAAGACATAGTAATATACAACAGTCATTGAATTCATATTATGTGCCAAGCACTGTTCTAAACATTTTACATGTAAAAACTCATTCATTCATCATGACAACCCTAGAGATGGGTTTTATCAATTTCCCCATCTTGAATGGCTAAAAAGTGCTTCAATAACTCTTCCAAGATAAGTCATGCAAGTTGGTTTCAAACACAGGTAGCCTGACTTCCATTCTTATGTTTTTATTTATTTATTTTTTAAATCTTTTTTTTTTAATGTTTTATTTATTTCTAGGAGAGAGAGAGACAGCGTGAGCAGGGGAGGGTCAGAGAGAGAGGGAGTCACAAACTGAAACGGGCTCCAGGCTCTGAGCTGGCAGTCAGCACAGAGCCCGACGCAGGGCTGGAACCCACAAACTGCGAGATCATGACCTAAGCGAAAGTCGGACGCTTAACCGACTAAGCCACCCAGGCGCCCCCCATTCTTATGTTTTTAACCACTATGCCATGTTGTTTAATTTTTATTAAGCTTCAGAAAGTTAAATTATTTGTTGTTTAAGAGAAAGATAGAGAAGCAGCTGAGAGATATTGGCAGAGAATGTGAACTACTGAAATTTTTAAGGGTTGTTTGGAATGATGTGGAGGGTGCAAAGTACCTTAGGAATTGTGCCAAAGCTTTGAACTTAAGCCTCTACATACAGTAAATTAGACACATGGTATTCTCGTCATCTGCTGTCTTCAATAATAATTCATTTAATCCAGTGAAGGATGGTAAGTGCTTTGGAATAAATACAAGATGCTGTGGTTTCCATAGGGTGAAGTAAGAAGATTTAAAACAAATAAGCAACTATTTGTAGCCCGCAAATAGTTTTCCCACTATATACTATATGTCCTGTTGGTATAACAACAAACATTTGAAGAACATGCGCACATGGCCTATTTCACTTGATTCTTTCCACAACTCTGGAAGGTAAGTAGTGCATATAGGATTCATGTCCTACAGAGGCAAAGACTTGAAATGTAAAAAGCGTAAGTGAGACATGTGAATTACATCTGCAACTCATTTTTCTCTCCTTCTCATCTTGCTTCTTAAAATTATATCAGATTAACAAACTGAATTGCAATTGATGATATTCATCTAATATAAAGTGATATCAAACCAGTACAAGTCTTCATTAATGCTAAGAAAATGATTCATTGAGAATCCATTCCTGAAGTGATAAAGATGTTATATACAGGGCATAGTGTTTTGTAGGGACTTTTTAAAAGTTTATTTATTTATTTTGGAAAGAGAGAGAGAGAGAGAGAGAGAGAATGAGTAGGGGAGGGGCAGAGAGAGAATCCCAGGAAGGCTCCATGCTGACAGCACAGAGCCCGACTTGGAGCTTCAAGTCACAAAAGTCATGAGATCATGACCTTAGCTGAAACCAAGAGTCAGCCAGGTGCTTAATGGACTGAGCCACCCAGGTACCCCAACTTTTAGGAACTTTTTAATTGTTGGTCTTACCTAACAGCATTCCAGCTATTCTGTGCTCATGCTTCTGTACTACATTTCTATCTGGGGACAGCCTAGAAAACCCAGGAATGGTGGTTCCTAGGAATCTGCATGAAGCTCTTAATGATACTTTTTAGTGGTAGTGACCCACAGTTCTCTAGAGCAAACAAACTACTTCATGTATTTTACTACACATTGGATCATTTGCACAACCCTCTTAAGAATGTATAGTCAATATTAATGTTCCTGGTTTATAGATGAAAAATTGGTTAGAATAATGTGACTCTATATACTTTTTAAAAGTTTCTCATTAGAATTTCCATATCTGTTTTTGTGAATTTAGTTTTGCTATGAAGCATGAGAAAATGTTTCTCTTCTCAAACGTATCACTTCTCAAATAAGCAGCACTGTAACTTACCAGTTGCTTGAGTAACAAACTTAGGACATTTCTTGGTCTCTTTCTTTCCCTTCTCCCCAGATCAAATCCATTGGCAAGTCCTGATTTCTAAATTATAACCCAAATTTGTCAACTTCTTTTCAGTACAGATATTTTTGTCTGTTTTTAGGGTTAGCATTCCCAAGACCTAGAATAGTATCTACTATGCCATAGGTGCTCCATAAATATTTGTAAAATTAATATTTTTTCCTACACATGCAGTGATACTTAAAATGTTTAACAGTATAGGGGTACCTGGGTAGCTCAGTAAGTTAAGTGTTCGACTCTTGATTTCAACTTAGGTCATGATCTCATGGGTTTGTGAGATCGAGCCCTGTGTTGGGCTCTGTGCTAATAGTGCAGAGCCTGCTTGGGATTTTTTCTCTCCCTCTCTCTCTCTGCTCCTCCCCAGCTTGTGCTCACATGTGAGCTCTCTCTCAAAATAAATAAACATTTAAAAAATATTTATTTTTTATATTTATGACAGGAGTTTGGACCACCAGCAGGAATACTGAAGTCCTGTAAATTCTCTGCTATGCCACATCTTAACCCATTAGTTAATGAATCATGAAGACATTTAGAGGTCCTGAGAGGGCGTAGAGGAAGGTGAGGACAGGAAAATGGGTAGCATCCAGGGGACATAGGACAAGGGCTACTTATCAATCAGTAGGGCAGCATTTCAGTATTTTAGCAACTGAACACGATATTATGACTTTATCTGTAACAGTAAGTGTCAGCTGTCACTTGGTCCAAGCTAACATCATCGCTCCCAGGGTTTCCTAGTTTCCACTAATCACCTAATTTTATGACGATGATCTTAACACATAATCAAATCAAGTTATTCCCCTTTTGGAATCCTCCAAGGACTTCTCAATACTCTTGTAATAAGAGTATATTTAGCGTCATAGATCTTGTTTGGATTCCTTTACTCATGGTCCTTCAACCAGCTGTTTCTCCCCAAATCCTCACATGACTACCTTTGGTTAATCATGAGGGAGAAACAAGCTGTAATCACACTCCTTTAGAGGGAACTTCCTGCCTACCCAGTAGAAGAGCCAGTCATTCTCTAGCTGATCGCCCAGTTTAAATTCTCTGTATGGAACTCCTTGCTACCTGTTGTGTTTGTATGTGTATTTTCTGTCTCATTCTCTCCACCTAAATTAATCAGAACACTGAAATTTTAACTCCCTTGCTCATTGCAGAATTTGCAGGACCGCCTAGAGCAGTACTGGGCACATAATGGCTCTTAATAAATATTTATCTATTGACTGAATGAAGGAAGCAGATATGCATCATGGGCTAGAGTGCTAATGATTCTGTTTTTTTTTTTTTTAAGTTTATTTATTTATTTTGAGAGAGAGAGTGCAAGCATGCTCACATGTGAGTGCATGAGCAGGGGAGGAGCAGAGAGTGGGAGAAAGACAGAATCCCAAGCCCATGACAGGGCCCTATCCCACCAACTGACAATCATGACCTGAGCCGAATGAAATCCGGAGTTAGATGGTTAACCGACTGAGCCACCCAGGTGCCTCTAATGATTCTTGATCATACTGGGGCACCTGGGTGGCTCAGTCGGTTGGGCGTCTGACTTCGGCTCCCGTCATGATCTCGTGGTTCGTGGGTTCAAGCCCCGCGTTGGGCTGTGTGCTGACAGCTCAGAGCTTGGAGCCTGCTTCGAATTCTGTGTCTCCCTCTCTTTCTGCCCCTCCACTGCTCACGCTGTCTCTCAGAAATAAAATTAAAAAAACATTTAAAAAAATGATTCTTGGTCATACCATTTCTTAAGTTTTTGGAGATATTTAATTTTTATTAATGTGCTTATGAACTGAATGTCACAACACAAAGGGTTATGTACCTACATTTGGAAGATGATCTTGTCCATAATGCACTAAAATTGAAGTGTTTTTAAAAAGTATGAATACATTAGGGAAAAAGATAGAATGCTTCTCTTATAATAGAGGCAAATTTTTGCCTGAGCCATATAGTTTGGGAAACGTTACTGAAAACATGTTCATTCTTCAAGAAAAGTAACTTGAGTTCTCATCTCATTTTACAGAAAACATTGTGGCAGCCAATGTGATCATGTTGCAGCAAAAATAAACAAGCATATTAACTAAATCATCAGGAATACTCCAAATATTAACCAATCATCAGGAATACTCCATAGATTAAAAAAAAAAAGATACTGAGATACAAAGATGGGGGCTGTAAAGTATTCTGTTGAAATAAAGCAGGAAAAGAGAAATCTGGTGCATTCTTATTCTAATTTGAATTTTGTAAATTCTAAGTAGCATCAGACAAGAGTGCATGATCACTTCCTAATTGAGCAGGTTTGTGATTAGTAGACTATTTACTACAGTAAAAAAAAAAAAGGCGAACAAGGCAAACAAACCCAGGTGAATCCTGAATTCGTGTATGAACGTGAAACCATTACGACTCTGTTGGACTTGTCCTCGATTCCTCAGGAATAATCAGTTTTAGAGGGTCCAGGGAGAACCCTGCCTGTTGGAGATTTTCTTTGTCTGTTTCCGTCAGCTGTATCAGATAGGAGTTAGGTTAAAAGTGAAACATGACATTCTGACAGTGAATCCGGCGGACAGATTCTTGGCTGCGCTCTCAGCTGCACTTGAACTTCTGCTAAGCATGTGTTGAAAGAGCGCTTTCAACTGCACCAGCTGTGGAGAGGTTAATAAAACAAAAGAGGAGAAACAAAGTGCTCACTGCAGAAAGCTTCTGACTTTGCTGATTGTTCTGGTTACAAACAATTACGTCCTAGAGCTGTAACTGCTACCTTGTTTTGGCCTTGAGACTGTTTTAAGCAAGTTGAGCTTCTGAGTTAAAAGTGGGATGATAAATAAGTCGCACATCAAAATGCAAAATGCAAATTTGCATAGTCTGACCTGGGAACTGGAAGTTCTTACTTTGCCATAGATAAGTGGTAATTAGGAAAATTGTGTTTATTTTATCGATAACGTAGGTAGCCCCTCCTGCAGATAAAAAACTGCACGAGCTCTCTGATTCTCAAGATTTGCAGTAAGTCAAAGGAGTCTTGTCTTCTGGTCTGGGAATAGAGACTTGTGTTTTCTGTCCCTCTTTCTGTGTCCCTCTGCTCCAGGAAAAGTCCATGGAATGTGGAGCCTTGCCCAGTCTGTCTCTCAGGAGGTAATTTTTGCAATTCTGTCTTGTGCAGAGAAAGAAGGGCAATTGCTAATCCACGGACCATTTAAACTGGAAGAATTAAACAATATTCTGGGAGACTGCACAGGATATTTCGCTAAAAGTTAGAGTACAGTGTGCAGGACAGAAGGGCTACCCACAACCTCTGTGAATCCTCCAGAGGCCCTCTACTCCCCACAGCTGAGGGCCACCACTCAGCGGTGCTAGGTCACCTCTGCTGTATTATGTCACTGGCGTGAAGGCAGGTGGGCTAAGGAGTCCTATCACTTCACACAATAATAAGGCGCCCATCAGGAGGAGAGACATAAAGCCAATCTTTTACTGTTGATTTCACTCCTGGCCATCAAACTGGAGGCCTGCGATGTAAGTATTTGAGGGTACAATGAATGTAATTTACATATGTCACTTGGGGATTTGGCCTTTATGTTGGTTGAATTGAATTGGGGCAGAAAACAACCGTGGGCACCTAAAATTTGTAATAACGGAGAGAAGCTTTAAAAGGTATTTTTAAAAAGTTTTTTAAAAAAGTTATTCCTGTCTAATATTTATCTTCATCATTTCATCCATCAGTGATTTAGGAAACACAGAGAATCAGAAACTTCTACAGAGATAAAGTTGATGTGTTGGAGGCTGTTTCCGAGTAGTTGCAGAGCTCCCCAAAGTCCTAATGTGGAGCTCCTTCCCCTTCTCCTTCTGACCCCCAGAATTCCAGCTGCTCAAACTCATCCATTCTCTTCTCCTTAGCATCTTCCCCTTCACTGGGCAGAGACCCTCCCGCAGGCTTCTCAGTGGCTGATGGGCTTATTCTCTCAAGTACCAGAACATTGTGGCAGCAAACAGCAGAAGCAAATAACACCTTTGTTCTGCACCAGACCAATTGGCTGTACCAACATCTTGATTTATTAGGTTTATAAATTAGGGAATAGACTAATCACACCAGTGAGGAATCTTCTTTTATTTTTACTTTTTAATGTTTATTTCTGTGAGAGAGAGAGAGAGAGAGAGAAAGCGAGAACAAGTGGAGAAGCGGAAGAGAAAGAGGGAGACACAGAATCTGAAGCAGGCTCCAGGCTCTGAGCTGTCAGCACAGAGCCTACTTGGCGCTTGAACCTGTGGACCATGAGATCATGACCTGAGCTGAAGTCGGATGGTTAACTGATTGAGCCACCCAGGCGCCCCGGAAACTGTCCTTTTAAACTGTGTTTGTGCATTTGATAAGAAATGTGATTTGGTTTATGCAAATGTGATCTGCAGAGAAGTCTGTTTGGGAGTACTTTTTTTTTTTTTTTTAGTGTTTTATCTATTTCTGAGAGAGAGAGACAGTGTGAACAGGGGAGGGTCAGAGAGAGAGGAAGACACAGAATCCGAAACAGGCTCCAGGCTCTAAGCTAGCTGTCAGCACAGAGCCTGACACGGGGCTCCAACCCACGAACTGTTAGATCATGACCTGAGCTGAAGTCGGATGCTTAACCAACTGAGGCACCCAGCCGCCCCTGTTTGGAAGTACTTTAAATCACAAACTGAGGTCTACTTCGGATAAAGTGTTTGAAGAGGCAAAGAGAGAAGTGAGGCAAAGTGGAGAAAGTGTTGAGTTGATTGGACAGTACATAAGAAGCTAAGTTTCCCCTCCATTCTGTACAACAATAGTAACTATAAAATTGTCAAATACAGATTTGCATATCAAGACAATGGTAACTTTCACTTTCTTTTCCTCTGCAACTAGCCTATGAAGGAAAAAGCAACACGTGGTATTTTTCCATCTCCCACTTTGCCCTCAATAATCTAAACAAGCTGGCATTTACCTGTGTATCACATGAGAAATCACTGGCAATTTAAGGAAAAGAAACAATTTGACAGTTTTCGGGGAGACATCTTCGAAGATCACATTTACAGCATTATTAGCTTCTGAGCAAAACTGTATTTTTAACGTGAGCCACTTATTTTTTCTGAACCTCAGTTTTTATGTCTAAAATAGGACTGAGAGTACCTGACTAGGTATAAAGAAGATCATTCCATACATGTGTAATCAAGCAGAAAATGCGCAAACCAATGTAAGGTTCTGCATCCTTCCATTTGAGAAATACAATTACACTTCCTGAATTTGATAGCAGAGGGCAACATAAATTAATTTGCATTATACATCCTTTAAAAACATCTTGGAGGAGTGCCTGGGTGGCTCAGTAGGTTAAGCGGCCGACTTCAGCTCAGGTCATGATCTTGCAGTTTGTGAGTTCAAGCCCTGCATTGGACTCTGTGCTGACAGTTCAGAGCCAGGAGCTACTTTGGATTCTGTGTCTCCTGCTTTCTCTGCCCCTCCCCCACTCACGCTGTGTCTCTGTCTCTGTCTCTCTCTCAAAAATAAATAGACATAAAAATATTTAAAAACAACACACATAGGATCCACCAGGAAAATTAGCTTTGAAGAGACATTTATTTGGCTTCTAATTCAGAGACTACTTCATCTTTGCATGTTCTTGAGAATTTTTGGAATGTGTGAATATGTTCAGTGAGCAGTAAGCAAACAGAAGTTTCAAATCATCCTGGTTTGGAAGAAGTAGAAATAGCATAACGATTGGCCCCGAGTCTCTGCGGCTTTCCCAAGAGACAAGATGTGCTGGGCGTGGAGCCTTAGATTGTGGGAGCCAGATTACAGGGCTTGGAACAAAATATTATTCTACATGGCCCGACAAGACATGTTATCAGATACTTAGTACTGGCTGCCTACCTGGGCAGTGCACCAAAAAGGAGAGTGTGGGATAGAGGAAATCATTATTGGAGGCTGTTATTCAACACTTACAACCCATGTGAGGGAGCCACGGTACAGAGTCCCTTTCGCCGCAGTCTGTAGTAAATGTCCGCTTTTTCTGTTTTTATGTTGTTTGATTCAAATGATTATGTTAAAATTTCAAAATCACAGCAGGAGGTTTAGCAAACAGGAAAGATCATCTGCTCTTCTTGCCAGTGTCTGCCACTGAGAGAGAACTCCCGAGAGTTGAATCAACGAGGAGCACAAGAGGGTCTCCTTTCAGGGAGGACTCCCTTTACAGAGGGCAGTCCCCCCCCCCCCGGGAGGTGAGTGGAGCACTGAACACGCAGAAGCATGACAACCAGGTCACCTCTGGCTTGGCGCTTAAATAAAAAAAAAAGAAAAAAATAAGGGACCGTTGCAGCATTTGAGAAATTTGCTTTGATAACTGAGAACTTGGAAGTTTTGCCACATAGATTCACCAGTTCGCTCTCCCACAAAAGCTTGCAAGCGATGTTTGTTTATTCTAAAATTGTCTGTGAGCATAAGCATTTCTATGTATGCACCATACCACACAGAATTCTGCTTGTCTTGCCCTAGCAGGGTTCAGATTGTCCCCTGGAATTTCGGCTATTTAATGTCACAAAACAAATACAGGATGGTAGAAGAAAACCTTCTAAATAACATTTTAGAAAGTACATTTGGAAACGTATTTTTTCTCTCTGGACTATCAGCTTCACTCTCACTTATGAGTAATTTTAAATGGTGAATTTTTTTTTAATTTTTAATGTTTTATTTATTTCTAGGAGAGAGAGAGAGAGAGAGAGAGAGACAGCATGAGCAGGGGAGGGTCAGAGAGAGAGGGAGTCACAGACTCTGAAACAGGCTCCAGGCTCTGAGCTGGCAGTCAGCACAGAGCCCGACGCGGGGCTCGAACCCAAGAACTGCGAGATCATGACCTAAGCGAAAGTCGGACGCCTAACCGACTAAGCCACCCAGGCGCCCCAAAATGGTGAATTTTTAAAAAGGTTTTATGATCTCTTGACCATGTACTGGCAAGTGAAAGACATTGGAAAAACCAATTTTAAGATACTAATAACTGTAAATTTCTACGACATTGTTTTGAAAAATTACTTATTACATCAAGGCCAAACAGAAATATTTATAGATTTGCAGATTAGTTTCTGTGGGTCTTAAGGGTAAAGGTTTTTGTTGTTGTTGCTGTTCCTAGAAGACTTATTTATTGAATCGCCAACATGATTCTTAAATAGTTGTTACTCTTTAGAATTTTCAGAGTTTTAAGTTATTTTGTATTAGTTATATCTGTTATGAAGATTTTCTTGTGCTCCTCCTTTCGTTCCTAAGAGAGCTGGATAACATCCTCAACATCACCACCACCACCATCATCACCATCATCATCGCCATCATCATATCACTCACTCGGTACCATTATGTGCCAGGCACTTTGCGTGTGTTATTTTAATTGTCATAACAGCTCTGAAGTGTTTATAGGTGAAGCTCAGAAAGGTAAAGCTCCAAGAATCCAAGGCTAGTAAGTGATGGCTCTAGTAGAATTTGAACTCAGGTTTGTCTCTTTCAAAACTGTTCACTGTCCCTAATTCTGAAATATGTAAAATTCTCAAAATCTACAATATTGCCTCTCTGAGCCGGGTAACAGTAAATTTATAAGACTTAATATATTCAATGGAGCAAATCCTTTGCCTTTAAAGTGCCCTGTGTTTGTTCCTCAGAATCTCTGATGATCTAGGACTATACCACACCATAAACTCTTGGTTTTGTTCTGTTCTCAAAGCATCCAATTCTCTGCCAGAAAATAGTTCAAACATGTTGGAAGAATCAAGCTTCCTGAATTGGGCAATGCATGATTTGGTTTAAAACTGATATAACAATCGGAAATTCTGCTTATCCACGGAGTCATATTGATTACACGCCAGAATCATGTTGTTTATCCTAACCACACTCATCTCATTTTTTTTTTCATCTACAGTATTCTCATAGCCTACAAAGCCAAACAGATAGTCAAAGGGATGAAAGGGCTTAGTAACCTGATAAAAATTACAAAGGGGAAATTAATTTCAAAGATAACTGTAAGTATCTGGAATGTGTAAGTAGCATCCAAGTTCTTGATAATGAAGTCATGTTATTTTATATTTTCAGAAAATAGAAAAAGAAAAAAAACCCTTAGAATAAAAATAAAAGTAGAGATAAGGCCTAAAAATGGAAAGCAACCATGGAGATAAAGTGAAAGACAAACAGGAATGTTTAGAAAAATCAGATAACAGTGATCCAAAAGAGAGAACCCTCAGGACAGAGAAACATGAAAAGATAAATACTGATGGAAAATAATCAGGGCACAAGGTTATAATTCAAAATAAAATTTCCAAATTGCACATCCTGTTTGAAATGTGTATCTTGGAGTTTACATGGGCCTGCAGTGGGGAAGTGAGCTGGATCTGGAATCAGAGGTCCTGGTTTGGGGTCTGGCTCAGCCGTTTGCTATCTCTGTTTACTTGGACCAGCTACTCAGGGCCCTGTTTTCCTGCATATAGATCAAAGAGGTGTGATTACATGCCTTCCAGTGCTAAAGAACTGAATCTAGCAATGAGGAGAATTTAGAATGACATCTTAATTATGGCAAGATAACATTTTCTTACTTTTTACTGATGACAAGCTGCAAAGGACCCAAATGTGCTCAGAGAATGTATTCTTTGAAAAGAGTAGTTTTACCTGAACACTATAACAACCGTGTTTTGCTAACGTTATGCCAACATCATCATAGATTTTACTGTATGTGGTGTATATTTGATTTTTCTTACTGATTAGAAGCTGACTAAGCAAATAAAAGGGTGATATATCAAGGTCTATTGCCATTCCTGAGGTCTAGATTAAATCAGTGTACTGTTGGTCACTACTTTATTTGGGTCCTCTGTAGAATATACTTTAGCTGTCTGCTTAAATTCTTCCTGTAATTGCCAAAACAGTAATTCTTTTAATTTCAAGTACACAATAATGCATAGAAGTATAGTGCTGTAGTTAGCATAAATTTTAAAATGGTCTAATGGAATGCATGTCAGGAAAAAGTAAAGGTGAATTTGACATTGGAACGTTCACATAGGTTTTAAAGTAACATGGATAATTTTTTTTTTCTGGCAATAAAGAAGAGATCTTTTTCTATCTCCTAATTACATTTTATGCACATAACCATCCCTGCCAATACCCTTGAGTAATATATATAAATCTTTCCTTTCTCCACCTGTTTCCCCACTCCATGTTCTCTCTCTCTCTCACTCACACACACACACACACACACACACACACACACACACACACACACACACACACACAAGCACATCAGTGGAAGATGCAGGCATTTCTCATTTAAAGGATAATGACCATGGGCACTAAGGAAGGCAGGTGTTAAACATGAGTCCATGTTGGAGTTTGAAAAGCTGATTTGAGGGAAGGAAGCATAGATGTGAGTCAGTGTTATTCTGAAGAGAATTGTACCTTCTCTCTCAGCTACAACTTTTAGCTATAAGGTAGATCTTGAGGCATTGTTTCAACCCTGTGAAGAGCAGAATTCTATTCTGTAATGTGAGTATAAAAATAGTCTCTGGGGCACCTGGCTGGCTCAGTCAGTTAAGTGTCAGACATCAGCTCAGGGCACGATCTCAGGGTTTGTGACTTTAAGCCCTGCAAGTGGGCTTTCTGCTGTTAGCCCAGAGCCCGCTTTGCATACTTGGTCCCCCTCTATCTCTGCCCCTCCTCTCTCTCTCTCTCTCAAAAATAAACACTTAAAAAAATAGCATCTATGTTTTAGAATTATCAGTAATAATTGAAAGTACTTGCTTCTGTGCTCTGTAAGCTCTCCAAAAAAGCAAACTGCTTAATCTATTTTTTTGGGTGTGGGTGGGTGGGTTGTTTTTTTATTAAATTAAAATAAGGGATATTCAAATTAATAAAAGTAAGAAAAGTAGATGTGAAACATTTATAAAGACTATAGGAGAGACTTTTGAGTTCTAGAATAGCATGTTTAGAATATAGGAATTACTAAGACCAAGTCATGAACAAAACAGATCTTTTTATTTTTGTAAAGAAAAATGTAAATAGTTAATATTCAGAAAGCATTTTTAGATACATAGAAGTATTTACACAAGAGTCAGAAAAAAAATCGGTGAGGCTGAAACAGATTTATAGCAGAAATAAGGCTAACAAAGGCTGGTTCCTCTGTTCTCTCAAAGAGATTTGCCAAATCAAAATGATCCCCTGGTACAATAATAACTACTTAAAACTATTCTATTTTTGTCACTTGTCTTAACTTGGAAGAATTTCTTTCTTCTTGGCTTTCTCAACCATCATTGTGGGGGGGGATTAAAAGCATCTAGTGCTAGTTAATATGAAAAAAATCACTAGCCAGGGGCATCTGGTTGGCTCAGTTGGTTAAGCATCTGACTTTGGCTCAGGTCATAATCTCATGGTTTGTGGGTTTGAGCCCCATGTAGGGCTCTGTGCTAACAGCTCAGAACCTAGAGCTTGCTTCATATTCCGTCTCTCTCTCTCTCTCTGCCCCTCCCACTCATGTTTTCTCTCTCTCTCTCAAAAATAAATAAACATAAAAAAATTTTAAAAAGAGCATTAGCTAGGATATATAAAAAAAAAACCCAAAACCCAAAACCCAAAAACCCCGCATTAATAAGTGGAGGCAGAAGCCAGTGAAGTAAAGGGACTACCTATGCTTCATCTCTAAGGTGGCCTAGAAAGAGGTGGTCATCATGGAGAAGGGTCAGGGTCCGTTCTGACCCCCATTCACTCCCACTCATTCATGCCTTCATAACTGTAGGAACCCCGGGTAGGCAAACAAGACTGTAGTTCAGGATTAATGAGCTTCCAGTCTCAGCAGGGAACCTGGTTAGTTTCAGGCTATACAGGTACCCAGACAACAGGTACCTGGCTTGCTAAGGTAGTTTGAAAAATGGGAGACTTCCACATGATGTAGATAATCTGAAGCCATGATGTGATAAAGAACTCTTTCTACCATCTCTCTCAGCTGTGGGGTTCTTAACAAATATCACATTCCTGTATTTCTATTACTCTTTTTTTAAAATATATTTTTTATTTATTTCTAGGAGAGGGGGAGAGAGAGAGAGAGAGAGAGACAGTGTGAGCAGGAGAGGGTCAGAGAGAGAGGGAGACACAGAATCCGAAACAGGCTCCAGGCTCTAAGCTGGCAGTCAGCACAGAGCCCGACGCGGGGCTTGAACCCACGAACCGCAAGATCATGACCTAAGTGAAAGTCGGACGCTTAACCGACTAAGCCACCCGGGAGCCCCTCTATTACTCTTCAACATTAGTCCATCCTACCTGAAGAAGTGTAAGTGTGTCAATGTTATTTTCATAGGACAAGAGACCACTTTGATGAATTCAAATGTTGCATGATTAGAACTTTGTTTTTTAGTGTAAAATTATCTTTCATATGGAAAATGTAGATATGGATAGAAAATCAGATAGTTTGTAGGTTTTTGAGTACCTTAAATAGTGGAAAGAAATATAAGAAATTGGTAGAAATTAAATTTTACGTTTATTTTTGGATGTGTAAACGTCATCCCAGAATTCTGATTAAATTAATTTTGCAGTATATTTTAAGACTTTCTTAGTGGTCTAAAGTTTATAAATATAAAAGCTATATTCCTTTTATATTATAAGTCCTATTTTCCTAAAAATGAACATTACCTTTTTCAACAACATAAATAGGCAATCAGGAAACAGACAGGAAGAGATAGCATGCTACTTTATAAAATCCTCATTTATTTGGACTTATTTAATAAGCACCAGAAGCACACGTTGTAAAGACTATTTATAGACTTTGTATATATGTTGCATCCAAATAAAAAGCAAACCCAGATATACTGAAAACACAGAATAATAAAAAGTTACAGTAGTTATCAGATTTCAAGACTTTTTGCAGCTGTTTTGATAATATTTTAAAAATATTTTTCCAAATGTATAGTATTAAACTTTGTGATATTGCACTGAAGAGTATATGCCTCAAATAAATGCTTCAGATGCAATTGGAATCAGCAGGAAACATCCTGTAATTTGTTATCATGCCATCATAAAAATACTGAGTTATTTGTTTAAAGCATAAATGAATAATTTCTTAAAACAGCCAAATCTGACCTCCAGTGTACTGATACAGACCTGGTGAGAATATTGTTTACTGAAATAAAATACAAAATTTTGGACTTGCACTCTAAACTATTTACTTTTTCTCACTTTATTTTTTACAATACTGGAAATGGAAATCCAGGTTCAAAAGGGAACACATCTTAGGGGGAACATCTGAGGGCATGAGGTAGACCAGACTCCAGATTGCTGGCGAGTGGCTGACCATGGGGATGATAATGTTACAAGTCTTCATGAGTTATGAGCATGATGTCCACCATAAGAACGCTGAAGGATTTTAATGAGGTTAACTGCTAATATTTCCTAAGTGCTAGGTGTCAAGTGCTTCATTACATTCTTTCTGGGGCTCCTGGGTGGCTCAGTCGGTGACACCTCTGACTTCAGCTCAGGGCATGATCTCATGGTTCATTAGTTTGAGCCCCACATCAAGCCCTGCACTGACAGTGCAGAGCTTGCTTGAGATTCTCTCTTTCTCCCTGTCTCTCTGCCCCTCCCCGACTCACACCTTCTCTCTCAAAATGAATAAACTTAAAAAAATTCTTTGTGTAAAGGTGCTTATCTTTTCTCTATTGTTCAGTGTCTTGGACAAAGAAGGAAGCTTTATCAAAATTGCGAGTGCCACAAAATTAGGAAGAATAGCTAATGGCTTTGAAAACAAGAAGACACTAGAAGTATTTTACATGCTAGAAAGGTTGGTTCCAACAACAGAGGATAAGTGAAAAAAAATCTTGCATTTAGAGTTAAATACTCCATTTCTCATGTGGAGAATGGTGAAAATATGATTTGGTAATAAATGTATTAAAAAAATTGGGAGTTTTAGTGCAAGTTCATGTAACCCAAGAGTGTGCATCTGGTCCTAAATACCTGACTCAGTTAAGTTAATTGAAATACAGCATTCGCATGAAGGGAATTATTAGGCTAACCTCATTCGCTGCCGGTCACACAGGAAGTGCTGTATTGAGTCCTGGGCACCACATTTTAAGAGAGAAGTTGACAGCAAACTGGAACATGTTCAAAGGAGGGACGGTGAAGGGTCTGGAAACCATATCACACAAGGAGTAACTGGGGGAATGTGTTCATTTAACCCGAGAAAATGACGAGTTGTGCTAAAATTTTCAAAGGCTGTTCTACAGAAGCGGAGGTAGGTTTCTCTGCATAGCTACACAACTAAAAATGAACGGGGGCAGTCACAGGGTGGTAAGTTCAGGTTCATGGAAGAAAACGCTTCTCTAATAATTAAAGTTATTTAGGAACAGGGTGACTCAGTGAATCACTGGCCACCAGGAATGTTGGGCAGGGTCTGTGTGCTCACCTACCAGAGTGGTGGGAGAGAAGAGTCAGGGCTGCAAAGTCCTTGTGAGTCTGAGGTAGAATCTATGGCAATACTTTCATTCACTTCCTATAAGAAGCATAGTCAGGATCTTGGGTAAGTTTTTCTTTTTTAGTATAAGGTTTATTTTCATTTCCATGATAACGCCCATCTGGGATACTTAAGGACACACAGCTGAGGCTTTTCCTACACACACACAGACAGATGTGTGCATGTGTGTACATACCCATACACACACACCCATGCAGCTACTCTACGCTTACATTTTACATCATATATATAATATTATTTAGTTTTGAGAGAGGGGAAGGACAGAGAGAGAGGGAGACAGAACCCCAGGCAGGCTCCATGCTGTCAGTGCAGAGCCTGATGGGGGGCTCCAACTCACAAATAGTGAGATCACGACCTGAGCCCAGACCGAGTCTGACACTTAACCGACTGAGCCACCCAGGCATCCCTACATCTTTCTTCTCTTTACCATCTCTAATTTTTTTCAAAAAGGGAACAAGGTTGGTAGAGGAATAACAGTAAAATACATTAAAATCAAAGTTATCATCAGCGACTGGAGGAGAAATCCTTTCTCTAGGTTTATTTGTGACCCCGAGGGTAATAGTTCCTGGTCTAGCTAGACAAGCATCAGTCGGGCTGTTACCTTGTACCTTGTGTGGGAGAAGGTGTACCGGAGAGAAAGAGCTAACCCCTGATAATGTTGGCTCTACAGCAAAATCATGAAGGTGTTGCGTTCAATTACGAAATATGAAGTTGCAGAAGCCTGTGGATTTTCTTGCGATTGCAGAGCTGAAACACTGTACGAAAAGAACAGACTGAACACAATGTACAATTGCTGGCATCCACCTTGATAGAGTTTTCTGAAGGTTTTGGGGCATGTGTATTAGCAACTATTACAGTCTTTGGTGTAAATCCTTCCTTTGTGCTTAATGGGAAGACCGGGTCGTTTGTTTGTGAATTGAGAGATGGGTGCTGCGTAGCTGAGACCTTCTTTCCTTTGATTCCTCCCTCCCCCACTCATGTCCCTCTTCCTCCCCCCCCTCCCTCTCTCCATCCTCCTCCTCCTGCTGCCCCTCCTCCTCTTCTTCCTCTTCCTCCTTCTCTCCCTCTTCTTCCTGCCCCTTCTCTTCTTTTTGTTCTTCTAACAAAGGGGCACCATTCTTTGGAGCTTCCTCCACAGCCCCCAACCCACACCCGGTCTTCAGCCCAGCGATTAAGAATGTTTTTTAGCTTTGGCATTTTAACTTCTTCCTGTGCATTGCTGCTTGCTGACTCCACAGCTTTCCAATGTCTTCCCCTGCCCCCCCCTCCCTTTTTAGATAACAAACAGGACAGCATAAGCTATAGAGAGATTGTTAGCAAAATTTCAAGAGGTCAACGCAGCATGGATTGAATAATGGAGGTGGAATGGTTTTCCTATTGTTGCATGGGCCGGTGAGGCAGCGCTGGCCCCAGTGGTTGAGCGGGTTTGCCCTGTGCGGTTTGGGGCCTTTAACGATGGGGCAAGTCATTAACCGGCTGGTGAAGCAGCAGCACATCGTTCTGTGATTTTCAAACCACAACAGCCTCTGTGGAATCCAAGAGCCATAAAGACAAGGTCTGATGCTGGCTGACAGAAACATAATTCATGAACTCTATAATTTAAAAGGATTTCAATGTAATTGTAAAACTAATAAAAAATAAATTGCATTCGGGGAAACTGGTACCTTTTAAAATCAATTGATTCTATTAATTTAAAAATACAATCAGCCTGGTAGCTCTGTGTGTGTGTGTGTGTGTGTGTGTGTGTGAAGATAAGGAAGTTTAAACCTGATGCCAGTAGTTTCAAGTAAGTTAGTAACATTGCTGTTAGACCCAAGAGTGGAGAGAGAGAGAGAGAGAGAGAGAGAGAGAGAGAGAGAGAGAGAGAGAGAGAAAGAAAGAAAGAAAAGAAAATCCCAGAACAATTTATGGCCTATAGCCAGTAACAAAGTGTTTCTCCCTGTACCTTTTTATCATCTCCCTGCCAACTGTTGATTATGCCCAAGTTAAAAAAAAAAAGTTTTGGTAACTTTCTAGAAGGTTTAGATTTCAGTCTGGATTGAAAAAAAATGGGGGCCTCAAACGAAAGGCTCTCTTTAATCAGATAATTGACCAGTCAGTAATTTTAGCCCCGTCTGTTTCACACAAGTTGGCAGGTGCAGAGGTGCATAGCCCTGTGCCTTCCGCTCCGTTCCCCCTTTTCTGACTTCTGGGATGCCAGCGAGTTTCTCTGTCTTACTGCTGGTCCCCAGAGACTGTCCCCAAACATTTTTGAGTTCAGAAAAGGAGAGCCAGCTGTCAGAAGTGACCATGCAGATGGCACGAACGGGCCTCCATCCCTCCATCACCCATCTGGGGTGGGGGGCACCAAAAAACTGTCTTCGATCCAGAGCACCCATGTTTCAAATTAATCCCTGATTTCCTGAAATCCTGGCTCAAAAGTTGTTTGGGAGGCTTTGGTGGGACTTTAAATACAAGTGCATTAACTCCTCTATTTTAACTCCCTCGTCATGAGTAATGGCAGCTCAGAAATGCCCTCTATAATGTCACGTCACAAAAGGCTGGGGAAATTATCCCTTACCCCTATTGTCTGCCTGTTTTCTTTGATTCCTTCCCTACTCATCACGTTCCCTGGCAGCCATGAATGAAATGTAACATGCTACATGACTGACATCCATTAAAGCTTCTCGACAAGCCTTGGACCAGGCTTTGAAAGGCCCTTGGAAGAAAAAGGATTGTGTGCTCTTTGAATCTTGGTCTGCTGAGTGGCTGCCAAGTGAGGGCTGCTCCATTCAAAGGGCTGAGTGAATAAATGAGAATAACATCCTTGGGGACCCACAGGATCGGCTTACTCTCAAAACGCTCAGCTTCACAAAGGGTCAGAGTCACAAGGTAAATGAAAATGGCTACGAGGGGACTTTGATGGCCGAAACGCGGTAACAGTAGAGGACTTGAAAGAAAACTTTATTTAAAAAAAGAAAAAAGGAGGAAAAAGAAAGAAGAGGGGGTGGGGGACCTTCAGAACTGCAAAGTCAGTTGATAAGAACAAAACACTTCGACAGCAGCATCCTTGAATTTTTGTTTGTAAATTACACACAGGCAGCATGTAAACAATTTTATGCGCTTATGAAAATGTATAAGCGCTTCCTCTACCACGTCTGTAAGCGTCATGAATTAATTTTATTTTACACATGAGTAAAAACTGGGTCAAGCCTGTAAGCTCATTTTCTTGGTGGGCTATAATGTAAGTACCCTAATTTCATCTTCATTTGAAGTTGATAAAATCTAGTGAGTCATCAAACATGCCATTTCTTTGGTCACACCTTGTTTTTTTGTTTGTTTGTCTACCTGTGATTTCTCAATTAGAATGATTTCTATTATCACTTTAATGGAGGTGCATTAGAAGTTTTTAGACAAAAAAGTCAGAAAAACCACAGGAACTCGGTTTTGTTTCCACAGAGACCTTGCATGATGCCACGGGGTCACTCCTGGAAAGGCTCTCTGGCTCCTGCCTTTTCCAGATCATTTTTAGGTATATACACAGAGGAAGCATTTCTTTCTGCTACAGAATTATCCTACAGAATTAGTTACATCAGCTTGCCTCCTGTGAAGATTTAAATGGCAAATGGCGTTCCTGTCCCTCCATTGATTCAGCAAATGACAATTACAATGGAGGCTGTGGCTCAATTGGATGAAAACTTGTGGCAAAGCACTACCTTTTACCTGTGGGTATGGTTTCCAGTGGCGGTGATATGTTATCATATAAATTCAATCTCAGAGGGTACAGTGAATTGAATGGTACCCCCACCTACCAAGAAGGTATGTTTACCCAGAATCTTTGAATCAGAACTTAGTTGGACAAAAAGGTCTTGGCAGAAGTAATCAAGTCAAAGAATTCAAGAGGTCATCATGGATTAGGTTGTGTTCTAAATCCAGTGATGAGCGTTTTTAGAAGAGAAGAGAAGAGAGAAGAAAATGTGAAGACAGAGGCAGAGATCGGAGCAGTGTGCTTATGAGCCAAGGAGCACCACCTGAAGCCATGAGGGAGGCAGGGAACAGGTGCTCCTGAGGAATCGTGGGGGGAGTGACCCCACTGACACCTTCATTTTGGACTTCTAGCCTCCAGAACTGTGAGAGGAAAAATTTCTGTTGTTTTCAGCCACCAACGTTGTGGTATTTCGTTACGCCAGTTCCAGGAAATGAATACAGATGGCCATGGCCACATGTACTAGTGTAATCACAAGGCCATCCAGCCTTGCACGCTTCCTGCTCTTTGGTAAGAAGAAAATCAGCTGCTCCTGAGGCAGCCCACGGAGCTATTGGGTCACACTGGTGACAGAGGCACACTCTGTTCAAGCTCCTCCTCTTTATCATTTTCCCATGACAAGGCTTCCTGGTTTTCAATAATGAAACATGCGTATCTCCTCCATACATTATTTAGATAATCCTTGTAAAGAAAAAAATTGCTCTTCAAAACTCATTAGTGTGTGGGAGAAGGTTCACATTATATTTCAAACACAATCAGTATCATCAGAATGAAGGTCACCGGTGTAAGGGAAGTCCATGCTACTTCACAGAGCAACTCTGTGTCAACAGCAATATTAACATTCAGCAATTAGGAATCGTTTTTAGCATTTTATAGTCTAACTTACTAGTTTGTTACTTATACTCAGCAATCATTGCATTTTAATAAATTGGTGGGAATTTATTAATTAATTAAATTTATTTATAAATTAATTTATAAATTAATTAAACTGTTCCATAGCACGGTTTAATTTTTTTTTCAATTTTAAGTAATGCAAAATTGGCTTTTAGGTACTGTTTTCTTTCAAAATATCTGATCATTAAAAATGGACAATGTATGTTGTGTAGGAGAGGTCAGTACTTGCTTTTATTTGTATATGTACATATTTTAAAGGAACACGGTTGTACTTTTAGAGAAAATCTTTTGTTAAAGATTCAACTTACTATCTTTACCTAATTATCTAAATTAGAAACTTTGGGGAGTGGCCAATTTAATATAGATTTAGAATCTTTCAGTGTTTTCAAGTTCAGGTATACTCCTTCTTCTTCTTCTTCTTCTTCTTCTTCTTCTTCTTCTTCTTCTTCTTCTTTTTCTTCTTGTTTTTCTTCTTCTTCTTCTTCCTCTTCTTCCTCTTCTTCTTCTTGTTTATTTATTTATTTTGAGAGAGACAGACAGAGACAGTGCAAGTGGGGGAAAGGCAGAGAAAGGAAGAGAGAGAATCCCAAGCAGGCTTCATGCTGCCAGCACAGAGCTGGACACATGGCTCAAAGTCACAAAACTGTGACATCATGACCTGAGCTGAAATCACGAGTCAGACGCTCAACCAACTGAGCCTCCCAGGCTCAAGTTCTGGTGGGTTCTCCTAAGTTTACATTTAGGGGCTAGCTAAAAGAAAATTTTGAGTGAAGGTCATTTATTTAAAACGGACTGCTTTCAGGACAAAAAAATGTTAAAATAACACATATTAAGCTTGAGTTTTTAGGAATTAGATTGAACAAAATGCTTTTTATTTGTTATAAAAGTTTCAAGGAACACAGCATTTGGAGGAAGAGTCTTAAGTTTGCCTAATTATCAACAGAAAGTTTCTAGGTATCAGTGACCCAAAAAGTTCATCTGTTTTCCTGCTTCAGCAAGATACTGGAAAAAGTGGCTGAGAGTGTAAATTAATAAAGCAGGAGTTGTAACAGTTAATATGTAAATGCCCATGTGACTGTTTAAAATCTATACGTGGAAGAAAGCCTAGCTCTAACAACAAACAAATAAAACCTACATTATAAACATATAACATATATTGGATATATCACAATTATATGTTCAAAAAATCCTATCTTTTTTTTAAGGCTAAGTAAGACTGACACATGGAATTCATTACGTTGTAGCTAATGGTTTCAGTCAAATTTATAACAGAGCTGAGTCGGCAGCAAGCATTTCTGGGCCTATGTCTCCAATCACAGGGCACATAGAGGCACAGGCATTCACATGCAGAGGAAATTCAGTGCCCAGACTACTGAAGGCTAACACTGAAGTCTCCCCTCTACCACCCAGTTTTTACTCCCATGAAAACAAATAAGTTGTTTTGTTTTAAAAACAAATTTAGTCCTTATGAAAGGCCAAAATAAAGGACTGGTGGGATAAATGATACTCTAGGATAAATGGTGTTGAATTTTTTACATTAGCACCATGATAAGTTCATAGTACAGTCTGATAAAACGGAAGGAGAACACTAGATATTCTCATTGTGGCATTGGTTTTTGAAACAGTCTATACACGGAAGAAATAAAGAACGATTTATTGACACTGATACTGCAAGTTTGTGTTTATTCTTTTTTTCATGCATTCAGATGTGATTAAGTAGACATTTATCTAGTCTTCAAGTTCTAATTTTCATTTGGAGTATTTTGTTAAGGATTCTACACTGTTTAACATATTTTGTTAACTTCAGTAAACAAAACGTTTGTTTTCTTTCGGGATGTGGAGATTGGTGAAAAGAAGAACACTATGTGAGTGTTTTTAAAGTGAGTTTCTTTTTGCAAAGATGCTTTGAAGAGAATCAGGCACTTTGAAACAACTGTAGGCTGTGGATTCTGCTGAAGAGTAAAGGGGGAGTTCTTTGTGTGTATGTGCAGTTTTGGCCTGCAGGGGGCAGCCAAACACAGCGAAGCTAAATGAACTGGTCAGCACTGCCCTGTTTTCATGCTACCTGAGTAACCCTAGTCCAGAAAAACGCACCAAAAGCCAAAGTAAGCACTCCTTCCCCATCTGTCACTGCGTGGAAGAGAGCTGAGGCAGCCATATTTAATCAACACTGAAGTCTCCCCCTGGGTGATGTTCGTGCCCTTCTGTAATATTTTATTCTAAGCCATTTCCCAGACAGCATTATTGATTCGTGTCATTATTCTCCCCCAAGCTCCGGGAGCTTGTGCAATGTGATACCAACTGCGGCTCTCTTCCTGAACGTAACCTCAGAACCGAAAAGTTAAGGTGACTGCCTGCCACATTCAGACTTACCCAGATGGCACATTAGGCGGTGTGCTGTAGGCATTTCACTCTTCCAATCTGACATCCATTGGTTACAATGCATTTGCGAGAATAGAAAGTTACCAGGAGAGAAAAAAAAAAAAGAAGAAGAAGAAGAAAGAAAGAAAAAGGAAAAAAGGAAAGAAAGAAATGGAGTTTGGCATTTGTTTCTTATTTCTGCTTTTTTACTTTTAACTAGTAGATTTATGCTCACAGTGAGAAAATACTGTACTTTAGGTATTTTGTGTGGGTGGTTTGGATGAGGAACTCCCCTCCCCTGGAAGACTCATTAAAAATAATAATACACTTGATATTTATTTTGACCAGAGTTCTGAAATTCATTCCATTCCCTTCTCTCAGAGGTAAAGGAGGACAGTAAACATTTTTTTAAAGGACAGATACTGAATTGTTAAGAGGAGGCCTTGTTTGTTGAGTGGATGAGTGAGGGAGGGAGGGAGGGAGGAGGGGAGGGAAGGAGGAAGGAAGTGAGGGAAGGAAGGAAGGAAGAAAGGAGAAAAGGAGGAAGGGAGGAAGGATCGATGGGAGGGAGGCAGGCAGGCAGCAGGCTAGCAATTTTCATTATTCTCAGAGGTCTTCTTACTCTCAGGAAACGGCCCATTAATCAGTTTTCTCAAAGCCATTTCAAGTTTGAGTCCATAAGCATCCTGAAAGGTGTGCATACTGTCATTAACCTTGAACACACAACATTCTGAAGAGTAACAAATGCTCTCTGCATCATCTCTCAGCCATACCCTTAACACATATCCTTGCATGAAGGTCTATAAAATACATCCTAGATATTTGCAATTCTAGCACCAACTTTTTGTTTTGTCTTGGGCCCAATGGAGTAATGAAAGTTGAAATGCCCACTCTTTTCTCCTCCTCCAGCAAAGGGTTTCTAATTATTATATCAAAGCTTGCCCCTGAGGTACTAAGCTTGTACTACATGTGCTTCAGGAATCTTCTTGTCTACATCAGTTTCCATTTCTTGTTGAAATGTTTTACTGCACGCTAATTATTATCAATCTAATAGATTATTTAGATAGATTATCAATCTAATCTAAAAGTGCCTGTCACTTTTTAAAATGTAAAGTTACCAGGGTAGTAATTTGCCTGAATATCATGAGAGATAATAATCAAGATTGCCATACTCACAATACCACCTGCTACTGAACATCTTCAGGCACTGTATTAAGCAATTTATTTACATTAACACCCAACCTTTATGAAAGCTATAAGAAGGAGGTATTACATCTAATTTGTATGTGCTTAAACTGTAGCTCAGAGAGATTAAATAATGGCTACTGTTTTAATTACACCACTCAAGTTACTTCAAGGAAGGTAGTTGTTTTCTAAAGAATAAAAAGCCTGCATAATTCTAAGAAAAATTTAATGTAAGACGCTTGCCTCAGTAGATATGAAACATAATCATTATTTTTTATTTTTCAAAAAATTTTAAATTTATTTCTGAGAGAGACAGAGAGAGAGAGAGAGACAGAGAGAGAGAGAGAGCATGAGCAGGGGAGGGTCAGAGAAAGAGGGAGACACAGAATCTGAAACAGGCTCCAGGCTCTGAGCTGGCTGTCAGCACAGAACCCGTGGAGGGACTCGAACCCATGAACCATGGGATCATGACTTGAGCCGAAGTCAGAGGCTTAACCGACTGAGCCACCCAGGTGCCCGGAAGCATAATCATTAAAAGTATCTTATTTTGGGGGCACCTGGGTGGCTCAGTCAGTTAAGCGTCTGACTCTTGATTTTGGCTCAGGTCATGATCTCTCGGTTAATGAGTTCAAGCCCTGCACGGGGCTCTGGCGCTGTCAGTACTTGGGATTCACTCTCTTTCTCTCCCTCTCTCTCTCTGCCTCTTCCCTGCTTGTGCACATACATTCCCCCCTCCTCTCGAAGTAAAAATAAATAAAATAACTTGTTTTTATAGGAACGATAGGACTGAAAAGAAAACCTAGTAATCAGCCCAAGTCCAGCTAGGAACTTATTTTACTGAGGTCCTCATAACTTCAGATGCCTGGCTAAGTGCTCTGCATACTTTTTATCACCTAATCTATGTGGTTTTAAGAGACGTTATGGCTGCCACACACTGGAAGAAGAAACTGAGGCTTAGACATATTTAGTAACTTGTCCAGAGTTACAGCTAGTCAGTGTGAACACTGAATCTTTCTAATTCTAGCATTAAACTGCTTTACCACTATGTCCACAGGCTTTCTAGTATATTGTGGGGTTTAGTACATGATAAAAGTAGCATTTTGAATCAGCCAGTGGAAAAACAATACATTACTCAGTAAGTGGTGCTGGGAGGACCCTAAAGATTGAAGGAAAAAAAATTAAACCAAATACTTTCTTTAATCATACCCAAATAAATTCCAGATGGATTAAATATATAAATATAAATAATGAATCCATAAACATCTTTAAAAAGTTAGGATGAATATTTTTATATTCTTGGGAAAGTCAATCTAAGTATGACAAGAAAACCAGGAATCATGAAGTACAAGGATGGTAACTTTGACTATAAAATGTTTTAAACTCTTGACTGCAAAAGGTATCTTAAACAATTTAAAAGGCAAATAACATACTAGGGAAATATTCATAGCATATACACTAGACAAAGTATTAATGATCTTGATGTGTAAAAACCCTTTAAGTCAATAAAAGATCAATATTTTAATGGCAAAGTGGGCCAAGTTTATGAATAGGTACTTACAAGGAAAATACAAGTAGTAAAAAAAATCAGTAATAATCAGAGAAAAGCAAATTAAAACAGGCATGAGGTGGTATTTTTCACTGGTTTGGAAAAGATCAATACTTTGTGTTAACTATGGGTTAGAAAAAATGGGTATCTTATGAAATTAAAATTGCTAATACTATTACTGAATCGAAAATTAAAAGTATACCATTTGTCCTAACAATTCTACTTCAAAAATCTTAAGTTGAGAAAATAGAGAGTCAAATAAAAATACATTCACAAGATATTTAGATTGTTGAAGTAGATTTATTGCTGCATTACTTATTACAGGGTAAAAGTGGAAACAATGTAAATGTCTATTATGAAGGCATTTCATAGTTAGACGTATATAATATATACATATATAGTATATGGATACAATGAAATACTATGAGTCACTAGAAGTAAGGATACAGAGCTATATTATAAGCATGGAAATGCGTTCATGACATTTAACTTAAAAAAATGCAAGCTCCAAACCAGCCATGAGAAATCATGACAAATCATATATGTGAATACTAGTATATATCTAAAGAGACGCCTAATGGCTATTAGTGGTTTTAAAAATAAAATCCTTGGTATATTAAATATTTTGTTTGTTTCACAATGTCCTATGTTTACTTACCAGCAAAGCAGCAAAACTATTTTCCTTTTGGGAAACTGTTGGAAGAATATACGTGTGCTGGAGCTGAATGAAGCAGAAATGGAAAGGAGACAGTTCTGAGACTTTCTGCTCAGGCTTCCGGGGGATTTACAGCCTCATTGGAGCATCTATGCTCCTGCTAGGCAACCGCTCTGTTCTTTATTTTTAATACTAATGTGTCCTGCTCTGACATTACTTTGCTGGCTCATGACCCTCACCGCCCTGGTGTCATTTCTGCAGTTTTGTTAACCAGCTATAACTGCTCTCTGGATATTTCTTACTTAAAATCATGGAGGAGAAAAGGAATTTGACAGATTAAGCTATCTTTTCATTCCTTCCATCTAGACCATATCAAATATTATTGGCAGGCCTGTGGCTTGGTTTTTCTTGGGTCAGGTGATCACTGAATAGAATTATTGGAGTGGGGCATCTGGGTGGCTCAGTCGGTTAAGTGTCTGACTTTGGCTCAGATCATGATCTTGCAGTTCATGGGTTTGAACCCGCATAGGGCTCTGTGCTGACAGCTCGGAGCCTGGAGCCTACTTTGGATTCTATGTCTCCCCCTCTCTCTGCCGCCTCCTCCCCTCAAAAATAAACATTAAAAAAATTAAAAAAAAATACAATTACTGGGGTTGATTAGAGTATCTAATGCTACCCAGGCCACTGAAGCCAGACACTCGAATAGCCATTGGAAGCAAGGCCATTTCCTTTACAAGGGCATTTTGGTAGGTAGGTAGGGATTATCAACTTGGCAATGAAAACCATCATATAGAGACTATCCAACTTATTTCTTATGACTATTCACTTAACAATTTAAAGAGCTGGTGTGGAAATACAGATCAGAATTTCATCTATGTAACTGGGTAACCTTGAAAATGCAGAAAGAAGCGTCAATAGAACCACATTCAGTACGGAAAACAGTTTTTCTGTTTAGGAAAATTTTGGTCCTGAAAGAATCAAATATGTGTAGTAAATTTGATGTGCAGGTAAAAAACAATACCCAAACCCCTGGCACTCTGTAGTGCATTTTTAAGAACCATTCAGAAAATCTTTACAGCGTGTGTAATATGATAAATTTTGCTTCAAGAAATGTAATGTGTAAATCCTTACAAAAGTAAAAATTGAAGAAGGTAGAAAATGGCTTTTAAAATGACAGTTTAAACATTTAGCCTAAATTTCTTTCATCAAAATTTATAGTAATAGTAATTTGTTCATGTTGTACAATTTAAACTTTGAAATTCTTCAAAAAATAATGTTTGAATTTCTTATAAATTCTAAATGACAATTATCAGCACTGAGCAATTACTATGATTTACTAAGTGTCTCTAAGTATCTTATTACAAGTTGCAAATCTTACTGATTTATAAACTGAGATAAGAAACTTAAGTAACGATTTTGCCCAAATTCATATATTTAACTATTTGCTTGAACACAGCAAACTCAAAGTTTGTATAATCATCTAGGGGGTTAATTTGCATGACCAATATCAATAGTGCTGTGAAAATTCCCTAAGCAAATAGAATAAATGTTGATACTACCTTAAAAGACCAGTGTTTCAGGCCTAATCTGAGGATTAGATTCCCTGATATTACTCATTTCCAATTATACTTATGAAAGGTTTTAACGCAAGTAAACATAATACTTTTATTTTGTCATTCCATTATTTCGAAACCATGATTAAAATTCCCAGTTTGTCTTGGAGTATGCTAACAAAAAGGGCAGAGATTGAAAGATACAACCCCTAATTTGAAGGAATTTAAAGTTTAGTAGAAGAGACAGGCAAGTAAATAGCTTCAAGTATGTGCTTTTCTAGAAAAGTACTCAGGATATTATGGGAAGCCTGCACATTATTCCTTTTCTCATTGTTGTTGGGAGTCATCCATATATTAATATTCTTATGAATGTTCAAGTATTTCAATATCCTGGCTTTGAGTGTCTTCTCGGGGTAGAGCCATAACACGTTTTTGGAGTTAATAGATAGTCTACACACATGCACACAAGCCCTTAGGCATACTTTCTACTGATATGAAACATGACTTTAAGTTCTTGCCAAACAATACTTCTGTAGTGTTTTTTGCTTGATGAGAACTGTTGTATTGAGTTCTGACAGCAATAAAGGTGTTTCATCAATCCATCTCGTGAAGTAGTGGTACCCATCTAACGCAACCCACCACACACTTTATAAAGTTTAATATTCTCATTTCATTTCCAAACACTCACTAAATACAGAGGATACACACACACACACACACACACACATATATTTAACACACATTGTTGATTTTCTAGGTAGGGTAGAAAGTATGTGCCTTATTCAAATAATTGGTATTCAGTCTCCTACACTCATCTTGTTTAAAATTTCTTCTTTTTTCCTACTTTTTAATATCAACTTACAAGTCATTTTGTAGTGCCCTGGGTCATCCTGTTTTGTAGATAAAAATCACTTAATACAAAAAGGGGGGCGAAAAAGGAAAAAAGTGAATTGATATATGACCTAAACATTTCCTTGATGGGCAATGTAAAAGACCTGAGGAATTTTCTTGATGACCCGTTTCATTTCCTAGTTATACAACTTAGAAAAAGATAACCTTCCAAAAAATTCCACTGAGAAAGTGCTCTTCTAACCTAATTGTGGGATTTCAATTTCAATTAAAATAGGACTTTTCTCCGCACAGTCTGAAATTGAGAATAGGATTGGAATCTTTCTTTCTTGGCTAGGGCTATAAGCTGGTAAACTCACCCTGAAGGATAAAGAAGTGGGTAGAATAAAACCATCAAATCTTCAGAAAATGAGTTACTTCATTTTAAGACAAATGTCATTTAAGAGAGGAAAGAGATAAGTCTTTCAAATATATATAACACAATTTATAGCCACTTGCTTCAGCCCAGCTAATAGAAATACAGTTACACAACAAAGATGAATAGGTGTTTTTCAGAGACAAAATGCTGAAATACATGTGAATTATTAGAACTTAAATGCTAAATGGTCATTATTAATATCCATGTTGTGATTTGCATATTAGTTAAAATGTTCCTGATATGAGTGCAGTTTTCTCTTTCCTTCCTTCCTTCCTTCCTTCCTTCCTTCCTTCCTTCCTTCCTTCCTTCCTTCCTTCCTTCCTTGTTCCCTTTCTCTCTCTCTCCCTCTCTCCCTCCTTCTCTGTTCCTTCCCCTCTCACTCCTCCTCCTCTTCCGTCTTTTGGTTTGATGGGAAAGTAGGAGGATGGATGTACATTTTCGATTGTGCCCCATGTCTACCTATATTTCATTTCCAAACCTGGGGCAATACCCACCTACCTACTTGGCAGTTGGTGTCTGAATTCAAATCGTCTTGTTGCTGAAGTTTATTTTTATTTTTTTAAAAATTTTTGAAAAATTTTTATGTCTTTTACTTTGAGAGAGACAGAGCATGAGCAGGGGAGGAGCAGAGAGAGAGGGAGACACAGAATGAGAAGCAGGCTCCAGGCTCTGAACTGTCAGCACGGAGCCCGACGCAGGGCTTGAACCCACAGACTGTGAGATCATGACCTGAGCCGAAGTCAGACGCTTAGCTGACAGAGCCACCCAGGCGCCCCATGAAGTTTACTTTTAACAGTTAGGGTAGTCCCTATCTTCCTTAAGTTTAATTAATAATTAGATATGCTGATTGGAGACTTACTGAAGTAGGATAAAAATATCCTTGACCTTCATGTTCCTCTGAAATATTTGTAATCTAATTGAGAGAAAACATAACAATCTTTCATGGCTTCTGGTGGGGCCTAACCAATGGCAAGCTGTGGTAGGAGAGATGAGGGTTGGAGAAGCGAGGAGTCAAGGTATCTCCTAGCCCACTCTCTGCCTCTGGCGCCATCTTTAGCCACGATTCCTTCATGGTGCTGGCTCCCACCAAACTTACTTGCTCTGCCTTTTTCTGAACAATACTGAGTTTTACAATAGCATCTTCTCCCTTGTGTATCCAGCCTAGCAGTGGCAATGACCTACTTTTTGTTACTAACCTCTGGGTTTCCTCACTATTGTCAGTTTTGTTTCTCAGGGTCTCTATCACCTGTGTAACCAATCCCCAGCATCAAAATCACTTTAAGCAATTTCTTTTTTCCTGGTCAGATCTTTTTTGATTTAACTTAATTCTGTAAGTCATTATTGAATAAATTTTCCAGGAGCTGCATGTTTCGGGGGAAAATAGACTGGGCTATACCGACCATATTGGCTGGGTATAGCAAAAGTTAAAAAGTAAATCAATGGCTATTTTTTTCCTACATGATACCAAAAACCCAGTTTAATAGTGCTATTTTTCTTTCATAATTGAGTAATTTTTTGGACTTGTGTTGGTGTAATTTCATACCATAGTTGCTGTCTCCCATATGGTTACTTAGAGAAAGTCGACTCAAAGCACAAAATTTGGAATTGAATGCCTATTTGGCTTCCTGGGGACATTTTGGCTGTAATCATACCATTGGACATGTTGCATAAAAAAATGGGTAGTGTGGCTGTCTGAAAAATTTGAAATGGTCAAATTTACTCTGAGTTTAGTTAAGAAAAGGAAGGAGAGAAGAGGAGAGAAGAAAGGAAGAGAAAAAGAAAAAAAAAATCAATGGGAAACACATGTGAAGTCTGGTCCTGTCACAACCAGCTACTTTGGGCAAATTCTTGAACCACTTTGAGTCTCAGTGTAACCTAAAGAGATTTGTATAAGTTTAGATAAGTGTCCCAGTGAATCAAAGAAGAGTAAACTCTTTCAGTTTAGACATTAAGGACTATTTGTTATCACAAATGACAAAAGTCTCAAGGTGGTCCTGGTCCAGTCCTCCAGGTTTGGATGCAGGAGCTCCTCACAGGCCTAGAGTTTGAGTTCTTTCCGTTGTCCTCTTTGCCATCTTGGATGCCCCTGAGGTCATGGTCACAGAGTTCAAGGTAGCACTTGCACCTCAGCAGAAGAGACCTTTTCTTCTCGGAGCCTCTTTTAAAGACCCTTTCTCAGAAGTAGCCAGGTATCTTCCCTAAGTTAGAATGAATCACTCTGAAACTTGGACATATTTTAGAAGTAATTTTAATTATTATATTTGTTTATAATTTTAGGGAATAAGAACAGTATAAATCTGATCAAAATCTGAATTTTTAGAAGGTATGCCAAGGATAACATATCTTTCTTATTTTTAAACATATTTTAGGGTAGATACATAGAGAATAATTTGGAATTCTTTCCCTCTAGGAAATAGTAACAATTACTAAAGGTTACTAAGCATTTACTCTGTGTGAGGTGCCGGCACTTAAATCTCACTGCTCTTTACAACCACTTAATGAGGTAGGTACCAGTAATATCACTCTGTTATGTAGATGAGAAGCTCAGATACAGAGAAGTTTAATAATTTTTACACTGCTTCTCTGCTGACAAACTTGGCAGAAAGCTAGGCTTTGAGCTCAAAGGTTTAACAGCAGAAGCTCTGAGTCCCAAAGCTACAGGAATGCCAACACACATTTTATCCAGAAAAACAAAACAAAAATTTAGCAAAACAAAAATCTTGGGGCCTTATGGATTTTGGAGCAATTCTTTGCAGCTGTCATGAAGTGTCTTGATTATTTGAGGTTTTCTTTTTTTAATTCTTTTGAGTCTTCTGAAACTTTTTTTCAAAAATTTTTTGTTTTTTTTTATTTTAACAGTTAAAAAAGTGAATATATATGTATATACATGTGTGTGTATTCACTTACTATACATATTCACTATTTAATTTTTTTAAGTTTATTTATTTATTTTGAGAGAGAGCAGGTGTGAGAAGGGGAGGGGCAGAGAAAGAGATGGGGAGAGAGAATCAGAAGCAAGCTCCACACACTGTCAACTTAGAGCTTGATATGAGGCTTGATTTCATGAATCGGGAGATCATGACTCGAGCTGAAATCAAGAGTCTGCTTGTTTAATGGAATGAGCCACTCAGGTGCCCCTTCACTAATTTTTAATTACAATAAATTACAGTTGTATGTATTTCCCCAAAGTAGCATCCATTCAAGCTATTCCCTTAGCTCAGTTTCTCTCAAATTTTAATGTGCCCAAGAACCACTTGGGGATTCTGTTACATGCAGATTCTGACCCAAGACTGTGGGATGGGGTCTCACAAACTCCTAGATGATGTTGATGCTGCTGGACTGAGGACCACAGTCCGAGAGGAACAGTATTAAATGGCCATTCATGCGGCGATGGTGACCTGTGATGTTCCGGAATTAGCTTCTACAGCAGTGTGAGAGCCTGTTGTTAAATTTTTAGGAATATTGGGAGGCATTGTCAAGCACTGTCATTATTAACAATTCACTCATAGAACTGTATAATTAAATGAATTGGGAACAAAAGCAATAAACACTCCCATCATGACTCGCTGATTATTTCCTACAATTTTCAATTACTGATGCTCTTGACCTTTTTTCTTAATGTTTTATTTATTTATGAGAGAGAAAGAGAGAGAGAGAGAGAGCAGGAGCTGGGAGGGTTAGAGAGAGGGAGATACAGAACCTGAAACAGGCTCCAGGCTCTGAGCTAGCTGTCAGCACAGAGCCTGATGTGGGGTTTGAACCCACAAACCGTGAGATCATGACCTGAGCCGAAGTCGGACGCTTAACTGACTGAGCCACCCAGGCGCCCCTCTCTTGACCTTTCTTTATGTGTGTTGGGGACTCACCGTATGATGGTGGGCCACTACTCATCTCTTCCCATCTCTGTGCTCAGGGATGTGATGTTGAGAGCTTGAAATCGATCACAGTGGGAATATTTACACCCTTGGAAACTGGAAAATACAATCAGGACATTCCCCCTCCCCTCTCAAGCCCCTGGGAGAGCCTGTTGTTAAAATGCTAACTAGCGTACCCCTCTGGTAAACCTGTGTTGCATTTATGCTTCATGTTTACTGATCCAAAAAAAAAAAAAAATCTGGTTGTCCTTTTCAACATGAAACTAATTTCCATGCGGCTATCTGCCTAATTTTACAGACTGGGTCAGAGGGTGAGAGGGGGTCTTTTAGGTCTAGTTAGTGAGTTAGCTGAAGTATATAGTTCCTGAGTGTGCGTATCTGTGTTCTCAGTTAGGGAGGGGCAGGCTTACCACTCACACTGTACCTGCCCTCCCTGCTGGCTGTTCAGAAGAGCGGGGAGTGAAGGAGGCCTGTCAGATGGGTCCAGTCTGTGCCTTTGCACATAACTTGCTACGTCCATGTTTGGTCTTCAACATCCTCTCATTGTGGTCATGTGTTCTGCATGTCCTGGGCACAGTTTCTTATTTTGCCTTTGGCAGCTGAGAGCTATTATTGGACCCCACAACATCTGTTTCAGAAACAATGGGTCCCTGGCCAGAAAAACTAATTAGAAAAGAAGTCCCATACAAAATGCCGTCACTTGTGTTGTATATATGTACAGTAAACAAGGTTACCGGTGAAAGAAGGAAAACCCTTTCATATGGTTGGAGTTATTTACAAAGACTGTGACAAGTGATGAAAGACCTGCCAGAGATTTGGAGTTTGAGGCTGCTGGAGAGGACAGGATGCGAACCAGCCAGCTCTCCTGATGTGGGATGCTTTGCAGAGGCCGCGCTAATTGGCGAATCATTCTCCGGCATGATCAACTGTAGAAATAACATGTAATGGGTCCCAAAACATTCACTCAGTCCTGCCGGTTCATTCTTCCATCAAATTTTCACTCATCAAGATGTAAGTACAAAGTGCTGGTGATTTCTTGGAAGGCTGAATAGTTTTTCCTAACCTGGCAGCCGCCAGAACAGGGATGTTTACATTGAGCTGATGAAATGCAAGTAATAGACAAAACAGAGAACTGTAGGACCAGGAACCCGTAAAAACTCCATCACTTTATCTTTCAGTTTGCTGCCGAAGCAAGAGATGATGGCAAAAACCTCAAAATCTCTCATTTTCCTTCCTTCCATATCTACAGGAGCACGTTTTCGACTGTTTTATTATGAATGGAGCCTCAACGATGATTGAAACTGCTGTGTGTGTGTGTGTGTGTGTGTGTGTCTGCTTTTGAGACGTGCAACTTCTTTTTAAAACTTACAGCACTTAGAAGCAAACCAATGATTAATGCTCCATCTAGAGTTTTGAAAGACCAATTAATGGATATTCCTTCTATGAACATTTTCTCTCCTATGGAGGCTGAGGCAGGGCTAGGTCATGCTGGCAAGTGAACTTGGTTTTATTTTAAGCCTCTTAACCCGACCGAACAGCTGCAAGAGTGCTGGGGCCCCTGGAGAATATAGCCCACCTGGTTCCATTCTTTTCCTCCCATCCAGATGAAATTTTTAGTTTTTTAGTTGCTAACAAGGCAACTACCCATGTCCATGGTTGACTGCCTCAGTCCCAGATAGTTTTGAAACTGGCTATGCCTTAACCTAGTGGTTGCCTCTCACACTCATTTTGTGTTTAATGGTGTGAATCAGCATGATTCTGAAGCAGTGGTGCATGCAGGTGAAGGGTGTAGACACAGTTAAACTGAATGGGTTGGAATCCTGGCTCTGCTATTTACTAGCTGTGTGATTCGGATAAAACACTAACTTTTTGTTGTTTTTCAACAATTATTCATATGGTCTTGCTATATGTCAGGCACTGTTGAAGAACAGCCCAAATATTAGCTCATTAATTTTCACAACCTGAGGAGAGTACTTTAATTATTGCCCACTTTTCAGATGGGGACACCGAGGTAAAGAAGCTAGTGGGGCATCTTGGTTAGGAGTGTGGGCTCCAGAGTGGCATAGCCTGGGGGTAGATTCCACATTTGTCACTTTCTGGCTGTGTGTGACCTCAGGCAACAAAACAGCTCTGTATCTTACCCACCCTGTCACTGTCATCCTATTCTTAGATTTCTTTTTGAAGACCAAGAGAATAAAAATGACATGATATCAGAGTAAATGACCATCTTTTAAATAGAATGGATTTAGTGTTTTAAACAACCACTGCATCCTTAATTTTCTTATTTTGTAACATACTGGTAAAAACTATAAGATGTACCAGTAAAAATCTTTCAATCAGTCTGCACTGGCATCTGAGAACCACTACCTTACCAATGTGTCCCTGGAGTATCATTGTTGTTATAATTAATACTATGTAGTATGCAGAGAGGTCATTATTGCATTTTTATCATTATTGGCCCAGCCTGTTAAAAAAAAAAAGACAAAAAGAAATGCAGTATCATTCAAACAAAGAAACAAAAAATCCACTTACTCTTATTTGGGGAGCAGTAGTACATATCATGTAACTTCGATAATATTTATGGAAAATTCTAAATTTAGCCATTCCCGAAAGCACATATTCATACCGTAAATTATATCTCCCTTAACTTCTGGAGACCACAGAACACGTCTTTGAGTGAACATAGCGTATCTGGGATTCAAGGGAGTTCTGCTCTGTAGGTGTGTGTGGATGGGTAATGATCCATGGCTACACACAGTGCCCCGCAGCCAACAAGAAAGCCTCCGAGACTTCTCTGGACATCTGAAAACATTGCCAGGAGAGGAGTCTCTGCCTGAATATTTCCCTCTCTTCCTGGAAAATATGGCCAGTTTATTGTGGTCCTATCCCGAGGCAGCAGAAATGTGGCAATCTATTCTTTTTTCTAATGGATCTTCCATAACATTTTCCACCAAGAATTATTAAATACTCTCGACCTTCATGAAGTAGAGGGAAGGCTGCCCTTTTTTCCCTCTGTCATCTGAAAACATGTCAAGATAAGACAAGATGGAGGAACTTTCCTTTTTCTTTTAAGAATTGACCTGGATGTGGAGATGATCTCCTGGGCGTACGTGCTCAGCCTCAGAATTGAATTGATCTCAGAATTGAATTGATAGATGTTGCATGTTAAATAAATGACAGTGTTATTGTCTCATTTAGAAATTGTGAACAAAAGAGCAGAGTATTTTTTGTTTTCATTCCTCTCTGTTGCTTTTGAAACTTTTAGATTATGCATTTATTCATAGGGCCCTTTTAACATATACATTAAAAGGAAATAAGTGGGCTGCTCTTAACATTCCCACTGTGGACATTCGGGTGACATTAAAAAAATTCCATTCATGCCTTGAGATTAATAGAAAAATCAGGACCTTTAAAAATGATTTTATTTCCAAAATGTTTGCCTGCCAAAATCTAAATATGATTTAGCGTACTTGACTCAGAGTAACGTGTAGAGGGAGTTCGGGTGAAGGGTTTATTGGACTCACACTTTTGTAGATTTATAACCTTTGGTTTGTGTATTGTAGAAATGAGTGGACAGACAACGTGGTCAGTGACCATCTTGTGCTTCCCTAATGGCACGGTATGGGCCACAATTCACATTCTTAATTTCCATGTTGAAGGTACATAGCTGAGAACCTAAGGACATAAACACTCTTTTTAGACTAGTATTTTTTTTTTTTACTTTTTTTTATTTATTTCTGAGAGACAGAGAGAGAGAGAGTGAGCAGGGGAAGGTCAGAGTGAGAGGGAGACACAGAATCTGAAACAGGCTCCAGGCTCTGAGCTGGCCATCAGCACAGAGCCGGCGAGGGGCTCAAACCCACGAACTGTGAGATCATGACCCGAGCCGAAGTCAGATGCTTAACCGACTGAGCCACCCAGGGACCCCTCTTTTTAGACTAGTTTTGTTTTGTCTTGCTTTTTAACTTTTCCCACTTTCAATAACACTTTCATTTTTGTTCCTGTTTATACTCAACCCAGTGGAGTATATTCAAACAGAAAGAAGAAAAGAACGCAATCTGTTCTTCCATCCACATTCTTTTTCAGTTGATAGCTTTGCTGAGATAGGATTCTCGACCATCGTTCTTTATCTTTGCTTAAAGGCTGACTCAAAGTTTGAGAATACTTTCCGCCTGGTCAGGGAGTTTGTTCGGCTGCTTGAGCTGAGATAGAAGGAGGCAGTATGATTCTGTTCTTTGGACAACTTGTTTATATGGAACCAAGATTTGTCTCCTTGAAGTTTTGACCTTTGTGTCCCATAGAGCAATAATCCTTTTTTCATGTGACAAACTTTATTTGAAGGCAGTGGTTACATCCGACTGAAGTTCACTCTTGAGGTTAAAAATTCTCGAATTCTTTAAAAGTTCCCCAGAAACATGATTTTGAGCCCTGTCTCTATTCCTAATTGGAGTTGTCTGTCTTTTCAATTTAGTCTCTTGTACAGCATGGCTCCCAGAAATGAGCACAACTCCCAGGAATGTCTGGTTAGAGTAGAGCGGTGAAGGATTCTGTCTCCCCCATTCAGGGATGCTAAATCTGTGAAGGAGCCATGAACTCCTTTTGGGGAATGCTGAACTTACCATCCACTTAAGCCAATTAAAACCACTAGACATTTTTGTTTTGCTGTAAGCCATATTTTTCCCTCGCCAAGAATGTTTTATTCTCTATCGCTTGACTGGCTTTGTAGCAAATGAAAATTTGCTACCTTCATTCCATCATCCTCCAATAAAACATGTAGAAAATGACAGAGCTGAGAACAGAACCCTGTAAGATGCTCCTGGACCTTCCTCCATGGTGACTGGTTAGCACTGAGTTTCAGCCGATTAATAATCCACCTAACTAAAAACGATTCAGGCCAATCCATCCATCTTGTTCATGAAGTCATTTCCTTTGCCCATGACTTACCTCCCTAAGTGAAAAGTGAATGTGACGGGTGTTCTCTTTAAATGCATTCTGTTTTCTAGTCATTGCTCCTGAATGAAACTCACGTGTTCATCCTTTCTTAGCTATTTCCAGTGGCTGGGAAATAGCCCTCATGTGTCAACAGAGACTTGGGTTCCCTTATAGACACTAGACGGTATTTCTGTTTTGTTGGATTTCAGTTCTTTTTTGGCTTTTTCCACTCCCTCTCTTTTAGTTCCAAGATCACTCTTGTTTTCAGAAGGTGGAAGCGTTCTCACCTCTCAGTCTTTTGCCAACATTTCAACATTACCTCAAGCAAATAAATGGATTTCTTTTATAATTTGCTGTTACTAACTAACATCCCGTCTTAAACATGGAGACGTTTAGTACTACTCTTCCCACATTTTCAAAACAAGGCTTTGCACATTTATTGTTTGTCTCTGCTGAAAGCCTTTCTTCCATCTTTCACGTATTCATTGTTAAAGCTGACTTTATTGGGAGCTCCCTGAACTGGATTTTTTTTTTTTTTTAGCAACACATTTCTTTTTGTCCTAATTTTACCTTCTGGAGGCTTATGCTGGGATAATGACAGTGTTATCTATGAAATATTTGAAGGCTTTCCTCCTAACTTCTTTCTAGACCCAACCACTGTGTGCACTCCAAGGGTCTAGGGTAAATCCGCACCCCTTTTCTCTCAGGTTCGTGTCATTGTCATGTTGCTCACCAATCTCTTGGTTCACAGTTGGTCCATTAGTAGTGATGCTCCTGGTTGTTTCCTAACACTTGAGTTGGGGATCAGGCTTGGGGTGTAGAAGTGTGCTCCTATGAAACCCCGAGAATGAAGCTATTGTAGCCCTTTCTTTGCTTTTTGGGTCGCTGTAGTTCCTTTTTCTTTTCTTAACATTTCCACCTTGCTTTGACTGGTATAGGTTTGGGGGGAGAGAACAGTAAACTAGGAGCCAAGTGACTGCTTTCTAGACATTAAACAGCCATAAACCCGCCCTGCAGCCCAGGGCAAAAGCTTGGCCTCAAGAGGCTCCTAATTTTTTTTAATCTCCTTAGAATAAAGGGGTTCAGCAAGGCTTCATCTTATTAATTGTATAAACTTCAAAAATGAAGCCTGAAGAAGACGTCTTGGTTCTGGACCTTGATTTAGGATCTAAGACCACATTAGTTCTGGGACAACTGATATTGATCTGCCTTATTACTGGAGCTTCAGGTTTCTAAAATTCTGTGCTTCTTTTATTATTCTCAGTAGGGAAATGTTTTAATCAGGAAGAGCACTGGAAAAAGAGAGAGAACGCTGATGTAATAATTTGCACAAAACACAAGATACTGCATCAATGCATGTTCATATTTCCTTTTCAGAAAGTTTTGACATGAGGTGTGTTTCAAATTTAGAGATATGTGACATCCTTGGGGAGCTTCAAAGCCAAACACTTCTGAAACAGAACAGTCAGACAATGTGAGATAAAGACTAATACCATTGCTATTTCAGCAACAAAACATGAATATCCATATAAAATGGGATAAAGGATATTACCTCATGTTAGTTAAGATCAGGTTGCCAGCCACACTTATGAAAAAATGTCTCTTTTCAGATTTCCTTTTGGATTTCAGAATGGTGGATAAAGGATTATGTATGGGTCTATATTAGGAAATAAATTGGGGCATAGATAGTAGAGGTCAGAACTCGATTTACTTACTGGTTTTTGTGTTTACCAGAATAGAAGATGGGAAATTGGGCATGATATGTATCCATTTGATTTTACAAGTTTCATCCCAAGCCTTCAAGTGAAGTACATACACGTGGATGACACCCACTGACTGCCTCTGCAAGTAAAATGGACTACATTTGGGCTTCCATTGTATGCTAAACAAATTCTTTCATTCCCTAGATTTTTTGACCTTGTACAAGGTGCCAATTCCTGAACTAGGTAAATGTGGATATAAGAATAAATATATTACTTATCTATCACCACCCTTATTGAACTCACCAGTCAAAAAAGGAAGAGAGGCATTATGCAAATGTTTGCAAATTGGCAGGAAAACTTAATCTGGTCTATGGTTCAAGGGAGAATTCCCTTAGAATAGGCATTTAGACTCAAACGTGAAGGATGACATGGTGCCAGCCAGATGAAGAGGGTAGGGGAGAAGCAATGTTCCAGGATGTGGGCATATGTGATGGTATAGGTGGGAGAAACCCATTCAGTGAGTTCGAAAGTTCTAGTAAGGTTGGAGCATAGAGGAAGATGAAGAGTAGCTAGAGAGGTGAGTTAGGGATTTTGTAGAGGACTATGTAAGCCATTAAAGAGTTTAGGACCACTGGTTACTATGTCAGTCTTCTTTACAAATGAGCTGTTCTTTGAGTCATGGACCATATTCTATCCTTTGTATTCCAGAGCTCATCACAATGATTGGCATATGGTAAATGAATATTTTTGAAAGGAAAAATTAGAAGGAAGAAAGGAAAGGAGTGAGGGATAGGAATGAAATTAAGAATGGATGACTAAATATGAACATTGAAGAAAACTTCAGTATGAGTATGGTGTTAACCATTTTGAAGAGTTAGGAGGTGATTATTTAGCTAAGCATTCAGAATTTGGGATTTTAAATAAAGCTGTATCATATTCTATAACTTCAGGCAAACAGCTTTGCTCCCAAAACCTGTTTCCTCTTCTGCAAAATGAGATAGTTCATCTAGCATCTCTAGCCCTGAAATTCAATAAATCTATAAAAAGAACTTTCAAATAAGTGTGGGGCAGATTTCTATCATTCAGAGCACAATTGGTTGTAAATTGCAGTGTGATTCTTGTGGATACCACAGCATGAGGAAAGAATCATGGGAAGAGGCTGTTTTCAGGAAGGTATATGCCCACATACATCATCTAAACTTTTTGATTCATCTTTCATTGAATATTCATCCTACTCCTAACAATATAGTCCGAAGAGCTGTTTTCCTCAGATTTATATTCAGTAACGCCCTCGACATTTCTCAAATTACTAGTGTCAGTTAAACAAGAACAAAACAAGAATGTTAAAAATACATCGTGTCTCTATGCCATGGCCGCAAAAAGGGAATAGCCAACTTGCCAGTGAAGGCTTTCTTTTCAGGGAACATAATTTGCATGTGGGGCTTCATTCAAATACTTTGAAAATGTGTCCAAGGAAATATGGCAATTGAAATGATTATCAGAAACTCATTGTGTTTCACTCTAAATCACACTTGTTTCCAAGGTGCTGAAGGAGGATCAGCAGAGGGTATTTGGAGCCCACTCTCGGTCCTCAAACATATAAGATATTTTTTCTTAAAAGAAAATTTTTTTTACTGTTTATTTTTGAGAGAAAGGGAGTCAGAACGTGAGCAGGGGAGGGGCAGAGAGAGAGGGAGACACAGAATCTGAAGCAGGCGCCAGGCTCTGACTTGTCAGCACAGAGCTCAACTCCAGGCTTGAACTCACAAACAGTGAGATCATGACCTGAGCTGAAGTCAGACGCTTAACCAACTGAGCCACTCGGAGCCCCAGGGCATTTTTTTCTTCTTGTCCAGTTTGGTCTATGGCAACTTGACCTATTTTCCTGCTTTGTTCCTCCAGTGTGTGCAGATAAAATTTATATTATTTGGCTTAGAACTTCGAAGAACTTTTATGACTGTCTATGTGGAAGACATTTTAGTATTTAGTAGACATTGTAGTGTGGACAAACTTGAGAGCATATGAAGACAATGGGCTTGAGCACAAGTTTTTTGAACTGGGTTTTCTACATGAGAGATGTGAAAGCAGAGGCCAGGGAGCGGCAGACAAATCTCTATGTCTTGGTTTTTATAATATAGCTGAAATAGTGAGAAGCTGAGGCAAGATGGAGAGACTGAAGTCCAGTGACACCTGCAAGGCCCTGACTCATGTTGCATGACCTTGGGGAGTTCACTTAATCTCTTTGGGCCTCATTGTCCTCTCCTGTATGATGAATGAATAAGACCATAGGAAACCCAGGGATTCTCAGTTCTAAAATTCTAACATTTTCTACAGTCTTAGGAAGACAAGTTGCTTTATGTACAAAAATTTTTAAAATTGCCCATCTTTGGTCTGAGCTAAAATGTCATAGAGATTCAAGCTTATTCTAATAAAAAATGTTTACACATTTACTCAAGGCAAGACTGTCAATTTCTGGTAAAAGAAGTGTAATAGTTGCTAAATGATGACCTGCCCTACTTTTCACTTTGGGATAAACTTCGTTTACTTTCTCCAATGTGCTTTAAATCTCAGAACCCAAATATCAAGAATAACTCTAATTACAAACATATTTGACTGTTTTCTTTCACACACACACACACACACACACACACACACACACACACACACACACACACGTACTCTCTCTCTCTCTCTCTATATATATATAAATATATATATGTGACATGTATAATATTTATATATTAATATTTGGTTTATTTGAAACATTTTTACTACTAAGAGTTTACATCTACTTTATGGTTTAAAGAATAATGCTTTCCAGGCACTACCATGCAGGACAATGTTATTAGTTTATAAGAAATGAAAGGGAAAAATTGTTACAATCTGAGGTTCCAAGGAAATTTTCTACAGGAAGTAACCATTACATAGAGTAAACTTTTGTCTGCCTAAGTTAACACTTCACTTAAAACATACTGTCCAAGTCTGCTAGACCCAATTCAAGGACAGAGGCTTTAGTATATCACAAAATGATTAGTAACGATGAGTTATCTTTGTGATTTTGTCTCTGCCCTATACTACTGGTACGGCATTCTGCTTAGCTTTGCACCACTTAAGGGTGTGTGTCTCAATTCCTCTTCTATAAAATGAGAGGAATATGGGAATCCTCTTCCAGGCCACAAAAGAAAGAGGCTGTAAGAAAAACACGTCAAAAATATTGTCAGCTCTCATGGGGCATCTGGGTGGCTCAGTCGGTTGAGCGTCTGACTAAGACCCATTCTATATGGGAGAGAAGAGCAGGAAGTTTTTTATTGCTTTTGATGGTGTTCTGTTTTTTAATTTTTCAAAGAACTGAAGATCAAACACTCAGTTACTACCCCAAGGGAGTTTACATACTGATAACATTTGCTTCTTTGTGGGGAGTGGGCTATTCGGGGAATCACTGTGGGATGTGTAGGCATCTCATTTGGAGGCTGCAGAGCCTGGCAAGTAGCAATGATCGGCAGTTACCCTCTGACAGTTATTCTGTGGCTTAAGGAAAATGGCTTGTGGTCACAGTCCAATCCCTGCTGGACAGGTATCCACATCATAAGAAACCACCACTCGATTTGGCACCGAGGCGAACTATTATTGGCAGCGAAGAGAGAAGGCCTGAATCAGCATTTGGTCGGAGAGCCCTGACCATCTAACCTGGTCACTCAAGGCCAGGCCTGAGACAGACAGTGTTGCAGGGTAAAATGCGAACACCGAAGGGACCTTTGCCTGATAGCACTTGACAGTCTATGGATAAAATGAGCCTTCTGATCTCTAAGCTTTTCCATCTGGCACATTTTTATGACTTTAATTTCATAAAGAAAAGGAAATCCCCTCTCTACTCATATTGAATATGATCTTTGATTAGCCCATTTAAAAATATAAGCAGATACTACAGGCACTACTATTACTGTATAACAGTGTATCTAAGCCCTCAATGTTGTTTTAAACACAGTCACTGTGCTGAGAAAGTACACATAATTTTTTTTTTTAATTATTTTTGAGAGAGAGAGAGAGAGATAGCATGAGCAGGGGAGGGTCAGAGAGAGAAGGAGACACAGAATCTGAAAGAGGCTCTAGGCTCTGAGCTAGCTGTCAGCACAGAGCCCGACACGGGGCTCGAACCCACGAACCATGAGATCATGACCTGAGCCAAAGTTGGACACTTAACCAACTGAGCCACCCAGGTGCCCCTAGAAAGTTCACAGTTTTAACAGAATGGCAAAGCGATGATGAAGAAAAGCAAAGAAGTCCGTGCCTGAAGGTCACTGAGCACTGAAAGCATGTCTTTCAGTGAGCTGGCAGGTTCATGGCCAGTTTACTACCACACACCTCAGGGGCAACAGAAGACCTATGGTATAGTACTGTCCAGCCAGTGGCATTCTCCAGGCCTGATTTTCCTGAAACTGGATGTCCTAGTAAGCCATGGTATCTACCGCAAAGAAATATAAGTGGCTTATTCTTCCAGTAGGAGCTCACTTTGTTTCCTACACTTCTCCATATCTGGTTATTTTTATTCAACACACAGTAAAATACATCCCTGAATGGAGAGAGCATGCTAATGGATCAAAGGTGTTCCAAGGGCATTGCCACCAATATGTCAACAGTAGAATTTACCTGGCCCACGGGGCCCAACAGTCATTAAACAGGGTAGCAGTCTGGGGCGCCAATGAGCGCCACACTATTATAGTTAACATTGACCTCGGTAGGGTGGGTGCACCTCCTGCTGGTCGATAAATGAGGTAACTTTAATGGCAGCTTTGAGGTGAACCAAGGTTTTATTCCTTGGCCACGGCTGAAATCGTGGCTGGCCATATGGAGCAGAGGGTGATATTTAGGAGTGTGGAGAGGCAGACAAAACGCTCATAAAGTGCTTGGAAAATGCTTATAAATGTGGTTAAGAAGAGACAAGGCATTGGAAACAAAAGCAGATTTTCCAAACCAAATCTCTGAGATGCAATATATATACACATATATTTTTATTCTGGAGACAAGCTCTGGTTGAACTGTGTGGCGCAACTGCTAACAGCCTTTTGCCAGAAGGAGTCACGTAAACGTGGCGGAGAAATGCTTTTCTCCTTTAGGGAATAGTGACTTTTCTCTTTCCTGTGACGTTTTTTCCCCTTGCCCTACCTGGAAACAGTTATTGTGGCTATAATCATATCGAGCTAAAAACATGGAGATGAATTAGGCTTAAAAGTACTTAGCGTTAACACATTGTAGAGTCAACATAGGCAACATCATTTAGAGTAATTAACGTTTTGTGCTTTAAGCTGTATTTGCTGAATTTCTTCGGATAGTCATAATTTTTGGCATTTCTATTTAAAATGTTGTACTTACTTTTATACTAAATCAAAGACAATTTCTTACTAAGTTTCGAAGTGAAAGGAACAGAATATAATTCTAAAGCAAAAAAGTGGGACTGACATGATCAGGGCAAATATAACGTAATTGCTAGCTCTCACGGATGTTAGGATGATTGAGGGTAGAATTTGATTTTTTTTTTTCTTAGCATTTATTTGTTATTGAGAGACAGAGCATGAGTGGGGGAGGGCCAGAGAGAGAGGGAGACCCAAAGAATCTGAAGCAGGCTCCAGACTCCGAGCTGTCAGCACAGAGCCTGATGCGGGGCTCGAACTCACAAACCACGAGATCATGACTGAGCCACCCAGGTGTCCTGAATTTGATTTCTAATGACTCCCAATTCTTAAAATATACTTATCTGCCATTCAATAACCAAAAAAATCATTTTCTTTACTTTTTCACATTAACTGACTTTCGACTTTCACAGTGTTCTCTGTAAATGATTTTTAAACACAAAGAAAGGCTCCCTAAGCTTTTAGTACTTTCTTATTATCTCAATGTGCATTTAGGAAACAGCAGGGGATAGGTTATCAAATATCTCTGGTAATTTGAACTAGTCACGTCTTAAGGAAATGCCTCTACTAAGCAGCTGAATACTTCCTATATCATCAGTCTTATTACCTCACAATAATGAAGGGAGAAGTCCTTGCTATTTTGTAAATCTCCGACTTGAAGCAGGCTAAGCATTGAGAGTGTTTATGCCGGTAAAGCATCTGATTAATGCAGCTTTTTTAAAAAAAAAAATCAACATGCTCAGTTAAGTCTCTAAAAAGTAGTGTGTTAAAAGCTATAATGTAACAACAATGAGTGTTTGATTTGCTTTCTTCCCTGGTGAATGGCAGTCTGGGCAGGTTCCCACTCAGCCTGGTCTTCAAGGGCCTCACGGTGAAGGTGCATGTAACAGCTGTAGACACCAGCAGGGGGCGCCAAAGGACAGTACCAGTTGGCATAATCGGCTGAAGCGCGCTGTAAAAAGAATAGAAGAAAATTACCCCAAAATGAGAATACTTGCACTTGGGCCATGGTGGAGCAACTTCTTATGCAATGGGTTTGTGCACACTGTCTTCACTAGAAATGCACAGGGCCGTTGCAGTCGCAATCATCGGGTAAACCTTACTTAGAACTGAGTCTACTGAGATCCACAGGGAGTCAAGGATTTATCCAAAGCCCCAACAGTGGGCTGTGGCACAACAGGAACTAGAAAAGAGGTCTCCAGGTTTTTCCTTCACAGCTTCATCCGCTCCGCCATGCTGTCTCCACATCGTGAAAATCCTGCAGGGGAAGGTCACACATGGCATTCGACCTGGCCCTGTTCTCCTTTTCAACACTGGTGAATGGAAAATCATCTCCATCCCGGAACCTCCAGGGTTTAATGAATAGACATGGAGCATTTTCCCTCTGTCCCCCTTCCTGAGACATTCTTATGGAAGAGAACAGGCCTCGGAGAACACTCCGAGGATTCTGTGTTCTATTTAGGGAAACTACATTCCTAGCGGGAGTGTGTTCTAATTCTTTCTTTTTATCTCTACTTTTCCAGTGAGTACCAGCTGCAGGATTTTTCTTATTTCTACAGTCAAGACACTGTTGGCCTCTTGTCAAAACTAACAAAATCTCTCACGCCAAAAAATACATTAGGAACTAATATTTTAAAATATATTAAAATGTCTCTGTTATAATGCATGCTCAAAACCCATTTTCAACTGAGACAGATCCAAAGTCTTCAGGTAAAAATCCACGTTCTTGCTTTGTGAGAGAGCTTCTGCCTTCTTCGTAAACAACTGAGTTTGGGCCTATCTTAGGGATCTAGGAGAAGCCCACTGCACAATATAAATTAGAATTAGAATCAAAACTGAAACCTTTTAGAGCACCTATCGATTTTAATATGTCCGGTCCATAGAGGCAACTTCAGTGAGTCTACTTCCTTCTAATTTGACAGCTGCTTTGCTATGGCCAGAGCTTGGACTAATGAGGTTACAGCTGTCAGGGTTAATCAACAGATCCAAATATGAACAAGGAATTGGGTAGCTGGTTTCAGTTAATTTGTGCAAATGTACAGATTGGGTGGGCAATATTTACACTGGCGACTCAAAACAAACTTTCAGGAATTGAGCCAAGTATGATCTCACCAGTTCTCAGCTCTACCCTGGGGAGATAAGACACAAATTACGGAAACAGGAGATGGAATACAAAAGAGTTCATAGCTCCAAACTACCCATGAAAAAGCCCATTTATATCCAGTATATTTTCCTCTGAAACGAGTATCTGATTCAATTTCCAATACTTGACTCTGGTCATGCCTGAAAAAGTTCTCAAACTGTCCCGAGGATTCAGCCTGGGATTTGTGCGTCTTTGACCCTTGCCGTGGGACTTTATGTAAGAGCTACCCCTCCCCCAGTCACCGCACTTGTGAGAGCATCCAGAGTGAGCGCCACAATTGCTGCACATCCATTTTGTTATGAAAACATCATTCTATTAATATAAATACAGACTGCATCTGCCAGGGCTAACTAGAACAGGTGCAAAGTCTTCAGATGCTTGCTTGTACTGAGAAATGAAAAGAGTGGACAAACAGTTTTCTGTGGTGGCGCTGCTGGTGTCAATGTAACATTCATCTCTGTTGCATTCCTTGATGTTCATGGAAGGTAGCCCGGGGAAACTCAATACGACTGGCTTGTAGGGGAGAGAGGGAAGAAGGAGGAAGAGAAAGACAGCAATGACATGGTCTCTAGGATTCTGTTTATGCAAATACTCTCCTCGCGATCTGGGGCTCGCATGGGTTATGTATAGAGTGCATTCTGTCAGATCTCCTGCTGTGAGTTACGGGTGGGGGGTGGGGAATGCTGCCAACATAAATATTCTGCTGGTTCTGAATTTAGAAAACAGCTTAAAGGCTCCTGATGTTTCTGTTCTTCCTCTTTTTTTTTTTTTTTATCTTATCCATGTGACTGCCACTGTGTTGCCTGTGGTTTCAAATTCACTTTGTAGTTTTCCAGGCAAGAGAAAGTCATCGCCTAAAAGGCACATCTGGGTTCCTGTCCCTATCATCAGAATTATCTCGAGATTTCACTCTGTTTCATGGAATGAAAAGTATTAAACATATGTCCCATTTATAGTGCAGTCTTAATAATAAACAAACAAGAAATACTCTGTGTGATAGTTGTGGATCTTAAGTGTGGGATTTTACACTTTTGGGGAGCCCGTCCTCGGAAGTGAGATCCTAAGGATAGGAGTGCATCACAGACACAGACACACAGACACACAGACACACACACACACACACACACACACACACATACCCACTTACATATGGTAGTTTGGGATCGATTGTTGTCAATGCCAACACAGTAGCCTTCCCATAGTGGTGGGTGGAATTCTGAAATGGCTCCCAGGATGCCGGTCTCCTATGGTGGATGTCTTATGCACCCAAGTGTGGGTAAGGCCTATCGATGTGATGAAATATTGTCCCTGAGATTATCTTGTGTTATATATGGGAGAGGGGAAGGCATTTTGAAGATGTAATTAAGGTCCCTAATCAGCTGACCTTGAGTTAACTAAAAGAGAGATTATTATGCGGAGCCTGGGTGGCTCAGTCAGTTAAATGTCCAGCTCTTGAGTCCGGCTCAGGTCACGATCTCACGGTTTGTGGGATCGAGTCCTGTGTTGGGCTTTGTGCTGACAGTACGGAACCTGCTTAGGATTCTTTCTCTCTCTGTCCCTTGTCTGCTCTCAGTGGTGTACATGCTCTCTCTCTCTCTCTCTCTGAAAATAAATAAACATTAAAAAAATAAAGGAGAGATTATTCGGAGTGGTCTGACCCAATTAAGCAAGGCCTTTCAAAGAGAAACTGAAGCCTTCCCTGAGATCAGAGAGCTTCTCTGTTGGCTCTGACATCAGCTGCCATGCTGCACTAGGGCCCACGAGAAGGCCACACAATAAGAACAACGGGGACCTCCTGGGGCTGAGACAGACCTCCAGCTGACATCCAGACAGAAAGCAGGACTCAGTCCTACAGCAGCAAAGAACTAAACGTAGTCACAACCATGTGAATTTGGAAGGGAACGTCGAGCCCCAGACAGGCTCACAACCCTGGCTGACACCTTGACTTAATCTGCTGAGACCTTGCACAGGGAACCCAGTCAGGCTATGAAATGATAAAAGAGTGTCACTTTTCCCTACCAAGTTTGTGGTAATCTGTTACACAGCAATAGAAAACGAATACACTCATGTTCAGTACAAATTGTATCTAGACAGAACATCAACAGAACTGGCATTGTTAAGAAAGAGAAAAGGGTACCCACAATGTGGATGCCACAAATGACCTGTTACAAGGAACTTCAAATTATAAATGCGGCAGTGGCTGTTACATTCTTCTTGTCAAACATCTCATTTTCTTCTCTGCCTTTGGGCCAGTGGCTACTCTTTCATTTCTCAAAAGGGATAGGAGATTTAAGGCTTCAAAGCAAGCATCATAATCAAGATGCATCATATTTTTGTTATGGGATTTATTAATTATTCATGAGGGTTCCTAGCTGTTTCTCTGTGCGACCTTCTTTGTCGTCAGCCATCAGGTTTGGCTTTATACTGAAGAACCAGAAGTAAAGAGAAAGAAAAAGGAAAAGAAGACAGCAGCCATGAATGCTAGGGGTCCCGGCTTGTGTTTCAGGGAATTTGTCACGACAGGGAGCACGCTGACCATGAAAGCAGGAATCCCATATCCCTGGAGCTAGTAGCATTTGATCAGCATGGAGGCGGTATTCATAAATCTTATAAAAATAAACCGCATTAAACATAGACATAGATGGTAGGCAGAAGTGGGGTTTTAAAGAGGCATCCTTTGCTCTACAAATCCCCTCCGCGATTTTAAAAATGGAAATAAATGACTGAGGTTTTTTTTTTTCGGAAATGACTTTTGTATGCGGGACTCTGCTCTTTGAACTATGATAGCACTCAAAGTCTGGACCAGAGGGGAGCAAAGATTTGTCTACATAAATTGGGCACAAAATCTTGAGTGCTTATGACATTCCTGGCACTGAGTCCTTATGGCCACCGTGATGTATGAGGGGCAGGTCCTGCCGCAGGGCTGCTGATGTCATGGGAGGTCACGCGGGGGGATCCATCTTCCCTGCTGTCGATAAGGTCAGCGGGAGGAGAGCCAAGTCAGACACTCAAGCAGGCTTCGGTCAAGGCTCCTCCAGCCGCGCCGGGGCAGGACGCCCACGCATGCCCCGCTTGTTCTCCTGAGCAGAAGTGAAATCCAAGAACCACTGAACTTTCTTTTGACTACAATGAAAAATGTCTTTGGCCTTGATTTCATCTCACAATTTAGAAACTGAGTTTAGTTGCTAATCAGTTTAGTTCTGAATCATATGCAGGAGTGTAAAGCTTTAAGCAAAAAGGATAAGGCATGGTTTATGTCTGAAGTGGGTTTTTTTTTTTTTTTATTTTTATGAAGCACCAACACACAAAGCCTGGCTAGTGACATATATATGAAAAGGGAAAGGTGCTTGTTCTTTGTCTGTTGGAGAGACTGAGAGAACATGAATGGGGGAGAGGAGCAGAGGGAGAGAGAGCACAAATCTCAAGCAGGCTTCATGCTCACTGCTCAGCACAGAACAGGACATGGGGCCGAATCCCATCATCCTGGGAGCATGACCTGAGCCAAAATCAAGAGTTGGATGCTCAACTGCCTAAGCCACCCAGGCGCTCCTGTTTGTTGTTTTTAGAATAAATACTGGCAAACTGTAGCCTGCGGGTCAGACCCAGCCAATCCCTTGTTTTTGTAAATAAAGTTTTATTGCATCACAGCCATGTTCGTTTGGTAACATTGTGGTTATGGCTCTCTTAATGCTACAATACAATGGCAGAGGTGAGTGGCTGAAATAAAGACTGTCTGGCAAAAATGAAAATATTTCTACCTGTTACTTTATGGATTTGTGTGCTGATAGCCATTTTGGAAAAACTATCCTTAAATATTGTTATCATGGAAAGCCATGGAAAGTATCTCTGCAGCAGGAAAGTTTGGTCATTTGGAAGGAACACATTTATATGGGACAATTTAAGAATTGTCCAGCTCTGAAAATAATAATCAACAATAACTATGCTTTTATCCCCAAGCTAAGTGTTTTGTCTGCATTACCTTATTTGACCCCCTAATAACTCCATCAGGTACTGTTATTCCCATTTTACAGATAAAAAGAAATCACAGCCCTGAAGCTGTGTTGAGACAAGAACTGGCCAAAAAAAAAAAAAAACCCAAAAAACAAAACAAAAAAACCCCCAAACTGCTCCCTGGGATGCAACCCCGGGTATCCATGTTTATCTGAATCTCGCTCTGAGATCTAGATACCAGAGTATATAAATACTGGTGCCTCGTACCCAAGTCAACCAAAATATAAGAAAACTTTCATTTTTGGGCCAAATGCATATTTTTGGGATTGAAAAATGTATAGTATAAAAATGGTGTAGAATAAAAAGAATAGATTTATTTCACTCACAAAAGAGGAACTTGCTAATATAATAATTTTCTAGTGTGTTTTGCCTGGAACTTTTTACTTTTATTTCTTATCTTTGAGGAACAAGAGCCATCATTGTTCCAACAAGCATTTACTGCATATTTATTTTGGCAAGCTGCCCCGCAGTCATGGAAGACCACCCTTTCCTCTAGATGGAGGGATCTTGATTCGCCTAAACTTTCCTTTTCACCCTTAAGACAAGGGGAAGGTGATTCTTGCCAAACTGACCCATTTCTGTAGGTGAGAACTCCCAGATACGAAGAGGGACAGATTTGCAAGGCCACTTTAGTAAGATTCATGTGTCAAGGAATCTCCAGCCTGACCTAAGACATCAACAAGAAGCGCTCAGTAAATGCTAGTAAATAATATCGAACAGGATTGGTTTATCCATGAATAAAACAAGGCTTTCATTTACTAAGGTTTGGAAAAAGTCTCCGAAGGCCATGAAAACTGGGGATTAGGGAACATCAATTATAATTCTTTTTTTTTTTTTCATTAAAAGCTTGCAGTCGCTCCCTGAAAATACGTTCAGAGCTGTAGTTCTCAGCCAGGGATGAATTGCCTCTCAGTGGATAGTTGAATATGTCTGCAGACACTATCACAGCCCTGGGGGATGCGGTGGCTGGCATCTAGTGAGTCGAGTTCAGCGAGCTGGTAAACATCATGACACACAGGACGATCCCCGCTCAAGAATTATCTGACCCCAAATGGTAATAGGGCAGAGGCTGAGACATTCTCACTCAGGGGCTTTATTAGTTTTGGAGGGTAATAGAGCACTTCGATAGTTTAGGTAGTTACAGAGGTAGGAGGAGAGAGCAAGTCTAATTTGCTTACGAAGAAGCTTGCATAACAGCAGCATCTAAGTACCCTGTACTTCTGACTAACTACTACTGACTTATTTGTGGTCATTGAGTGATTTTTCAGGTCTCATGATTACGTTTTAACATCCTGGACTGTGTCATTAGCATTCATACCAGTTTCCCAGCGCTGCCATAACAAAGTACTGCAGACCGAGGGCTTTGAACACAGATGTACTGTCTCCCAGTTCTGGAGGTTGGAAGTTCAAGACCAGGTGGAAGAAGGTTTTTGGTTTTGGTTTTGTTTTTTTCCTAATGTTTATTTTATTTTTGAGAGTGGGTAGAGAGGGTCAGAGAGAGAGGGAGACAAGGCATCTGAAGTAGGCTTTGCCTGCTTCGCATAGAGCCCAATGCAGGGGTCAGACTTGGGAACCGTGAGGTCATGACCCGAAGTCAGATGCTTAACTGACAGATTCACCAAGGTGCTCCAGAAGGGTTTTGGTTTTTTTTTCCCCTTTCTAAGTGGTGTGAAGGAGAATCTGCTGATGCCTCTCTCCGAGCTTCTGGTGTGTTTCTGGCAAACTTTGGCTTCTGCCATACCATCCCCAGTTTTGCTTTCATTCTCCCTGTGTGTGTCCAATTTCCCTGATTTATAAGGACACTTGTCACGATGGATCAGAGCCCGTCCCGATGACCTCATTTTCATTTGATTACTTTTGTAACATATTTATCTTCAATTAAAGTGCGTTCAGAGGCACAGGGGATTAGGACTCTGGCATATCTGTTTTGGAAAGGGGGAACACAATTCTGCCTGTACAGCACCCCACGGCCAATGTCATTTTAGAAACGGTGGGTTCAGTAGTTACCCACTTACACAATTTACTGTGCTCCCACTTTCCTTTTTGAGACTCTTGGGAGGCAGATATTTTGGAGACAGTAGGAAAGATTTCAATGAAGTTTCCATTAATAACATTGATATGAAAAGGATTTGGCTTTCAGTTCATTCATGGTACTTTTCTCTGCCACAAGAAGTCATCTTAAAATTTGTTGCAAATGCTCGGTACTGCAAGGTACACAAGCAGAAAGGGAGGTAAGTTTGCTTGCAGAAAGCTGATTTGTCCTGATGCCGAATATGAGCAACTTCATTCGTGCTGAAAGGGAGACTGAATTGGGCAGCCTTGCTTCTTCCATTATTATCTACGCGCCTTTCTAAAGGGTCTCCCGACAGCCCATGGTCCCGTTGGTGGTCAGGGGGCTGTTTAAACAAAAGGGCCCAATGTGCTTGTTGCAATCCTGACACCCGAAAGTGACCAGCCGAAAATTACCTGTGACCTTTCCCAGGAGTATGAGCCGAAAACCCTTCTCGACAGAGGGAGCGATAAAGAATTCTGGACTTCATTCTTTCATGGGTTTGCTCCTAGGAATGTTTCTTGGCGGGACACTAAGAATAAACCCAGTTATTGAAGAGGGAGCTGGGAAGTTGACAAGCGTGGCTAAACCCAGCAGAGAAATTTGATGAGGAAATTAGATGCTGTGTAGATGGTGTGTAGTGATTAGTCTTCTGAAAGCCAGGATTATTATATAAGTGAGTGGGGGAAGGGCAGCTCATTGTGTCCGACAGATTCCATTTATACAGGTATTCTTCCAGCTAATTAGACCCATAATGCTGCATTTGTTTATAAATTTCTAGCAGAGCCTTTTCCATGGAGTACTTTAATGAGATGAAACACCAAAGCAGTGGTGCTTTCCCTTCAAAACTAGATCTCGGCAAAAGGAGATAGGATTTAACAAAATGTACAGCTAAAACCTATTCCCGCCACACTTTCTTTAGACTTTACACGTTCATGAATTTTTGGATTTAAGGGCCCCTACAGCAATGAAGAATATTGGCTGTCAGGAACAGCCCTACAGTCATATAAATTAGAGGAAAAGGGATGCATTAAAAGCCGTCTCCAAACGGGCATTTCAAAATCGTATTCAGTGACTTTTATCCCAACTGGCCAAAACAGCTGATTTGTGTGACCTCCAGTTCTCAAATAATCCTTCATTCCGAAAGGCTTTTCTAATATTGCTTTCATTCAATTGATCAAATGAGATAATACGTAGTGGGCTTACCTAGCATAGCACCAGGCACATAATAAGTGCTCAGTAAAGTGGATTATCCCCTCCTCGTTTTAATTCCTGTCTCACGCAAAGCCACCATGTGTTGATGGGAAATGGTGAAGAGCACAAATCCTGGCGGAGCGTGTGGTGTGACGCTCCGCTGGTACTTTGCTCAGTACCCTCTGCAGTGCCACAAGCAGCCAGACCAGCTGCAGATTGAATGGCTTGTTTAAACTGTGGTAAACAAATTTTATATGTGGATTTCTTTGACAACCATCATGACCCTTTTGGGGAGGAAAACTCAACCTTAGCCAGCTAAAAATTCAAGTGAATTCAAATGTAGTCCAGGGTTCTGATTGCATAAACCAACTTTTCTGCCTGAAGTTGCAAGATGAAGGGACAAAGGATTTGCCTGCCCAGCATCAAAAACAAGACCAGCAACACTACATCTTGGGGAATCACTTAAAGCCGTCTCAACCTTGATCTTTTAAAATTGTGCACTTAATTTGGCCTTGCAGTCATTGCTTTGAGTGAACTCTTTGCTTCTGCAGGTTGTTTGTTGTTTAAATACTACACCTACCAGGTCACTCAGAAAAGAAGGGATATAGATTAGTAATGAATACATTTCTGGAGCTTGATTAGCTAATAAGGATGATTCATAATGAACTAATTCTTGTCATAAACACGACATGCAGCAGAGACTTCTTCAAGTTTCTCTGTGTTGAAATTGCACAGGTTGGCATAGATACCTCCACTTGGTGATAGGCGTAGCCAGCATTACAAGTGGATGAATTCATTTTCTTTCTCCATCCTAAGTACAACCCAATATTTTGCATATATATATATCAAAATATTGAAAAATGAAGCACAAACAAAAAACCCAATGAATTATTTACTAATGTTGATGTGTTATTTATTTATTTTATTATTTTTTTAAATGTTTATTTTTGAGAGAGAGAGACAGAGACAGAGCGTGAGCAGGGGAGGGGCAGAGAAAGGGAGACACTGAATCAGAAGCAGGCTTCAGGCTCTGATCTGTCAGCACAGAGCCTAATGCGGGGCTTGAACCCATAAACTGTGAGATCATGACCTGAGCTGAAGTCAGACGCTTAAACGACTAAGCCACCCAGGCATCCCTGTTGATGTGTCATTTAAATGAAGTTAATTTTTTTAAATGTAGACTATACCTGATGGATACTCTACACATTTTATAAATTCATGCCACTTGCAATAATAATAGCACTCAAACTGCACACATTGCAAATAACTTTAAAGTTCTTTATGTATATTTACTCACTTATTCCTTATAACAATTAAATGGGCAAGAAGTATTTTTAGTCTCATTTTACAGATTAGAAAACTGAGACTCAGAGAGCTTAAGTAATTTTCCCAAGACCAAACAGATACTAAATGATCTTATATTCAAATCCAGGCAGTTTGGTTCCATACTGCATGTTTTGAAACACCATACCACCACTTAATGGAGAGAGAGAGAGAGAGAGCTCATGGTGGAAGAAAGTTCTCAAAAAAAAGAACCATCTCAAGTCACTGTCTAAGCTTTCACTTTAAACAACTGAAAAAAGAAGAGTATAATAAACCAAAGAAGAAGAAAATAAAAAGAAAAGATCAGAAAACAATAAAGAAAATCAGCAGACTAGCTTAGGCACAAAAAAAGTTAGACAAAAGAGATTTTGGGTCTCTTTATGCCTCACACTCAAATAATTGATTTTATTTTTTGATTCATAAGTTAGAAAATTCATTTTAAGGATCTTAATGTAATTTTAGCCATTGTACTAAATCCATATCTAGTTCCTGTATTTATAAACTACTTAGGAGTTTATAGTAGGATAAGCTTGAGAGTTTCTTTTGTAGCCGGTCAATTTCACACTTAAATAAAAATCATGTGTTTTGAATATGTATTAATGTTTTGTGCACACCCATTCTTATTTCACAGTGGTTTCATGTATTGTTGAATTAATTGTTTTAGGCATAAAAATCATCAGCTTCTTCTGAAGTGAACATCTTGCCTCACAAAAGATACAGAAGAAGTACAGTGCCATTGAATTAGTCACGAATGCTTGCTCTGTTTTTCTTGCAAACTCTGCCAAACCAAAAGTGTTTCAGGGGTTTATTTTACCTTTCAATGGAAGGACCAATTCCTTGGAGGGAAATTATATTTTGCACATTACAGTTAAAAATTATGTTTATTTTATTTTATTTTTGCAGCAGGGGTATTGTGACAAAGCCATTTTCTCTTTGCAGTCACTATTTGCCAAGATCGCCTTGAAGAGTTTGCTCATTTTCCTTTCTGAGGATTCTGTTATTTCAAGTATGTTCTTTTTCTCTTTCTATTTTTCTGCCAGCTGTGCAAATTTTTAGAAAACAGCTTCAATATGAATCTTTTATGACCGTTCTTCGGTCATCTGAGTTATACCAAGCACGAAATGCAGAAGAGATACCCACTTTGGATACTGGCTAGGCTCTCGTGCACTGCACACAAAGGAAACCCAATCCTCTGACAGCTAATTAAAAAAGCATTACTTTCCACCAGGGCTGACCTCCAGCCATATAAAGGATAAAGATGGCTGTCTGTCAATCATGTTTACCTAACAAATTCTGGCACGGGATCATGATGAATGGACAGATCTAAAAAAGGACGATATTGCTCAGAACTCCTAGGTACTATTAATACCACCTTTAAAGAAGCAGAAGACCTCATCAGTAATTCGAAACCCCTGCCTCAGTGCTAGGGATACACCAGGGCTAAATTTGCCAAGGACATCAGATACCAGATACAAGAAGGCAGGAGAAACATATTTTCACATCCGCAAAGATTTTGATGTAAGTGTATTTAAGATATCCTAATGAGTTCGTGTACCCTAATTTTTTTTTAACGTTTTAAAATCACTTGGGGCTATACCAGAGACCTAACAGGAGATGGTGTTTGTTCTTCCCTATAATTATCCCCAAATCAACTAGCAGGAAGGAATCCTTGAAGTCATTTAGTCCATCCCCCTGTTTCCAGGCAGGCCAGCAAGGTCCTTTTCTTCTTTGGTCATAAAAATACTAGAAGGTGAGTCAATAATTTACTTCGCCAGAGAGCTACAGAGGCTGTACGGTTTTACAGCCAAGACATTTCTCCTTTGCCTAAGCTAAATCCTACCATTTTTAAAGCAGCATTTCATTCTGCCCTTCATTAGAAAAAAAAATCTTTACCATCAGCCGTAAAATATCCCTTCACAACTTTTCACTATGAGGACTACTTTGAAGAGAATCCCGATAGGAAAGTTCACTCAAATTTCATGCAAAGGAAGAATAGCCAGTCTAGATCCTCTCTATGGAGCAAGGGTATGGTTATCTCTGCAGGCTTTCTCTTTCATTCTCTCCCTCCCTCCCTGACCTTTGGATACTGGCTAGGAGAGAGAGCCTCCCTCCCTCCCTCCCTTTTAGTTGAGGTATAAGTGGCATGTAAAATTATGTTAACTTCACGTGTACAACATAATGATTCAATATTTGTATATACTGCAAAATGATCACCACAATAAGTCTGGTTAATATCGATCCCTATATATAGTTAACAATTTTTTTCTTGTGATGAGAGCTTTTAAGGTCTACTCTCTTAACAACTTCCAAATATGCAATACAGTGTCATTAATTCTGTTACCATGCTGTATGTTATACCCCCAGGACTTCTTTATTTTATAACTGGAAGTCTGTACTTTGAAAAATCTTCACCCATTTCACTGACTCCCCAGCCCCCTTTGTGTGGCAACCACCAATCTCTTTTCTGTTTCTGTGAATTTATTTTTAAGATTCCACATATAAATGAGATCATACAGTATTTATCTCTCTCTGAGTATTTCACTTAGCATAATGCCCTCAAATTCTACCCATGTAGTTGCAAATGGCAATATTTTTTTCTTTTATAGCCGAATAATATCTATTGTATAGATACACCAGATATACACTTTTTCTTGATCTATTCAACCATTGATAGACTCAGGTTATTTCAATAACTTGGATATTGTTAATAATGCTGCAATTCCACAGAATTTCTGACCTGTATTTTTCAACAGTCTTCAATATGTCCAGCCTATCCTTATCATTCTTGTTGAGTTTACCCTTATTTATTTCAATAGTTGTTTTGGATCACAACAAGCAAATATTGATTTTTTGTCATTAACTGTAACAATGAAAATACTACTACTACTACTACTACTACTAAAGCACAGTGTCTGGAGAGTAGAAAGTATAAATTTACTATTTAGATCGCTTTTACCTATATTTTTGGGCCCCAGCTTCATCCACGGATGGTCTGGTGGCAAACAATCATCTGACCAAGTATGTCGGTGGGACATTCTCAAGGTTCTTACCTCCTGGGGTTCTCATTATGATTTCTGAGTTTATTTTAATTATTTTGTTAACTCAGTTTGAGACTATGATGTATCATGTGTCTTTTATTCCATCTTTGTGCAGATTTTTAAAAAAAATTTCTTCCCTGAATCAGATGAGAGATCTGAAATTACCTTATTTTGCATTTACCCCAATGATTACAATTTTTTTCATTCTTTGGCCATGTTCCCTCTCCAAAACGCATATCCATTCTCCACATCTTCTTGGTAGGTTTTCTGATACATTTACAACTGTTTTCTCATTAATGTAAGTTAGTCTTGTTTATTCAAAGGCAAGAGGTAGTAGAGAGTAGTGGCTTTGGTTCACTCATTCCCTGGGACATGTTATATAACTTCTCATGCCTCAATTTATTGCCATGATGCTTATTAAAACCAGGTATAATAATAGTACTGTCTCATAGAATTGTTACGAAGATTACAAGATTACAAGATGCAGTTCTTAGGGCAATTTCTAATAACATAACAGGCACTATACATATAGTTATTATCGAGAGCTAACCATCCACTTAATGTTGCAACAGTATTATTGGAAAGTCCAAGCAATTGATAAAAAACCAAAATTCTCTGAAGACAGTTTCTGAGTTTCTGTTCAGCTGCTTTTGTCATATGTGCATCTATTTTTCTCCCCTTCTGGTTGATAATATTCTAGCATAATCAGTTTTCTTTGTCCAGGTACCCTCACAGGTGTATACTTCTTCATAATTTGCGAAACTACATTTTTGCAGTTACTTCAATACATGTGTATGACATACTTAGATAATTGTTTTCAGAGTCAACTTACCATACCAGCATTCTTCAGATTTGTTAGATGTGCAAATCTATGAAAAACACTAGCAGGCGAATTTGTTTATTGGTTTCCTTCTTCACATTCAAATTTTATCCTTATAAATTTGGGTGATGAGTTTTAATAGATTTTAAGCATTTTGTCTATAATTTTGATGGCCATGACTTGTTCCATGTCATCGTTCTTTAATTGGAGAATGAATGAGGACCAAACTTTTGTTTTCCCCAATTGTTAATAAGAGACTAAGTTGGGAATATCTACATATCCTGATAAGGTTATAGCTTTTTTTTTTATTTTACACGTCCAAAAATGTATTATTTTATTGTGCAGGAAAAAGAAATGAGGAAATTGGGGACTTCAACTTAGCTATATGAAGTCAGTGTCATCTTAGGGCTGTGTGTGTGTTTGAGATTTCCTTGCTGTTCCTAAGGAAGAAAAGAGAATTTAGATAATTTATGACATGCTAATGATGCCTAGTTGAAATATATCTGTAACTTATACTGTTTAATAGTGGTGAGAAGTTTAATTTGCCTTCTTCTTTACCTATGTTATTAAAGAAAAGAATATTTGAGTAGAGAGAAAGTGAAACACGAAGCAAGGAATATTATGTGGCTCCTTCTTTTTATTTGCTTTCCATGAGCTTTAACCTAAAATTCCTGTAAATGTCTGTCCTCATAATGGCTTTTGGCACTGTTAATTTTGGGTAACTTAATAAAGAATTGAATACAAGAAATAAGTGTAGGAGATTTGGACGGAGCAGACAAATTTCTGTAATCAGTCATGAAATTTACAACAGATACTAAAAAGAGAAGTAATTTTAAGAGAAAGGATCTAGGATGGCATAATGTCATCATAGGAAAAAACTCCAAATGGCATTTAGTCCTAGCGTACTCCAGAGGTGCAACTGATATTCCATAATTCATTTACACTATAATACACTATAATATTATGTCAAAGGGTTATACAAATTGAGGCATTAATGAATGTAATTTAAAGTATTTGACCTCAGGGCATCTGGGTGGCTCAGTTGGCTAAGCATCTGACTCTTGATCTCATTTCAGGTCTTGGTCTCAAGGTTGTGAGTTTAAGCCCTGTGTTGGGCTCTGTGCTGGGCATGAAGCTTACTTGAAAATAATAAATAAAAGATTTTTTAAAATAAAATATTTGACCTCAAAGGAAAGTCACTCCCTTGAGACTGATAAGAAGTGTAGCTGTCTCCTACCTAAAACTTCATGATAGAACCTATTTAACTTCAGAATTACCATGGTACAAGAAATTTTGAAGTGCTCAATTAGTGACTCATAGACTTCAAAATCCAGAAAGTTACTTCCCATACCGTATTGCTCCTGCATGATATCGTTTTGAAGGGGTTGGGGAAAGAGTAGACCAGTTCTCCAGGGTGAACTTTCAAGAAGGAGAAATAAAGTATGGTACAAAGTAAACTGAATATTAGACAATCCATGAAGTGGCCAAATAGACATCTGTAGTGCATTATATGAAAAATGTTAAATGAATATTTCAGTTGAGGCATCAAGACAATCAATACCACAATTCAAAGAGACCCATGAGAGCATGAAATATGCTCTCCTTCTTTAGTTTCACAGAAAGTTCCTAACATTTAGAGAAGTAGCTAGAATAGTGTAATGAATCCTTAGTATCTATCACTTGGCTTCAGCATGTGGCCAGCTTTGTTTCGTACCTATCCTCACTCCCTCTATTAATACATTATTTTGAAACACATCCCAGACATTGTATTAGTTCATCTACGAATACCTTAGTGTATATTCTCAACAGATAAGGACTCGTTGTTTAACATATTGTACCACTATCCCTCTAAAAAATTAAACTATATTTTCTTAGTTTCACCAAAATCCAGCCAATGTTTACACTTCTTTGACTTTCACATTTTTTATAGGTAGTATATTTGAATTAGAGACCAAAGTTCATGGGTCATATTTGGTTGATATATCTCTTCAGTCTCTTTTACTATATGGGTTTTCCTGTCTTTTATTTCCCCTTCTTATAATTATTTGTTGAAAAAACTGGGATGTTTGTCTTGTAGTTTCCCACATTGTGGATTTTGTTGATTGCATCCTTGTTTAATTAAAGTTCATCTGTTCTCCTTGTAAACAGACAATAAAGTGTAAAGGCTAGAAACACACCACATTTTCAAAGAGAATGGTAAGGAACTGATCCTATTAACCCTTCACTCACAAGAGAGTGGAAAGAGTAAGGGTTGGAGATAAGAACATGTTTGAAGACAGGAGTTAGTCTGTTATGAGTCTTTTTTACCTCAGATCAAGAGGAAAGGGCCTTAATGAGACTGCTCTGAGATCTTAATAAGACCTTTGCATTTAGTCAGTGTTTGGATCTTGCCTAAAAACCTAAAAGGTCAATAACAGAAGGAGTAGCTTCTTTGATGTGGAGCCAAGAAGAGCTGACTGGGTTGAAATTTGCACTCTTGAAGTTTGTCAGACTAGTGGATGTGTGAGATCATCTTGTGAGGTCATAAATGTGAAAGAGTGGCATGGTATTAGTTTAGATTTCAACAAGAAGTCTACTAGAAAGAGGTCTTTGGTGCCTCTGGGAAGAAGGAGCAAGAGATTGGCCAGAATATAATGAATTTGCCCTTGATAAAGGAACTTGAAGAAGAGATATGAAGCCATTGATGTGCTATCATTTTTAGTTCTCTCAAGGACTGATAAAACTTCCAAGAAGTTGGAGTCAAGATCCTGCCTTCGGTCTATTCCACTGTTCAACTAAGAGGACAGTTTGATTGGAGAAGCCAAGTTGATGTCTTGTGATGGGAGTACATTGGAAGAAAGACTAAATTTACAAGATAGACACAATTGTTGCTTAAATGCTTTCAATACAATCCAAGTCATGCTGATACCTGATGTTCATTCTTTGGCCCACCCTCCCCTGATTCTGGAATACAATATCCAATATGGGCAGGAACTCTTACATATATCACCAGCCCCTATTACAATTGTGCCTGGCAGGAATAGTTGCTCAGGAAATATTTGTTAACTAGCTTACTATAACCTCTCTTTATGTCTGAATTAAATTTTAAATATCGATATCACTTCAGTGGTGTTTTGCAAAATTTACATAACAAACTATTAAATTGATCTGTTTTGCATTCTTTGGAAGAAAAGGATATCAAATTTCTTAAGCAAAATTTTCTTTTATTTAATCTTATCTATGTGTTTGCTTCGGCAGCACATATACTAATCTTATCTACTCTAAGACCTAAATTTTAGAATTTCAGAAATTGTAAAGAACTAAATCAATCCTCTTATTTTACAACCGAAATACTCAGAGAGGGTAAGTATCTTATTTAAAGAAATAGAAAAATCCATTAGAAAATGTTTTTTTCATCAAATGAATTATTTGCTATTTCTTCCAATTATGTTAAATTTGCTCTATTAATTAGGGGCACCTGGGTGGCTCAGTTGGTTAAGATCTGACTCTTGGTTTCAGCTCAGGTCATGATCTCACGGTTTGTGAGTTCAGCCCCACATTGGGCTCTGTGCTGACAGTGCTTGGGATTCTCTCCCTCTCTCTCTCTCTGCCCCCCTCCCTCTGCTCGATCTGTCTCTCCCTCTCTCAAAATAAATAAATAAGTAAATAAATAAACAAACTTAAAAAGATTTTTAAAAATTTTGTTCTATTAGATTTTAAGAGTGCTGTTGCTGCACTAATTTATGCTTCTACGTATATCTCCACAGCTTGTATCCTAGTGCCGGACACATATGCAGTCTTCAAAAAATACAAGTTATTGGGACGCCTGGGTGACTTAGTCGGTTAAGCGTCCGACTTTCGCTTAGGTCATGATCTCGCAGTTTGTGGGTTCGAGCCCCGCATCAGGCTCTGTGCTCACTGCCAGCTCAGAGCCTGGAGCCTGTTTCAGAGTCTGTGTCTCCCTCTCTCTCTGACCCTCCCCTGCTCATGCTGTCTCTCTTCTAGAAATAAATAAATAAATAAAATATATTAAAAAAATTAAAAACAAAAACAAAAACAAAAAAACAAAAAATACAAGTTACTTAATTGAGCTATTGGAGTATCAGAATGTCCCTCAAAATAATATCAAGAAAAATTACATTACAAAAAATGTGATTTATTCAAGGCCCATCTTTTGACATTTAAGTATTATACAATGATAATTATTTTAAGGGTAATAGCATTTTATACTCAGAACTGACTTAACATAAGTGTGTAAAGACAAAGTGTTAAAAAAAAAAACATTTACCCAGAGTTTTGTTTGGTGTTTTAGCCAAGTGTTTCCCATTTTAAGAAGTAAGGGGAAATAAAGGAAATAAGCAAATTGGGAAAAATATTTTTATTAAAAGGTGCATAAACAGCAAAAGGTCTAAGTGATTCTCTTCACTACAGATGTAGTGAAAAGGACACATGGCACAGACTTGACTTTAGACCTAGACTATCAGGAACTAGCTACATGTTGGGCTTAATGCAACTTTATGTGTTTTTATTTTCTCACCCCTACTATTTCTATACAGAGCTCAGTGAGTAAAATACAATAAAAGTAAAAGCACTTAAAAAAAAGTTCCATGTTTTTATTTAAATTCTAGTTAGTTAACATAGAGTGTAATATTGGTTTCAAGAGCAGAATTTAGTGATTCATCACTTATATCACTTACACCCAGTGCTTATCACAAGTGCCCTTCATAGGGCACATCAAAACCAGGACCCATTTGGCCCATTTCCTGGCCCATCTCCCCTCCAGCAACCCTCAGTTTGTTCTCTATAGTTTAAGAATATATTTTATGGTTTGCCTCCCTCTCTCTCTGTCTTTCTTCCCCCTATGTTCATTTTGTTTCTTCAATTCCAAGTATGAGTGAAATTACATAGTATTTGTCTTTCTCTGACATATTTCCCCTAGCATAATATACTCTAGTTCCATCCACGTCATTGCAACTGGCAAGATTTCATTCTTTTTTCTAATGGCTGAGTAATATTCCATTGTGTATATATACTACATCTCCTTTATCCATTCATTGATGGGCATTTGGGCTCTTCTTATAGTTTTGTTATTGTTGATAATCCTGCTACAAACATTGGGGTGCATGTACCCCTTTGAATCAGTATTTTTGTATCCTTTGGGTAAATACCTAGTATGGCAATTGCTGAGTCATAGGATAGTTCTAAAAAGTTCAACTTTTTGAGGAACCTTGATACTGTTTTCCAGAATGGCTAGTAAACGCACTTTTGAAATGATAAAAGTCTATTGATATGGAAGGCTCTATGTGACCACATGGACTTCTCTGTGCTTAGCAGCAGAAAAAACAGTCATGCTTCTCCCTTATTTAGAATCACAGATCCCAGACAGAAAAGGACATTTAGAGTCTCTCTCTATGCTAAAATGTCTTTGGCAGCATATTTCCTAAAGTTGAAATGTATACCACTGAAGTGGAACTTGAGGTAACTTTAGATGGTACATGAATGAACATTTTTAGTTATTTAAAACACTTACTTAAACTGCTAATTTAAAGTGTTTTAGGGGGAACAAAATGCCAAGACATTAAGCCTTTTCTATGACAGATATCATTGCTTTTTCTTTCAACAAATTATCCAGGTGAAAAAGTTACCCTTTTAATGTGAAAAAAAATTAAGACATAGAATATAAATGCGGTGAATTAATGATATAAATTTTTAAATGACTAATGCTTGGGGAATACTTTTCTTCAACCATCTATGAAGAATAGTGGTCAATTGGCCTCCGCTAGACAAATCCAGAAATGGAAAATTCACAGCCAGATTAGAAAGTTTGCTCTGTTTTTGCAAATCTTTGAACATCTCAAAATCTTGCACCTATCTGTGGAAAATCCATTTCGTTGTAGCATCCAATATTTGATGTCAGTTATGCAAATTGAGGACTCCCAGAGCAAGTTTAATTGTTCTTCCTCCCTGCAGTCTGTGTTTCTCTACCCCACTGCCTATGTAATATGTCCATAACTGAAGAAGGCGGCAGATCTGGGCTTTAATAATAGAGGCTGGTGAAACTATCATTGTTTCAGATTCCTAATTCTCTCCAGGACTTTAAACATATACGGATTCTGGCCAGTTTTACATGGTCTAATAATTTACTTTTCAACTTTAACAATGTCATCAAACCTGGGAGCAATGTGTTCATACGCTTTGAATTTTGCTACCCTTAGATAATTGTGAATCTGTTTCTGGGGGAGAAAGGGCCATTCCCAACTTTAAAATGGTATATCTGTGAGATATTTTTACCTCTTTAAAATTACAGTTTGCTGTTTACTGAAGGCAAAGAGGCCTTGCTGTTTACTGAAGGCAAAGAGGCCTTGAGTATTCCCACCTCTCATAGTCTTCTAAACTTAGTTTACATTGGAACGTCTGTTTTCAGGCTATAGCTGCTATCATTTCTTTGGGAGATGTCAATTACAGTAGGGGAAAAAAAGAGTTGGTTTAACTTATACATTAGCATATTTTACTCCAAACCACTTCCTTGGACTGAGGCTTCTGAGATTTCATGAATGTAACAGCTAGCATTTTTTTCCATGTGTGCAAAGGAGCAAGAAAAGAAAATGCAAAGGCACAAAACCACGCCAGGACACCATACTTGTCAGAAAACTGCTTTTGTCTATTTCATTGTCCAGTTGAGCGGAGCAGCTTGATTGGAGGAACAGAGTTGATGTCCCACGTGTGGCTTGAGCACATGGAAAGAAAGACATAAATTGCAAGAAATGGAATTAAGTAATTTACTTATTAACTATTCACCCAGGCCCACAACATCATTATAATTCTGCCAATCCTCTGCAATCCTGACGGAAGGTGAGCTGAATAACTTCCCAAAGCAAGCTCACAAGCCATGAGGGATTTCAAAGGCCATCCATCTCTTGTGAGTGTTTCCAGTGAAAGTGAGATTTGCTTCTGGGAATATTATTTTAAAAGGAAAATCTTACTGCTCTGATTGGGATTTTTACTAATGACCACCAGAGCAAGAAAGTGTATAATGATACCCTCGTGACTGAAGTGAACTTCTGCTGCATGCTAGCATCCCAGCAACAGAGTCTGGTTGCGATGGAAGATGAATTGAGATTAAAAAGGATAATGGAGAAAGGGGGCTGAGAAAGTGACTTGGCTAAAGGAACTGGATATCGAAAATGAGTAGCAAGTGCTTAACCAAGTAGTGTACCAAAAGAGGAATGAACTTGATCTTACTTTCTCACAGATGCTGGTACTATAGGTTAGTTAATTTAATGAATGAAGCAGATCAAGGGAATGGGTGATTTATTAAAGTCAGTCAAACAATGACACCGTAAATCTGGGAGTGATCAATGCATTTATAGTGCACCCTCACATACATCTGTCAGGATACATTTTCATGGCTTCCAGTATATGTGACTTCTCTTCCGTCTACACTCCCTTTGGCTCGATCCATTCCAGCTTCACTGTCTTCTTTGCTGTTCCCTGAGCATGCCAAGTGTGCTCCCACAGTAAGTTCTTGCACATAGTATCATTTTTGTGATGCTTTCCTTGAACCACTCTACTTTAAACTCATATTCTCCTTTATTCAGTAAACATTAGTTCTTTTCTTTGCTTTCTTTTTCTCCATAGCACTTGCCACATTCTGATATGCTATATGTTTTGCTCATTTATTATATTTATCTTCACACTAAAATGTAATCCTTCCATGACGGCAAATATTTTTGTATGCTTTGTTCACTGCTATAGTTCCAGGACCCAAAAAAGTACCTTCAACATAGTAAATGCTCAAATATTTGTTGAATTTTCATTTAAATACTCCTGTTACTTGTGTTTCTTTGCCTCTAAATCATTTCTCCCCTTCTCAGCTTTCTGTTACCTTAAAACTGAGGTTAATCCATGACTGCAGTTTGTTCATGGATTCTATTCTTTCTACAAACTTTCTCTAGGCTTCCATTTAGATTTGCTTTGGTTTCCTACAACTTGAATCCCTTCATACTTTATAGCTCTAATTACTGAAACAGACTATTCAAAATTAATTCCTATTGGGTCACTTATTTTTTTCTTTGCAGGAGGCAACTGGTCACCCTATAAATCAACTTCTTGGGTTCAACATTAAAATCCCTCAGCTGTGGCTCAGAACTCAAACCAGGGTTACCCAGGGCTATCTGCCCTCTCTCCCTTGGGTGAGGCAGACACCTAATCTATACAGGTGTTAAAATTATTGGCTATTGGCTTTGTAAGATCTGGAAATGTGTTCAGAATTGGATATCAACTGTTTTCAAAATGTATTCATTTGCATTATCTTTTTTGAACATACTTCTAGTTAATTCTCTTTTTAAAAAATGTCCTTTATCTCCTGTAATATCCAGCCATTCTGGCTAGAGAGCTCAGTCTCTATAAATGATTACTATCCCTAGTCAATTTTATTTCTGAAAGATTTTGAATATGTGTCTTCCTCTGAATTCCCACATATGCTTCCTTAGTTATATTTCTCCAGACATAACTTCTCATTTCAATAAATATCACAAACGTACCAGAATGTCTTTTAAAAATAGTGTTGCAAGCAGGTCTTTTTTCTCTTCAAATTCCTTCCAGGATCCTAGGTAGTTCAGTAAGATAAGAAATAGAGATTAAACGTTAAAATGTCTTTAAAAAGAAGCAAAAGGTAGATCACATGATTGTGCAGATAGAAGCCAGGAGAATAGACTCCATTAGAATATCTGCAAATTATCTAATAGAATCAAAAGTAAATTTAACAAAGTTATAAGGTACAGGTAAATATACAAAAATCAATTATTTTCATTTTTTAAATTTATTTGTAATTTTTGAGAGAGAGAGAGAGAGAGAGCATGAGCAGAGGAGGGTCAGAAAGAGAAGGAGACACAGAATCTGAAGCAGGCTCCAGACTCAGCTGTCAGCACAAAGCCCAAAGCAGGGCTTGAACTCATGAATCTTTAGATCATGGCTTGAGCCAAAGTCGGACGCCCAACCAACTGAGTCACCCAGGCGCCACCCCCAAATCAATTATTTTAATTTACTAGCAACAAGCAATGGAAAAACTATGAAATAAAATAATTCCATTAATATTAGAATCAACAATGAACTGTTTAAGAATATAATTAAAGATGTGTAATATTTCTAGACTAAAAATTATAAAATGTACTAGTGGATGTTAAACAAATGTTTATTAAATTAACACCAAACACTGATGTCTAGAAAATATTCTCCAGTCACTTCTGGAGGTGTTATATGTACTTACCCCAAAGCAGAAACGCAAAAAGTGTTGTCAACTTACTTGGAAATACAAATGTGCTTTGGTCATCTTCAGCAAAATAGATTCTTATACTCTTGTGGGGATTGTAAATAAGTTTAAAAATATCTTAGTGACAGTCTGCACATTAGAGTTTCTTTGATTTTGTCTCCATGAATAGTAAATGCCTCGAGAAAGAAAGCTAAGGCTTGTGCACATTTCTATATGTTTGAATACATGCGTTTGTTGTGGAAAGAAACAAGCAGCAGATTCAAAGAATTGGTTCTATTTCTGGTAACCTACTGGCTTCATCAACAGTACTTGAATAAATGCATTTTGGTCAAATGACAAAATTATCAAATTTAAATACAATTTTTAAAAGGTGCATGACAGAAGATTTATTTGTTTGCAGTTTCCTTGAATGGGGCCTTGTCAAGCACTTGGTTGGGTTCCACATCGCTGAACGTTCGCCCTTGATTGTGACTGCCCTCCACAAATACAGGAGAGTAGCCAGTTTTAGCGCATGATACTCAGGGTTCATTTAGGGTTCTGACGGCCGGGTGCAAAAATACATAGATTTGTTGTTGGTAGTTGAATATCTTCACTGGCGTTTTTCTAGATGTTTTATAACTATATGAAATTATATCTTGGGTATTAAATTGTTGGTAAAACATCTCCTATTTTGAAGGAACTAATTAGGTCTAAATGACTAATTCCCAGTTGCAGAGTCATGAACACAAAATATGATTCATGGAAGTAGGCATGACTTCACATCCAGGACATGGTAACGTTTTATTTGTGTGCATTTAAGGAAGACAGGGGCAGAAGTTCATTTGCTGCACCTGTTACAAAAAGTTGTGCAGGCAAGTAATAGTCTGGAATCATCCGTACATCATGCCCAGTGGCACTTCAAGAATGACTGCATAAGCCAGCCACATGCTGGCAAACCTGCTTCTTCAGGGTTACCATGACTCACAGTTTATACAGAGCAGGAAGAAACTGAAGGAAGAGACTCAAAACCTTCACTAGAATCAGGGTTTAAAAAAGGAAGCTGTTGAGCTGGGGGTAGTGAACATATTTTCCTCACAGATTTATAATAAATGAGATGTTTGTACTTGTTCGTCTAAGACATTATTGTCATTGGTTAAGCTTTTGAATTTGAATCAGGGGTTACTTGAATCCCACACATTAAAAAAAAAAAACACTGGTATTTTCTAAGAAATTCAATATGTAGGGTTTTAAACCAATCTTTGATATCTAGTGTGTTGTAAGTTTCATTAGCTCATCTCTTTACAAAAGAAAACATACGGGGTACCTGGGCTCAACTGGTTGAACATCCTACTTCAGTTCAGATCATGATCTCACAGTCCGTGGGTTCAAGCCTCGCATTGGTCTCTGTGCTGACAGCTCAGAGCTGGAGCCTGCTTCGGATTCTGTGTCTCTTCCCCTCTCTTTCTTCTCTCCCGCTCATGCTCTCTCTCTCTCTCTCTCTCTCTGTCTCTCTCTCTCTCAAAAATAAATGAACATTAGGGGCGCCTGGGTGGCTCAGTCAGTTAAGGGTCTGACTTCGGCTCAGGTCATGATCTCACGGTTCATGTGTTCGAGTCCCAGGTCGCGCTCTGTGCTGACAGCTAGCTCGGGGCCTGGAGCCTGCTTCACATTCTGTGTCTTCCTCCTCTGCTGACCCTCCTCTTTCTGACCCTCCTCTGCTCATGCTGTCTTTCTCTCTCACAGATATTAAAACAAACGAACAAACAAAACAAAAACAACCCCTCCTCAAAATCCTAAAATAAATAAACATTAAAAAATTTTTAAAAAGGAAGAAAATATAGAACAGACAAGCTTTGTTTACTGAGACTGCTATATATGTGGTAGTATTGCTGAGCTGAGATCCATATGCTTAGAGCACATTTACAGAAATGTAGAGGTTATAGAGACTATGTCATTCTAGGATGCAGGCTGCAGTGACTGTCGGTTTTGTTTTGCTTTATTTTATTTCACTGCCCAGCACTCATTTTCCTTGAAGCCATCATTTCTGTTTTTTTTAACTACATGTTTTTAATTGAGTTGTAATTGGTATATAACGTTGCATTAGTTTTACTTGTACAGCATAATGATTTGATGTGTATATATTGCAAAATGATCACCACAATAAAGTTAGTTAACATGCATCATCACGCAGAGGCATAATTTTTTCTTATGGTGAGCACTTAAGATCTAGTCTTTCAGCAACTTTTAAATATACAATACTGTATTGTTCACTGTAGTCACCATGTTGAGCACCATGTCTCTGTGAATTCTTTATCTTATTTTTGGAATTTTGTATCTTTTGACCATTTGTACCTATTTCCCTTCCTTTCCTTTCCTTCTTTAAATGTTTTATTATTTATTTATTTATTTATTTATTTATTTATTTATTTATTTATTTATTTCTAGGAGAGAGAGAGAGAGACAGCGTGAGCAGGGGAGGGTCAGAGAGAGAGGGAGTCACAGACTCTGAAACAGGCTCCAGGCTCTGAGCTGGGAGTCAGCACAGAGCCCGACGCGGGGCTCGAACCCACAAACCGCGAGATCATGACCTAAGCGAAAGTTGGACGCTTAACCGACTAAGCCACCCAAGCGCCCCCCTTTCCTTCTTTAAAATAACATCCTTACTGTCATTATCCGAGGCCTGATGGCTTCTGGCCAAAGACAAATCCAGGCCAATCAGATGCTCTGTTTTAGGATTTTAATCTTGAGTAGAAGAACAGGCAGATCAAAATGGTTAGGTTTCTTCCTTCCTGTTGGTGAGGTCCTCTCTATCCTTGCTTGGCTATGAGACTACAGTGGTCGTTCTTGCTTCTTAGCTTTGGGAGCTGACTTGCTTCCTTTGTATGCTGAAGCCTTACTCTTTATCCTCTGATAAACTGTGGACCCTAATGTCCTTCTTGATATCCTTCCAATAAATTCTATGCCTGTAGCTTCCAACGGAAGAGATTTCACTGATATATTTCTCATAATTTCATTTTTACAGTTCCATGTAGATTAGTTGCAGGATGCAGATAATCATAATGCAAATGACATTGTGAATAAAAAACAAATCATTCATAAATATTTTACATTTATTGTTAATAACAGAGTGTAATTATCTCACAATTATTGAAACAAACAGGTGTAAGAACACTGGTTTTGAAAAATGCTGATATTTAGCCTTAAAAGCTATTGTGTGATGGCAACCCATCTCTTGTTAGCTTTGAGTAGAGATGGTCTCTGGGATGCTTTATAGGTCTGGGGCTCCAGGAATTCGATGACAACATAATGATACCATTGGTAGGAACCTGCTGGACTTGTGGGAATTCTCCTGGAGGATACTTTGTCTAAGCTGAAGTGGGAATGGAGGGTGTGTGTGTGGGAAACGCAAGAGGAAGGATATGATCGAAAGAGGTAGAAACAGAATAAACAGCTTTCTCGTGCAACTTTGTGACTTCTGCCCTAAGTCACACTTCTGGGTTTTCCAACAGTGGCAATATACTATATATAAAGGTTATTCACAATTTCTTTCAAAATTATAGCCCCTATATAAGAGAACTACCTCACTGATGGAACCCAATCTGTATACCAATGGCTACACTGTCATGTTCACTGCTGATTGGACCAAGTGATGGGCAGCTAACACTGGGGCAACCAATCCAGTGGCCTATAGAGATGGTCTGCTAAGTCTGCTTAAACAAGCAATAATGGTCATTAGCAAGGACAAGTCTTCCTTTCCCTTGAGGTTATAAATAGGGAAAATTATGAAGAGAGTTAAAGAGAATGGCAAAGAGAATGCATTTGTTAGCAGGGTCGTGAAAAGTTAAAGTTCTGAATAAGCTGTAATTAGAAATGAGTAGAAACCATGAAGTTAAAAAAAAATAGGTGAAATTAACCAAAAGACTTCTATTTCTGGCAACACGATAGGTTAGAGGACCTGAAAAACCTTTTGTAACACTTGGAAATACTGCATACGGTACAATAAATATCAATTTATTAAATTGTCTTAAATGACTATAGAAAGTGGATATTACTACTTAAAAAAAATTAGTTGCATAGATTTTGGCTACTAGACCCTACAGAAAGGATACATTCAAATCTCAGAATCACAGACCAGAAGGCTCATGGATGCAAATAATCAAGGAGACTTTTAACCTGGTGACCCCAGGACAAGACAGGCAAACTCCCTGTACTGGCAAGCGGTGTGTTCCTGGTCTACCATTTCATTAAAACTGCAGTCCTGACTTTAGGCAAAATACTCAGGATTTCTGTCTCAAGATAACTCAAAGCTTAATATTCTATTTCTTTTTTTTTAATGTTTTTTATTTATTTCTAGGAGAGAGAGAGAGAGAGACAGTGTGAGCAGGGGAGGGTCAGAGAGAGAGGGAGTGACAGACTCCGAAACAGGCTCCAGGCTCTGAGCTGGCAGTCAACACAGAGCCCTATGCGAGGTCTGAACCCACGAACTGCGAGATCATAACCTAAGCGAAAGTCGGACGCTTAACCGACTAAGCCACCCAGGCGCCCCTTAATATTCTATTTCTAAGGACATATAAAAGCAAAATCTTTGGCCATAAGCTTGGCAAATACCCCAAGCTCCTACATGACCTCTCTGTTTACTGCTATGGTGTTCATTTTCCTTTTGGGTTCTAGCTTCGAGAACTTGTTTTTCATAAACATATATATAGATGGATATAGATATGCGTATATACATGCATGTGTATGTGTGTAGATATTTATATGCATGGATGCATGCTTGAAAGCTCAGTTAGGCATTTAAATTGATAAATTATTATAGCCTATAATAGTGTAAACATAACACACCTCCAGAGGAAGACACATTTTTAATATTTTCTGAACATTATAATCTGCATTATACACGTATTTGAAGAAACAATCTGCTGTAAAGGGAATGGGCAGATTGTAATAAACGTCAAGATTAGGCCTATAAGAAATTTGGATAATAAAATTTTTAAGCAAAGACTCTATGTGTTTTTAAATAAATACCAAAATATAAGAGAGGATATGAAACTTGAGGTCAGAATCGGACTTTCTCCAAAAAGCCTAGGCATATCGTATAGAAATGTTAGGAGTTTTGAAAAGGTCTTGTTGTTAAGCAATGGTCTAGAAGTAGCTATAAAAAAGGGGAAAGAGGAAAATGCAGACAATGCTTTTGTTTCATTTTATAGTCACAGTGCAGGAAAATGAACAGCCCTCACTTTAAAAGCCTGAAGGCAAGAGCAAGCTTTAGTGTAAGACAAGATGGTCATGTGAGTGTATTTTGAAGAATGCAGTGAAGAACTTATTTTAATGGGGAAATGTTTCAAAAGGCATATTGAAAAGAATTAAGGCAAATGTTAATAGAAGGAAAAATAGCTTGGAATGTAAGCGCAGAGTCATATGCAAATAATAGCACTGGAAAGTATTTAATTAGCTAGAGAGATTTGTATTTTGTCTGAGGGTTCAGAACAGCCAGTTGAGAGAATGAATGCTGTTTGCCCTTGAAGTGATACGTTTACATCCAAAGTCTCAAGTAGTGTCTAAAGATGTTAGCATGAGATCTTTTCTGTTAAAACAAGGCCATAGTGTTTTGAAAAGAAAATTCCTCACATGGAGCTATAAAAACACATAAAAATGATGATACAATGCGGGGGTTTCTGGTAAGCACTTTTCACGTGATATCTCATTTAATCTTCACTTCAAACCCAAAATATAGAGAGTACTACCACTATGTACCTGTGAGAAAATTGAGACTAAGACACTTTATGTAATTTGGCTAATATTGTACCCGTAAGTTGGGGACATTACATTTGTGCTGTTTCAAAATATGAAAGGGAATTAGCTAGTCAGAGAAGTAAAGGAAGAGTAATCCATATGTATACCATATGTATGAAAGTACAGAGTAAAAAAAATATTGTGTCTGAAAACTGATATGGCTAGAGAAAAGGATCTCTTAGGAAAGTTAACAGAAGGTAAGGAAGACACTTAGTCAGGAATCAATGCATGTCAAGAGTCATGTGCTGAGCTGAATTTTTTCTTAATAAGCGACAAAGCTCCCTATAAAGAGAAGGGCTATAACTTGATTTTCAGTTCAGGGAGATCAGTCTTGTGCTAACATGGTGGATAGGACTGTCAGGGATAGATGGGAAGCCAAGAAACCAGCCAGGGTTGCAAAAATCTAGGATAAGCATTTCGCTCAGTAGAATCCAAGATATCCCGTAATCAGTTGTGTGTGTGCGTATGTGTGCGTGCGCACGCGCACATTGTTGCGAGCTGGGGAAAGGAACTGAGCGGTGACTGAGAAGCGTAGATAGCGATTCCATACAATGAGACAGAGAATGAAAATTCAGCTTTGACTTAATTGAATTTGTGTTTTCCCTTGGGATATTAAAATGTAGATGTGGATTCTAAGGCCTCAAACTTTGTTGTGTGTAACACCAACAAAAATAACCCAATTTTCTACAACATATTGTATTAGTTATCTATTGCAGAGTAACAAATTACCCCCAAACTGAGCTTATTGAGGTTCGTTCCATTAGACAAAAGCCCTATTGTATTGATTGAGCAGTGTTGTGAGATAATGCCTTAGCTCTTTATGAAGCCTCAGGAGATTTTATGGTCACATCTTCAGCTCAATCTCATGTATTTCCGATAGTTTCCTGGCTTTGATCTTTGCCCAGAAGCCACTTCTTAGGGTTGGCCCTTTGGAATATTCAACTTAAACAGTTCTTGGCTCCTTTTGGTGAACAGTCCTTCCTTTAGCTTTTCTGTCTCTTCTATCATTGTAATATAAGCATCGGAATGAAATAAGGCAGCGCACTGCCTGGCAATCTCCTTAGTTACTTGAGAGGATAGTTGACCAGAGGACTTTGCATTCTTTTAGTGGCCCAGAATGGCCAGTTGTCATTTGCACTCCAAACGACATGCTTCTATCTGAGGTTCCAACTGATGTACCTCATTAATTGGTATATTCTCTACTTTCCACGTTACCACAGGTGGCAGTGTTGTTAAACTGTCTGCCAGTACTTAAGTATCTCCTTTCCTCCAGTTTCCAATAACATTCTCCCTACTTTTCTTTAAGCCTTCTCTGGCAGTGTTCTCAAAGGCCATTAGGATTCTGCTAACAATATCTTCAAAGCCCATTAGATTTTCCCTAATACTCTTCTTAGAGTTCTTCCAGCTTCTGCCCACTGCCGATTATCAAGTTTTCTCTATGTTTTAGGTTTTTCTTATGTTAGCACCCCATGCCCAGTTACTGAAATCTGTAGTAGTATTCACCTGCTATGAAATAAGTTACCCCAAATTTGGCAATTTAAAACAATAAATGTTTATTATTGACAGCATTTCTGTATGTCAAGAAATTGGCAGCAGCTTTGCTGGGTGGTCTTTACCCTGGGTCTGTTATGAATCAAGATCTCAGCCAGGGCTGTAAGTCGTCTGAATGATGGAAGGAGATTAAAGGATTTGATTCCAAGATGGCTGACTTGCATCACTGGCAAGTTGATGCTAACTGTGGTCACATAGACTTCTCCGTAGGACTTCAGTGTTCTGACATCATAGCACCTGACTTTACTAGAATGAGTGATCCAAGAGAGTAGAGTAGAAGTTGTAATGTCTTTGATGACCTCGCTTTGAAAGTCATCTTCTGCCACCTCCACGACATTCTTCTTGTTACACAGTCTGCCCTGTTCAGTGTGGAGAAGCATTATACAAGGACACAAATACTTGTAGTGGGAATCATTGGGGTCTACCTTGGAGGCTACTACAATAATTGAAACTCATTGCATCTCCCTATTTTTCTAGTCTTTGTCAACTCAAGGTTTTTCTTTTCCTTTCTCTTTGTGAAATTGCTGGTATTTGAACATTTTTGGCCATCTATCCATATCAATTCCTGACTTGTCACATCCATAAAGTCGTGTCTATAAAGTTTCCCTTGTTGGGAGAGCATGATCTGGTACCAACTGTTACCATCTACTGACAAATATATGTCTCTTATCCTTAATTACTGTGATTCCTCAATCAAATGATTCCTGGACCCATCAGGTGATGGTCTTTGTTGTAGTACTGCTGAGTTCTACTTATTTTGGCTCAGGACTTCTTTAAATTCTTCTGCTGTATGTGAGCTGCTTCCTCATTTTTAAGAAAGACACAGAAGTCTTTCAAGTTCAAGGATGTAAGAAACTCAGCAGGTCTCTTTCATCCTAGATATGTTGGATGCAGGGGAAACAATATGAGGCTGAACACATATCCTACTGTATTAGTCAAGGTACTGGCAGGAAACAGCTGGTACACTAAAAATACTACTTTGAAGAGATTGATACAATCAGAATTTATAAAGTTGTGGGCAGGTTTGGGTAAAGCTACAAAGAATATGTAGGAACCCAAGGCTAAGAACAGTGGCAGTGAAAGCTATTGCTGAGCTAGACCTGAGAGATAGAGAGAACAATTATAGGAACCTGGAGAAGGCCTCATGAGAAGCATTGCATCTGTGTGTCTCATATAGAAGGCAGTCAATCCACAATGACAGGGAAGAGAAGGAGCCTGTGGAATAAGTACCCCATGTAACTCGCTTTTTTCCCTTCTCTTAGTTCCTTCATAAGTTTAAACCCATTAGGAGCTGAAGGGAAGGAGATACATGGATTCTATCCATTCTGCTTTGAGACAGCCTCCTGGAACAAGCTCAGGTGGAGAAGGGCAGAAAATAGATCTAGAGAAGCAAACAGGCAATATTCAAGTTATACCCAGGAAATAAAAGACAAGTGCTCTATACCTCCGGTTTTAAAGTATGTTCCCTAACCAGAACCACAGTTCTGAAACATACTGATATGAATAACAATTAAACTCTTCCCTTTTCCATCTTCAAAGAAACCAAAAGAGAGCCATTTCCTTAAGGTTCTGTCTACAAGAAATATCTGCTCAAAACAATGGTTCTGAAATGAATCAAAGAAAGATGTCCAAAATCTTTTACCCAGATCTCACCAGGCTTCAGGGATGGGTTTCCAGGAAAGCCTGAGTGATGCAGGATGAATGGGTTATTCTTTAATTGGAACTAGAAGAACAGGAGGAAGAGAGGATGCAGAAAACAAGTTGGAAGAAATAAATTCCTGTTACTCAGAATCACCTCAATTCGTTTACCTACAGGATAGAGATAATGAGAATGTCCATGACAGTGCCCACCTTATAGTAGTAAGGGTTAGATAGGTTAGGGCATGTAAAGTGCTCATCTTGATGAATATAGTGGGAACTCCGTTATTAGCCACAACCACAGTTACTGGTGATTAGGAGTGGGGATTATAACTAGATAGCACTGGGTGAAACCCCAGCTCTAACGCTTACTAAGGGAATGAACTCATGGAAGTTACTTAATCTTTGCATGTGAGTTTCTTCAGCGGAGATAACAAGCACCTACCTTATGGGGTTGTTCAGAAGGTTAAAAGATTTAGAAGAATAGTTTATGTATTAGGTATTTTTATTTGTTAAAATCAAATAATGCATATCACTGGACATTTCAATGTTTCTGATATTCACTGTTATGGGGATATTAGGACTATCCTGTCTCAAAATCCTTGGACTCATGGATAGAAGTAGAATTATCCAGTTAAAGATATGCATGGTTTAGAGGTTTTTAATTTGCATTACTAAAAGATTCTCATAAGAATTTACTCTCTCACTAACAACGTATAGATGTTCATTTCCTTGTATTCTCACTTTTACCCAGTTATAATTTTTAAAAATTCACCAATTTGTATGGAAAGTATTCATCCATGTAAAAAACTCACTGTCCACTCCATTGGTTAATTTCTAAAGGTTTCACAGAAACAAAATCTTAGATAATTTGAAAACTCTTTCTAGATTTGTGCATTCTCAGTTTCCTTTTGAATTTAAATAATTCCTAAGGGTGCCACTTAAAAACATTTTTTAAAATGTTTATTTAGTTTTGAGAAAGAGAGAGACAGAGACAGAGAAAGAAAGACGCACAGAATCTGAAGCAGGTTCCAGGCTCTGAGCTGCCTGCACAGAGGTGATGTCATTTATCCAAGACATCTTGAGGATTTGGGAAACAGTATGACTGTTCATACGGGAGCCAATACATACTTATTTCTCATGTTAGGTAATGAAGAAAAGTTGAATTTTCTAGAAGGCATAACTCAAATCTGTAAACTTTGATTTGGTTCTTATTTTATTTTATTTTTTGCCCACTCGTCAACCAAGTTTTTAAAGAAACAATATAGTACTCTTTTTTTAAAAAGTACAAAAGGATCCAGTAGTTTGGTTCTATTCAGTTTAGATAAGCAGCCAAAACATTCAAAAGCGGAATCCAAAATTATTCTGTTTTAGTTGCCATGAAATCAGATTAAATATCGCATAAGAATAGGTTTTCTTGGAAGATTTCTGGTTCAGGACTTCCTGGCTTTGGCATGAAACAAAAACACCACAATGCAGCAAGCAGTTGACTCAGATTGGAACGTAAGCAGCACCTAGAAGTCTGAACTTGAAATACTATTTGCATCTTCTGAGTAACTCACGGTGTCTATCTTTATCCATCTCTATATGATATCAGATGGAAATAACGTTTTGTTAGCTAATGATTTTAACTTAATAGTAACAAAAACTATTCAATGGCTTACATGCACTTTCTCTTGCAGTTTGTCGAAATGTCGTTTTTCAAGAAACAATCGCGTGTCCTTAAGTAGAATACATACCCTTTAACCGCTTGATCATTACATTTCTTTTTCATGCTTCTGTGTGGTATAATTTTTGCACTTTAAATAGTACACTATTAAGCCATGTGGAGGATATTTTTGACTGCATCATACCTATGGGTATTTGGTTTTTAAACATTATATGGTCTCTTACATGGTCTGCTATTGCAAAAACAAATTTAGAATAAAATTACTCTCTTAACCATATCCCTGAAATGGTTTGAATTCTAGCTGTGGATAAATCTCAGTTCCTTTCGAGGTTACGTCTCCCCCTTAGACCGACCATCTGCAGTAATTAGATGGACTCATGCAGTCCTGCTGACAGCTCCTGCGTTGATTTACAAGGTTTGGAATTAAGGATTTTTTACACGAAGGATGCATGCCGAGTGTTTATCCAAAGCCCCCGAGTGCCACAAAGCCGATGTATTTTGAATTCGGTGTTTATAAATTGTAATCCATATTAGATTTTTATATTCCTTTTTTTTTCTTTTGTACTTTAAATCATTTATATTCTCATTTCTTGATTGAGATAGGTTTTTTTTTTCCCTCAATGAAATAAACTAGCTTGAAAAGTCTCTAGATTGCATGATTCCACTATATGACATTCTGGGAAAGGCCAAAGTATAGACGTAGAATGATCAATGGTTGCTAGGCATTCAGGGGGGAGGGGTGAAAAGGTAAAGCAAAGGGGATTTGGGGGCAGTAAAACGATTCGGCATGATACTGTAATCATTGATGCACACCTTTCTATTATCTGACAAGACCCATAGAGCTTTACAGCACAAAGAGTGAACTTTAATGTATGCAAATTACAAAAATTATTTAGGAGGTTGGGGGATCCCAGAAAGGAATAAAGGCTGTAACAAGAGAATATACATGTATTACAAAGATATATGAAACAGCAGCCTTGAAGAAGATGGGGGTAAAAATGATGACCCAAACAACTCTGCAAAAGAGCAGAATCTGCCCCAAGTGCTACACTCTAGTTGATAAAGCCGCTTCTCATAGAGGTGCAGGTAAATTATTCTGATACTGACCTATGAATACTGGAATTGAAAAATTAAGTAAATAAGTGGCAGGTGGTGGGAGTTGAATTTGTCCCTGTTGTACTGAAATCCACAGACAAGTAAGGGAAGAGGCTAGAATGATTCATATGTTAATGGCTGAGAACTGGAGACAGTCATTATAAATTCATATTTAGCTTCGTATGGACATGGATGGTTACACATAGAAATATTATAGATATTTGCATATACCTGGGTTGTTGTATATATTCATATTTATTTGCTTTGTCACCTGAGGAAGCCTAGAAGCGAAATCTCAGTAGTGAAGAGTAGACTTAGGGCCCAGATGTTGGTTTCAAATACCATTCTCCAGTAGAAGGAACCAGGGCTCCTTGGAGAAATTTCTGACCCTGGGGCTGGGGAAGGAAATATATAGGAAGGAAATATATAGCCTGGGGCATCTTGTAGTGACAAACAGAAAGGAACTACACAAAAACAAAACAAAACACAGCTGATGGGGGTGTATGTCCAAGGTGTACAGGACCTACTGAAAGAACTCCCAATGGCCAAAACAGGGACAATTTGAGTAATAGGATAAAGTAGTATTGGTTATAAGGAAACATCTGCCACATTAGTCTGTTGTTTAAAAGAATAATTTAAAAAAATTTTAAAAATCTCTCATTTCTTTGCACTATTTTGTGTCTTGATTGGGGAGATCATAGAAATAATTCTGCTATCTTCTTTTCCATTATCATTTTAAATATTTAGGTTTGGATATTTAATCCATCTGGAAAGTATTCTTTACAATTTCTTTTTCTCCTAAATGGAGAGTTCTTTTAATAACATCATTTATTAAATGGTCCATTTCCTTCTGGAATTTGAAATGCTACCTTTTAAATAGACTAGCCTTTCATATAAGCATGGAATTAACCACAGTCATCATTTAATTCTATTCTTTGTCTATTTCTGTATCCCCAGCTTTAATTAATATGGTCTTACAGTATATTTTGATACCTGGTAAGATGCTTTCCTCATTATCCCTTCTTTTATAAAATTTCTTTGTTTTTAATGTGTAAGATAAATTTAAGTATTCATTCTTTGAAAAGATCTTTCCTTTGCTTTCTCTTCCTCCATCTTCCTACTTCTCCTCATTACCCATCTCTTCTTCCTTCTCCTTCATTTTTGTTGTTAAATTTTGCCTAGAAGTTTTCGTTGGGTTGCTTGCTATATTTTTAAATTTTGTGGCCGGCACTATGAACAGAATGGTTTGTAAATGGTTTTTTTTTAATTGACTGTTGCTATGAAGTATTTACAAAAGCTGTTTATTTAATATCAATAATTTAGGTGACTACATTACTGCAAGCTGTTTTATTAGTTCTAATTTTTGCTATCATTACTCTTGGATTTTCTATTTGGGAAAAGATATCCAATTCACATGAAGAAGATAAGGAACTCTGCCACAGTGTTAATCTTATGGTAAGAAACCCATGAATAAGAAGGGTACTACCCCCGCATACTGAATTTATATATTTCTGAAAGTTACTAATTTGATCCATTAATTGATTTATTTTACTAAAACATATTATATTAAAACAATAGTGTTTATTTATAATTATGATTAATTTTTTTCTGAATGTGCCATGAAGCCAGTTAGTAGGCCCATGAATGATTGTTCTATGTGGAAACTACACTCTGATTAAATGTAAGTATTTATAAGTTTGGACCAGAATTATTTAAATGATTTTTAACTTGTACCATTCTGTCCTGAGACAAGAGGTTGTTTTGCTAAAGCCTAGTTAAATCAAACTAACACATTACCTTGATTAGAGCATAAGCACACTAACAAGTAAGATTTCATTTAATTCCCATAATGACCTTTTTAGTTCTTCTATTCTTCATGATTGCTTAACAATCAAATTAAGATAGAGAGGAAATCAAACATCTCTTTGTATACAATGTAACTTTAATTCATATAAATCTGGAATGGTTTTTTTGCTTTGGGTAAAGGCAGTAGATCTTCATCTGGTTATATCTTTAAAGCAAGGAATCCACTTAAATTCTTCAAAGCCAAATTGTCTTTGTCCTTCCTCTTCCAACCATGAGAAATGGAGTCTTCAGTGGAAGAGGGTGGCCTACAGGCCTAAGAGAAAGAGAATTGAAGGCTGGGCAAAAAGAAACCAGCTGAAAAGGGGCAACATAGGAAGAAGACTGTGAGAAATGGGGAATCAGGGGCTGCTCAAGAGCAAGTGTTGCTAAGATGTGACAGGTTGGTGTCAATAAGCAAGTGCTGATGGGTGAAAGTATACATGTAGGTGACTGGGTAATGGTTGGTAGCATTTGATTCAGAGAGGTTGTAAGTTAAATTGTAATGTAACATGTCTCGAATTTGCTGCTAAATGATGCTGAAAGTCAGATAAAACTACAGTTTGAAAAACTGTATCACTGTCCATATTAATCAAGTGTCATAGAGAATTTCACATGCCTTCCCTCCAAATGATACCACACTATTTCAGACAGAAACATTGCCTTGTATGTCCCAACGCTGATCTCTTCCAACTACCTTAAAGCATTTCTGTTTTGTTCTCTGAATAATGTAGTAAGACCTTTCTTTGTGTTGATATTGATATTGAAAAACAACGTGCCTATAATCTGAAGACGGATGCTACTGGTATTAATTGGTATGTATTCAGCTGTCTCTGGGAAGATGCACACTGGATAAAACATGCTTTCTATTAACCACATTACTGTTAAGGCATTTTGATTTTAATGAGTAAGCCAAGAAGGGTGTCAAGATTTGGAACAGAACTTTATCCAGAGACTTCGCTTTTGAGAACTGAGGAGAAAATGTGTAACAGGAATAGAAAGACTTTGTAGTGAATATCACTTGATAAGTTGTATCTTCAGAAGGTAAAAGTGGGAAAGAGTAGGCGGTGTCACGACTGAAATTGGGCATTTAGTTTCTCAATGTCAACATTTACCAAGTACTACTGGGTGCAAAAATCTGTTTAGATGCTCTTAAAACCATGCAGTTCTGGGGTGTCTGGGTGGCTCAGTTGGTTAAGCGTCTGACTCAGGTCATGATCTCATGGTTTGTGGGTTCAAGCCCTGCATCAGGCTCTGTGCTGACAGCTAGCTCAGAGCCTGGATCCTGTTTCAGATTCTGTGTCTCCTTCTCTCTCTGATCCTCCCCTGCTCACACCCCCTCTCTCTCTCTCTCTCAGAAATAAATAAAACATTAAAAAAATAGAAAAAAAATAAAACCATGAAATTCTACCTGTTGAGGAAATTATAGATTGTCATCTAGTGCTTTGTGTCTATATGTGTTCATCTGTGTGTGCATGTGTGTGTGTGTGTGTGTGTCTATGGAAAAATTGCTTACATATAGTAGTGTCACATTAGTGTTCTTCTGTTAGGATGTTGATATTGGGAACACGTACAACCATTAGCGCTTAAGGGTGGGGAGATCTGTCATTGTCAGGCACTGCTTAGTTAAAGGTCATCAAAAAGAGTCACATGTGGAAGGAGCAATACCCAGAATGAAAAATGCCATGGGCATTGGTCAGATGGTGGAGAGACAGAATCAATCCTATATTCTGAGAGGTTGTCCAGTCTAGCAGAGTGTAGACAAGTAGTTCTGACGTCACCAGTTCAGACAAGTCAGCACCCAGGTGTCCCACCTGGAAGGTGAATCAGAGGCAGTCAGCCTCAGAATTAGTGTCAGTAGTTATGGGACTTCAGTTATGAAAAGGGGCTCAGGGTCAGATCTCCTTTTCAAAGGAGGGACAAGAAACAGCCAAGCTCAAATCTCAGAACCAGGACAAATGCATTAGACTGAACTAGAGACATGATGTTGAGTCCCTGAAAAATGGCATCTTTCTGGCTAAATGCTCAAGGCCAGAACTGCCGTTAGAGAGCTGATGTGGTCTCAGCATGCAGGATGGAGATGCAGGGAAGGGGAGAGAAGGAAGAATCTGATTCAGGCAGGGCAAAGTTTAAGATGTGATATCTTTTCCATATAAATATATGATGAGTGGTGAATATCATTTTGAGATATGCCATGCAATTGCATATTCAAATTTAATATTTTGGAAAATATTTGACCACAAAGCGTTAGAAGGTGTGACAATAAATTTATGCTGTCTGTATAAAGCGAATTGGGGATATCTGCATCTTTTTCTATGGTCTGGGATAGTTTAGTGGTAATGGAATTTTTTAAATGTGGCCTTTTATTGTGACACACTACCTTTCTTAATATGTTGTGTTGATTGCATTTATCCATTGTTTCTTAGCAATTTGAAGAACTTTATAGAATCTACTTTTTTATGCAGGAGGCATAAATTGTGTAAAATTGGGAATTGGAAAAACAATGTTAAAGTCTCACAAGAGGGCAGTGATAAAGTCAAGGCCAGGACAGTGTCTTGAGGGTTGTTCTATAAATACTTTGGGGCTTTTCAAAGAGACGCTGCTTTAAGGACAAATATCCTGTCTTTTATTTTGATTTTGACCTAAGCTCTCTTTATCTAAATTACATGATAAATATAATTTATTTATATGTATGTAAATATGATGTGTTTTTCAGTAACAAAATATTTTCAATCCTAGAAAAGCAAGGCTCCAGTAACCACAGTGACCTTGGCAATAAGTGCAATTTAGAGCCACTAAAAGAAGGTGTGAGGTTCCACAGCTTTTAAATGATTTGTGAGTCATGTCTCCTTATAATGGATGGCTTTGGTCAACTACATACATGTAAAAATAGGAAAATGACAGTAAGTTTTGCTTTTACTGAAGTTCTTCTAACAATGGCCTCTTTCTATTTCCTAAACACACACACACACACACACACACACACACACACACACACACACACACAGAAATTTCTCCAGGTTCAGAATCTAAAAGAAATACATATATGTATTCTGACATATGACATTTCTTTTTAAATATAACTTACTATATAAAAAATTCATAAGTGCCTATTGTGTGCTATGTTTATTATTATCCATTTGATAGTAATCTCTACATAGGATCCTAGGCTGAACATAAAAAATATATATAGTTAATGTCTACTCTGGTTCATTCTAGATAGGAAAATCTAACCCTAACCTTATTGAAAGAGACAGTCTGGACTTTTTAAACCAATCTTGTGGCACAAACTATATTAAACTATTTAAATTTTGTTGATAAAAATTTAAAGTGCACTTTAATTAAACAAAATGAGGATACCCTAACTATAAATAATGAATTGATGGCCAAAATAACAATGGCTTTGAAATTACTTCTGTGTTTCTAATTTGTATGTTACCCATAATAGTATGAAATTTCCTGAGTGGGAAAAGGCGTGACGTTAGGGCCTTAAGGGCCTGGGTGCAAGCCTCTGTTAGCCTAGACAATTCCGGCACACAATGAAACAAATCTTTTGCTTTGTGCTTGAAGGCAGTTTCAACTTAGAAAGGAGCTGTATATATTGTTTACTTTGTCTTCATGTTGCTCATATTGTCAAATTCGGGTTATGATCTCTTTGAGGAAGCCAGAAAAGTGAAATACGCAGTTTAAGTGCTTTCTCTAAACAAGACATATAAACAGAATTTTGCATATTGTATGTATTCCTTACTTTACCTAAGAAACACAGGGCTGAATCCATTTAACAATATAGTTGTCTATTTCAATTCTTTGACTATAAAGTCCGCAACTATGAAATTGCACACATATTTTCTACATCCACATATTTTATTAACAATACTTCCAAGCAAACCATTTTTAACCAGTCAGAAGTCAGAAAATATTTTTGAATGGCTATAGTGTTTGGCTTCGAGATTTCCTTTTTTTTTCTTTTTTTAATATTTTTGAGAGAGAGAGAGAGAGAGCCTGAGCAGGGGAGGGTAGAGAAAGCAGGAGACACAGAATCTGAAGCAGGCTCCAGGCTCTGAGCTGTCAGCACAGAACCCGATGTGGGGCTCAAACTCACAAACTGTGAGATCATGACCTGGCGAAAGTCGGACGCTTAACCGACTAAGCCACCCAGGCGCCCCTAAACAATTCTTTGCATTTTTGTATTTGCTTCTAATGATGAGCCTTTGAATGTGTTTAAGTCAGATTATTATACACTATGTGCTAAAATGTGATCCTTTATGTTTTGAAGCTAGGCATATGCTCAGTTTGGATTCCACTAAAAACCTATACAATATAAATGTATACTCTATATATCTTCTTACTTGATATAATTGAAAAATAATTGTTAGAAAATTGAAACTGAATCATAATATCTTTATTCTAGTGAGAATTGTTGGCTGTTTTCTCAGGCCATTGTCCCATTTCTCCTTCCTTATAATGCCCTGATTTTCAACCATGTGTCCATCTTTCCTCAGGGAAGTCCAGGAAGATAGAGGAAAGCTCATGTCTGGTCTACAGGACTAGGTTTCAGAACCCAGGGCTAAACCAATGAGGCCACAGCAATTATTTCACGTGTGACCCATTACACAATATGGGTCCTTAAGACCTGAAGAGATATTGTTGAGCTCTTCTGGGAAAGAAGTCTCTTCTATGTTGTGGTGTACAAATGGAAGGTCTGGAACTTCTGTATAGCTATTTTGTCTCCAGTTGGAGGATTCAGCCGACCTGGGAGGATGCACAGCGAAAGGCAAGGGGAAAAATGGATACAGGATCTAGGATTAGTCAGTTCTATCACTTGCTCCACTTCTGAAGCTCATGATGTAAATTTCTTTATGGCTTAAGTCAGTTTGCATTTTCTCATCATAAACAGTCTAAATTTATATATTTATAGATGCAGAAATCATAGAGTTCAGATATTCATCATATATATATATATATATATATATATATATATATATATATGCTATTATATTTCCATATAGGCTATTCCCAAGAAATGTAATTATTTTTAGGGAAGGCAATTTATTAATTGTTCAATACAGTTTATTTTTAAACATTTTAAATTGTTTATGTAGTGGGGCGCCTGGGTGGCTTAGTCGGTTAAACGTCCGACTTTCGCTTAGGTCATGATCTCACGGCTCGTGAGTTCTGGCCCCGCGTCGGGCTCTGTGCTGACTGCCAGCTCAGAGCCTGGAGCCTGTTTCAGTCTGTGACTCCTTCTCTCTCTGACTCTCCCCTGCTCACCCTGTCTCTCTCTCTCCTAGAAATAAATAAAAACCTTAAAAAAATAAATAAATTGTTTATGTAGATAGGTTTAGCAATCGTTGGAATCATTTGTCATCATCTGTTCTGGCCTGGGATTTAAAAAGTATGGCTTTCAATTTTGAAGTGAATCTTATTGGTATGATATTCTTAAATTTCGGCAAGATACTTCAAACACGTTTTCAGCCAATCATTGAAACAGTTTCCCATCTGTAAATGGAATATGGTTTCATTGCTTTTGTCCATCATGATATAGTTACATATGTACCCTGTTCTTGCCATTCTTCCACTCAGAGTTTCAGTGTCTACTATTTAATAGTGAACAAGAGTATAGCATTCAATTATTATTATTTTTCAGGAATGTACTCAGTCTGTATTGTCCGTCAGTGTTAGCCACATTGCAGACACAGCCCCTGCCCTCTAAGACTTATGATTTGTGGTTTAAGCAGAAAATGAGATGAGCAATTAATTCAAAGTGATAATAAAGTGGGGGGCGGGGAGTACAGAGTCCTATAAAAACACATGCTGGGTGGCATATAATCCAGCCTGGGGCCTTTAGAGAAGGAAACTCAGGAAAAATGATATCTAACCCGAGACTGAAAAGGCCAAATAGGAAATAGTCATTAACCATGTGAAATTCTCAGAGGAAGAAGGAAGGTGGAGAACTGGGGTTCTGGGCAGAGGAACGGTACACAGGCACAGAGAGAGGAGAGTACACCAAACATCTTGTGCAACCAATTCAAAATCCTGGGGGACAGAGCCTCTTCATGTCATCAGAGGCCTGATTATGAAGGGCTTGGGGGCCCTGCTAAATGAATTTGAAGTTTATTCTGAGAACACTGGATACTTTGGAAGGAAGAAACTTTAAACAGTGTGGTAAGAAGATATCCTTGCCTTTTAGCATGATCACTAAAAAGGGATCAAAATTAGAGTCAGGGAGGCCAGTAAGAAAATGTTTGTAGTACTTTGAGCAAGGAATGATTGGGTCTTGAGTTTCTTCAAGGAAAACAATGGTCAGGATTTAGGGATTGGTTGGGTGTTGGGAAAGGTTGAGGTGTTAACACATTATTGAATAGGTGTCAGAGCCTACAGACTTTCTTCACTGGAATTACTTTTGACTCAAACAGAAGTTTATTCATAAAGTCATCAAGATGTCTACACTCCAGGAAAGGGGGTCCACAAAGAGCTGCCCATCATCCCAATACAATAAGCTGAGTCCATCTTTAGAGTAATTGCAAAAACAGACTTGTGTTTGAGCAAAAGCAGTTTGGGCAGAGGACATGCATGAACATGTAAGAGTCTCGTCCTCAGGGGGGTCTAATGATGGCAATCTCACCAGTGCTGTTGAGCACCAAGGAGAGGGGTGACACTTGGCACAGATCCATGATGGATTAGTAGTTATGCATGTGGTTTTGAACTTCAGAATAGCAGTGAGGTCATCACTGTTAGGAAATTTTAAAGTAGTAGAAAATGGGAAAACATACATCTCAACTTACAATTAAAGGCATTTAATTAAGGTTGTTTGGGGGTACTTGTAATTTGAAGAACTGTTAAGGGAGACGGTAAACTAGAGACAGAAGGTACAAACTGAAAAGCAGTTTGCTAAAATGAACTAAGAATCAACAAAGGAAAAGGAAGAGGTCAACATATTCTTATACTGAATTTCAGTTGCTTTTGTACAGTAATGTGTCCTTTGTAGTAGTTGTTTTTTTCCTTCAGTACGTATTCTTTATGTATGAATAGAAAAGGAAGAGAAGAAAGAATAGTTTCCTGTAAGAAAACATTTCTCGTCACAACATACTGCTACTCAATCTCTTTTTGAACTGCTGAAAACAAAGCAAAACAACAAGCATGCAAACTTCTGGTTTATCCACGAGGTATCAGCCCTTTTCCTTTCAGGATGAGATATTCTACACTTGGCGCATCATTCTCTGCTATTTAGGGTCTGAAAAGAAGAATAGCAAAAGGGGATCCTTACAAAAATTAGACTCTCAAGCTAAAATTTATTTTGTATACTTTATGTTGGCTTAGTTTTCAACTTTTTTATTGTGAAATATAAACAGGTGTACAGAAAAGAAATACAGGACAGAAATGCTAGGTTCTATGATCTATTACGAAGTGTTCATCCTGTCATCATGATCTAGGAATAAATAGAAAATTGCCAAGACCCAAAAGTACTCCTTGTGTATCCCCAGGCAGTGTCCCCTACTTCCTCCTTTCCCAAATTTCCACAATCATAATTTTTTTCCACTCCCATAATTCTTATGATAATCACCTTCATGCATATGTTTGTAGTTATGCCCATATATATAATGTGTCATTTAATGTTATAGTTTAGTGTCAAGTTTTTTTGTAAATTTACAAGAATGGAATTCATATAATGTGCACTCTTTTAGTAAGCAGTCTTTCATCTTTTTATATATGCAAGATTTATCCGCAGTGTTGTTTGCAGTTATGTATACATGCAATTCATAAGAATTGAATGGATGTACCAGAATTAATCGATCTATTCTACTTTTGATAGACATTTGGATTGCTACCAGTTTCGAGTTATTATTAGAAACACTGCCACTATAACATTCTGGAGCATGTTTCTTGGTGCACACATGCTCATTTCCACTGGATATCTACATAGGAGTAGAATTCTTGAGTCAATGGATTATGTGCAAATTGATCTTTAGTAATTAAGGCCAATAAAATTTTCTTTTCTTTTTTTATAGTTTTACTTAAAATTTATTTTTGAGGCAGAGAGAGACAGAGCATGAGTGGGGGAGGGGCAGAGAGAGAGGGAGACACAGAATCTGAAACAGGCTCCAGGCTCTGAGCTGCCAGCACGGAGCATGATGCCGGACTCCAACTCACAAACTGCGAGATCATGACCTGAGCTAAAGTCGGACACGTAACCGACTGAGTGACCCAGGTGCCACAAGGCCAATAAAATTTTCAAGAGGTTATACCAATTTACATTCCCATCAGATATGAGGGTCTCATTTGCCCCACCTCCTCACCAACACTTATGATGGCCAGTCATTTTCTGTTTAACAGTTTAGGTGTGTGTGGGGGCGGAGGGGGGCTGCTCATTTACCTCTTTGGATTTTCTCTTCTTTGAAGTACCTATGCAAATCTCTTGCTCATTTTTCTATTGGGACATCTTTTTCTTATTGATCTTTAGGTAACTTCTTATAGATTCAGTATGTGTATTGCACATTTTATTGTTCAGTATGTGACTCACTTCTTTATTCTTTTAAAAATTTTTTTATTTAGTACTGTCTTTTGAAAAATGGAGATTGTTGGTTTTAGTGTAGTCCATTTTATCAACCTTTTCCTTTACAGTTAGTGCATTTTCTGAGTTTTGCAAAGTTTTCCCTTACTCTAAAGTCATGAAGATATTCTCTTAAAGTATCTTCTAGAGTATTGCTATTTACTTTTCACATTTATTTATTTTTTATTTTTATTTTTCATGTATGAAACTTTTATTTTTTAATTTATTATTATTTTAAATATATAATTTATTGTCAAATTGGCTAACCTTTAGTGTGTAAAGTGTGCTCTTGGTTTTTGCTTACACATAGCACCCAGTGCTCTAAAATCTACTTGAAGGTAACTGGGCAGCTCAGTTGGTTAAGCATCTGACTCTTGATGTTGGCTAAGGTCATGGTCTCACCTTTCATGAGATGAAACCCCACATAGAGCTCTGTGCTGACAGCACGGGGCCTGCTTGGAATTCTCACTCTCCTTCTCTCTCTGCCCCTCCCCCACTTGCTCACGTGCATGCGCCCTCTCTCTCTCAAAGTAAATAAATAAACTAAAAAAATCTACTTCAAATTTACTTTTTTGTAGTATGAAGTAAAGGATAACTTCCATTTAAAAAATATTGATAACCAATTATGCCAGTATGTTTTACTCCCCACTGTTCTACAGAGCTAACTTTTAAATAAATCAATAGTCTATATATGCATAGGTCTGTTTATGTGATTCCCATTCTGATTCATTGCTCTAATGTATACTTGTACCAACAACTCATTACTTTAATTACTCATTATCATTGTTTTATGTGGTCAATGTTCATTGAGGTTTACCCACATATTCTGCCCTTTCTATAGCTTTCTCTTCCTTCCTGCAGCCCACACTTTCATCTGAATTTACTTTCCTTCTGCCTGATGACTGTCAGTCAGTACAGGTCCTCAGGAGAGGAGCTCTCTCAATTTCTGCCTGAAAAATATTTACTTTTCCTTCATTCTCAAAGAGTTCTTTGTTGGATATTAAATTCTAGGTGAGCGGTTATTATTCTCAGGCCCATAAATATATTATCCTATCACACTGTTTTCACTTTTTCCCTATCAAGACGATGCTTTCTGCTTAATTGTTGTCCTTTGATGACTGTCTTATTTCTCTTGCTTTTTGGGGAGTAATTGGGATTCAATAAGTTTGCTGTGATACCTATGTAGGAAATGTTTTAATCCTGCTTAGGGGATTTAGGGATTCTTAAATCTATAGTTCAATATTTTTCATCAACCACTATCTCCAAATATTTTTTTCTGTCCACATTGTCTCTTTCCTTCCTCTTTCCATCAGTCCATAGCTGATGTTTCGAATTCTTCCATATTAGAATTCCTACCATGTCTTCTAAACTTTATATCTGCTTCTCTGTATTTTTCTTCTCTTGCTCTTTGCTTTCTTCCAGATGTTTTCTTTTTCTTATTTTATAGCTACTATTTATGACTTTAGTTGGGTGAAATCTGCTGTTATACCTATGCATTGATTTCTTAATCTCAGTAAATATCATTCAAATTGCAGACTTTCCATTTAGTTTTTTCCTTTATAACTTTTAGTGCTCATTCTTAATCTTGTCTGTTATTTCACTGAACAGGGAATGCAGAGTTATTTTACAGTTTGTGTTTTATTTCTCCATATAGTGCCAATATTTGGAGACCTTCTTGATCTGTTTCTTGCTTTTGTTTCTGCTGGTTTCCTTGAATGCATTATTTTCTCCTAATGTGATTGGTTTTTCATTGTGTACCAGAAATTGATTTTGCAAAATTGAATACAGAAGTAATTTAAAGCTTACCGTGGTGTTATCTTCCTCTAGAGAGGATTTACATTTGCTTTTACCAGGTGCCTGGGCAGTACTGACAGCCTGGGAGTCACTCAGTCCAATGTTAAGGATTTCATGGCTGAAAGCTATATTTCAGCCACCACGGAGGTCTTTTTGCTTCTCGTTCACCCTTAATGTGTGGCCAAGCAAAAGCAAGGAGAATGACCAGACGCCATTCCTTTGACTCAGCCCTGACCCCAGTTCTTGATCTCTGCTCCTGCTAGTTTGCTGAAAGCATAGCCTAGCCTCACAACTGCCTCATCTAGAGTCAGAAATGTTTACGGGGGATGCGGGGGGTGGGGAGGTGGAGAGGGAATGGCCTCAGATCTCAGACTCACCTTCTCAGGCTCCTATACTCTTCCATATTCTGTGCTGATACCTCTTTACTATCTTGGTAGAGTTTCCTTTCCCTAAGTACAGAATTTGTCCAGTTTTCTCATTTCCTTTATATTGGAGGGTTGCTTAGAATTACCTCTGCTTGGAGCAGAGTAATTTTTTTAAAGCATTAACTTTTTGGGTCACTTTCTCAAGAAAAGAAATATATTGAAAGGTAAAATTATCAGCACTTCATAACTTAGCTCAAGGCTGGGGAAATGTCATAGTTAACATTTTGAGGGAGAGTATGAAATATGAAGTTTTTAAAATTTCTGATCTAATTATGTTATTTACTGAATTCTTTTCTTTGTTTTATTAAAGCTGCTAACAAAGTATAACTAGAAACTCTACAAGGGGAGTTGCTGCTACACAAGTGAATAAGAGCTTGGAAAGTGTGTTTTCAACTGGTACCAGAGGGAAAGAAAATGTTGGACTGTAGCTAACGTGCTTTTAGGATTCTAAATATACCCAGAATTTTAAATGCACAATTTGGTTCATAGTGGAAGGAAACATAAAAAGTATCACGGTAGATTGTGTTCTTCTGACTATGAATTCTAAGGCTTTATTCGTTGCGGGTTAGACATACTAGAAGAGAAACAGACAGAATACTTTATATTTTAGGTCAGAGCAAAGCAGGAAAATCACAGTAGTCGAATGATGTCGTTCAATGTGTGATTTAAAACTGAGATGAGTTATATTTGTATTTGAATAGCAAAATGGATTTCACTTTTCTGTCTGGCTATAGGCCAGAAGTGCAAAGTGAAAACAGAATCATAAACTATTTTAGAGTTTGTTAACTAAATTCTCAGTTGTTTCACATTATCCCTGTAGTCAGCTGACTCTCTGTTCTTATCCTGGGATATAAAATAATCAGATCAAGGCACAGGTTATGATGACTACGCTCATTTTCTTTTTGCTTTTAGAATAAAAAAAATGGCAGAGAAAGAGCTATAGTTTCAGGTGAAGAGTTAGAAAGTCACTGGCTGGCAATCTTTCATGCTTCCTCGTCTTGAAGTAGTTGTAAGATTCTTTAAGCATTCCACACCAAGGGCACTAACATGCCAGAAGTGGTGGGAAAGGAGCAATGCAGACTTGGAAGCAAGCATGGCAGGTTTTATAGAAGGGCAAGTAGGTATTGTAGTAGTTTGAGAATCACCAACCATACACTGCCAGGCTCTGTCCAAAATTATGTACCCAAGGCTTTGGCTTCTGTCAGTCTGGCAGCCCAGACACTGTGGAGGGCCCTCTGAAGGGGAAAAGTGAAATCTGCATAAAACATATTTTAATTGGACTTCTGGACTTGCAGGAATTAAAGAGAACTCTAAAGAACCTGCCACCTGGAAACAGAAGCACAAAAATATGTGCTGAAAAAGGAATCATTAAACAAACTCAAAAGTAACTTTGCCTTAAATATACATGCCTGTATTAGGGTGACAGCTGGGAAACTGTCTTTGGCCAAGGGCAAAATGGGAGAAATAAATCAGAGACTCTAGGATGAATCCAAGAACTCTCCAAGGGAGATAACATTGTCCAAAGCCAGTAGTGCCTTCCTGCTTGTATAGAAACAAACATAATTCGTCTACAAACATAGGCTTCCTCAGGTTTTCACGGGTAAAGATGAGCCAAATAGAGATCAGAATCAAAGATCACTAAGGGTCTAAGAAAACTAACCACTGGTTGAATTTCGGTGGAAATTGCAAGCAACTTATGATATTGGAATTATCAAATAATAACTACTAAAATAACTGCATTTAAATAAATGCAAATGAATTATGACTAAATGTAACAAGAGTAACTGTCATGTGGTGGCTTCTACACCCCATCGTATTCTTTCAATCTTTCAATCTTACCTCTTCTTCAGCCACTGAAGAACTGTGACATATTTGCCACCACAGCATGAAAATGCACTTGGCACTCACACATGCGCTACCTGTGGGAATTCATGCCATGGTAACCTTCTTGACCAGTGAAGATCATTTGAATGCAATGACATTTATTAATATATTTTACAGTTAGTTTTTTTCTGTGTCTTATTTTATAAAAATATTCCCTATAGAAAGTCTGTAATGATCTCTTCTTACACTGCCTTCTAAAATCTCTCTTTTATATTTCAGTCTTAATCTACTGGGATTGTCATTTCATGATGAGATGTAATTGAGAGACTTAATGCTTTTTTTAATTTGGAAGATACATTGTCCTAGTTCTTAGCATGGATCTTACTCTGAGTTCATCCTTCTACTCAATGGATAGATTTATCTATCTCTGTACTAATACTACAGTGTGTTAATTAAATTTAGTTTTATAAAGGATCTTGTATCTGGTAGGAACATTTCTTCTCCATTATTTTTTTCAGTTTCTTTAATGTCTTCAGTCTTCTTGGATTTTTGCTGTTCTATATAAATTTTAGAACTTTTTGTTAAATTATTGGAAAAAACTACTTAGCATTTTTTAATTGAATTTAGAATTTTGTTGGAGATTATTTGTATTCTTATGATTTTGAGTTTTCCTACTCTTGATTATGAGATACATTTTTAAGTATTTAGGTCTTCTTTGGTGTCTTTCAAGAAGCTTCAACATTTTCTCCATACGTATCCTGTGCAGCTTTTGTTAAATTTGTATCATTGTGGTTTTTCTTCTTTTTTTCTATAAAGGGTATCTTTCATAGATTATTTTTATAATAATATTTTATAACAAATAATAATGCAGTTTTCTTTGTATACTGATTTGTCTTTGGCTACCTTGCTACAGTTTCTTACTATTCTGATATTTTTATCTATTCATTCTTTGTCTTCTAGGTGGACAATTATGTCACACGCAAATAATGAAAATATTTTCTTTCCTTCAGATACTTAGAACATTGTGCTTGGCTGCATGACTTGGATGTTATTGAACATGATGGGAGCAGAAGCTTAAAATATCTACGCACAGTTAGACCAATCTTCTCCTATCTTTAGCCATGAGAAGACCATGCCTTGAATAACCATTGTTCCAAGGAAGATGAAAGACACGAGTTGCAGATCTGGATTCAACCCACGGCTTGCAGCAAGCCGAGCCAAGCCCAGCCTATATCAGCCAAACCTCAGCAAAGTGAGAAATAAATGTTTATTGTGGCATGTCCCTGAAATTATGTGGTTGTTGTGGCAGCAGCAGACTGCTACAACATTGAACGTCCAGTTATGGAAGAGTGCTCCCTTGTCAATAAATGTTTCCCACCAACCTTACAATCTACTGCCCTTTGCGTTCTGCCCCTTCTAGTCCTATACACTTAAAGACCACCCTCATACATAGTCTATTGGTTCTTGCTTTTATATTTTTGCCAGGCTTAGAAATTTTTTGATGTGCAAGGTATCTTCTCCCAAAGCAGGGATTGTATGTCCCCTGTCTGGCTCTGCTGAGACTTGACACTATTTTTGGCCTGAAGACAATACATGATGAAAGGTAGATCTTGAGGAAGATAAGCATCATCCTGCAAGGCAACCACTTCACGTAAGGCCTTTATGGAACAGGGAAGGGTGCTCTCCTCTTGCAAGGGGGAAAGAACTTTTGCGAGGCAGTGAATTCAGTGAACTGTAGGTGTTCAAGATTCTCAGGCTCATCCACTCAAATGTCCTCATCATAGATCTTTGAGTCCCATTCTTCCTGTTCCTGACTTTGTCAAAGAAGGACTGTCAAGGCTGTGCATGAAGTCTCCTTTGTAGTTTTGTCACCCTTATTATTAAGATATAAATTGAAGCTCAAAAAGTATCTGATACAAGTGCTTACTATGAATCTAACCCTGATTAACTTTCTTACATGCTTTCACTTAATCCTTTCAACAGGTCTGTAGCCTGGATTACTATTATCCTCATTTTTAAAATTAGAAAAATAAAGTTTACAGAAATGAAGTAATTTGTATCAATTGTCAGCTAATAGGTGGCAGAACCACAATGTGAATAATCAGGTCCATTGGACTTCAAAGTCCACACAAGGATACATGGCATGCCAATGAAAATGAACAGAGTACAGAAATCGCTTCTTATTTTACAAAGATTATTAAAAAACAAAAGTAATTTAAATAGTTTTTTTTTTTAACTACAGACATTTTGAGAAAAAATTCCACCATTAGAAGCTGGCAAATTTAAAAGAGCTAGGCATGAGAGACACAACAGTATGATGGGGAGAGTCATCCCCGTGGTAGGAAAGAAATTAAGATTACTGAACAACTATTAAATTCCAGACACTCTTCTAGGTGCTTTCATATGCATGTGCTTATTTAATCTTACCAATATTCTCTTGTTTTAGACATTTCCCGGAGCTATTAAGAGAGAGAGTCATGATTTGGGGTCAGCTCTGACTTTAGTTCCCAAGTCTTCTCTAATAGACCCATCTTAATCAAAATGTGGGCCATGGGCCAGCATCATCATCCTCATCACCTGACACATTGTTAGAGCTGCAGTTTTAGGGCCGACCCAGACATTCTCAATCAGAATCTGCATTTTAACAAGCTCTTTAGGTGAGTCCTATGCACATTAAAGTTTGAGAAGCACTGTATCGTTGCATATAATCTTCTCAGCATGTGTGTACTGGTAGGACTCAGAAAAGTTTAACAATGGATCCTCAGGAAATTGGTCTTAAAAGAAAGTTGATAAATAGCAATAGCTGAAATCTCACAGTGGTCTTAAAACATGATCCAAACAGGGCTTCGTTTTATGGAAATTCTAGCTAATTTTGTGTCTAGCTCTCTGCTTCATCCATACTAGAAAATCTCAAATTATCTGAATAAGTTACAGTGAAGGATATTTATTAAGGAGCCTCTGTATGTTGAACATAGTTCTGGGCAAGACTAAAAAGTCAGACATGTTTCATTCCTTAAAGAGCTTTTAATATGCATTTGAAAGAAAACCCAGATGAAACCAAAAGAAAAGAGCATGGAAAAAACAAATATAACCAAAAATAACCGACAAAGCACGTAAACAAGGTTCTAGAATAGAAGTAAGCATGTGACAGAAGTATGTGCTTTGTGAAAGTTGCTAAAGGTGTCAGTGACTAAAGCCATAAGAAGTTAAATCATAAGTCTCCCTGCAAAGGTGATTCTAGTCAATGTTTTGAGAAAAGAACTGTGGTTCATAAGGCAGCCCAAGTACCAAGGCATTTCATCAAGTGGATGTAGCAAAAAAATATTTTCTTGGAGATGGGGCCAAGAAAACCATGATTCATATGTAGAAGTGAAGATATTTGTCGAGTGAACAAAAAATAAGTTGAGCTAAGGGTACACGTTTGACTAAGTGCGTCAAGCATACGCAAAGAATGTAAGAAGTAATGGAGAAGGAAATGAATGGAAGAGAAGGATACCAGATGCAATGTATTAGCACCATTAAAGAAATAAAACCAATAGGATGAAGAGAGATACAGACAGAGACAGACAGAGAGAGAGATCTATTGTAAAGAATTGGCTTAAACAACGATGGGGTTGTCAAATCCAAAATTTGCAAAGTAGTCTGGAAGACTAGAAATTCTGTCAAGAGTTGATGCTGTAGTCTCTTGAGTACAAAGACAGCCTGGAGGTGGAATTCCTTCATCTAGGACTTCAGTCTTCTTTTCTTTAGGCCTTCAACTGACTGAGTAGAACCCACTCACATTATGGAGGGTTAACTGCTTTACTCAAAGTCTCCTGATTTAAGTGTTAATTACATATAAAAAAATCTTCATTGCAACATCTAGAATTGTGTTTGGCCAAACAGCTGAGCACCATAACATTAACCAAGTTGACATATAAATAAACCATCATAACATTTGCAGAGACACAAAAATTGTTTAAGGTGTCCTTCTAGGGCCGGTGAAACAGGGTGAGTATAGCCAATGTTGCTGCTGACATCTTCAGTGTAAGGTGTGGGCAGTGAGTGTGGATGAAATGAAACTATTTTTATAATTAAAATATGTGTTTTCACTGCATTTTGATTATTATGTGGAAGTTAACAGATATTGCCTCAATATCATAGACATTACCATGAACCCTCCCCCCGCCCCTCCCAGCCCCCCGCCGTTATTCATCAAAACTAGTGTTCTTCATTCAGTTCTGGACATCATGATTTGAACAAAGTAGAGCTCACCCGCAGTAATAAGTCCAGAATACTTTACTCTTGAAATAAGAGTTAGGAAGATTCAGTTGATTCAGGTTGATTGTTAAAATAACACAACAGGAAGTTAGACTTATTTTATGTTGCTCCAGATTAGGACCCATGGGTAGGAAGTATATCATGTAGGTAGAAGTTTTTGGGAAACAGAAATTTGTGGAGCCAGGCCTACTATCTAGAAAAGCCCTCCTGGAGACATTGAATTGAATCTGGCTTACACTCCCTCATAATTGCATGAGGAAATTCCTGGGTAGGGCTTCAGGTTGTCTATTCTGCCCCTAAGATGATGTGATTCAAAGGCAGTTCTTTTGTTTAGTCATTTTGCTGCCAGTTGCTTGGCTAAATAAATATTTGGATATGAACAATATAAAAAGGAACCAGAAAACTTTGGGCACACTTATCTGCCCTTTTGATCTCTGTGTTTGCTCTTTTTTTAAAATGTTTTGTTTTTAAATTTATTTCTAAGAAAGAGAGAGATAGCATGAGCAGGGGAGGGTCAGAGAGAGACGGAGATACAGAATCTGAAGGAGGATCCAGGCTCTGAGCTAGCTGTCAGCACAGAGCCCAACATGGGGCTTGAACCCACAAACCGTGAGATCATGACCTGAGCCAAAGTCAGACGCTTAACCAACAGAGCCACGCAGGCGCCCCTGTGTTTGTTCTTAATTCAGTAGCTAAGGAAGTGAGTGAAGAGGTGGGTCTATGGGTAACTTTTATTTTCTTTATGCTTTTCTGTATTTTCCAAATTTTCTACAATGAATGTGTATTAATGTTATTTTTACCAAAGCAAAGAGAGTGGGTACAAGGCTACAGTCTACTTTATGTTGACCACAAATGAGCCTGTACATAGAAGCCTTTCCGGCCCTTAGAATAGTGCAGGGGTCTGTGAGACAGCAGTTGGGAGACAAGAGGAGCCAGTACTTAGTGTAGCCTCTTATTTTTTTTCTTTTTTTTAAATCTCATCGTGGTTTTGACCAGTATTATTTAGCATCCAGCTATTCCAGGCCCCCTATTTTCTAGCAGATTCATAATACCAAAATTAACATATGATTTTGCTTTCCTTTCTTAGGTTGGAAATGCCCAAAGCTCAATGTCTCAGGGTGTGCCAAAGAGGTAAAACCGACAGGGTGGTAGAGATTGTACTCAATGCTCTCTTTTCTGCAATATGACAGGAGGTCAAGTCAGCAGGGAAGGTGAGCCCATGCAGATTGGAGGGAGGTATAGCATGGAATTTAGCTGAGTGGAAAGCTCCTAGCAAAAGGCAGATCTCTCACACGTGTGTGTTCATTTCTGGTTGGAGAGATCACGAAGCAGATATGTGAACACACTGCGAGCTAGGAAACGGGGCTGCACTCTTAGACCAAGGACTTTATATCTCACTTTACCAAATTCCTCTCCTAATGATGAGCGACACAGGTCACTGTTAGCTATTGTTTTCTTTTTGCAAGAGACTTTGCTGGATTTACAGTCATGTAAGAACTTGAGCACTATAGATTTTATTGCTGACTACGTGTTCACAAATCCCAAGAAAGACTTCAAGCATCAGATTGCATCAGGACTTGAGAGAGCTATCAGCACTAGAATACTCCTCCTCCTCCACCACCTCCTCCTCCTCCTTCTTTTTCTTTTTCTGAGAAAGACAGAGAGACAGAGAAAGCAGGGGAGGGACAGGGTGGGGAGAGAAAGGGAGAGAATCATAAGCAGGCTCCCCACTCAGTGCAGAGCACAAGGAGAGGCTCGATCCCATGACCTTGGTATCATGACCTGAGCCCAAATCAAGAGTTGGACGCTCAACCAACTGAGCCACCCAGGTGCCCCTAAATTCTTCTTAAAAGCAAGGTTTTATTTTATTTTATTTTTTTATTTTTTTTATTTTATTTCATTTATTTATTTATTTATTTATTTTTTACAAACAGTTTATTGTCAAATTAGTTTCCACATAACACCCAGTGCTCATCCCCACAAGTGCCCTCCTCCATGCCCATTCCCCCTCCCCCCCACATCCATCAGTCCTCAGTTTTTGTCAGCATTCAAGAGTCTCTCATGGTTTGCCTCTCTCCCTTTCCCCCACCATTTACCCCCTTCTTCTCCCCCATGGTCCTCAGTTAAGTTCCTCCTAATCCTCATCAGGGAAATGCAAGGTTTTATTTTTATTTTAAAAATTCTTTTCATGTTTTATTTATTTTTGAGAGAGAGAGAGAGAGAGAGTGAGCAGGGGAGGGTCACAGAGAGAGGGAGATAAAGAATCTGAAGCAGGCTCCAGGCTCTGAGCTAGCTGTCAGCACAGAGCCTGATGCGGGGCTTAAACCCATGAATCGTGAGATCGTGACCTCAGCTAAAGTCAGACGCTTAACTGACTGACCCACCCAGGTGCTTTATTTTAAAGAATTTAAAAGTTTAAAATAAAACCTTGTTTGGGGTGTCTGGGTGGTTCAGTTGGTTAACTGTCTGACTTTAGCTCAGGTCATGATTTCAAGGTTCATGGGTTTGAGCCTTGAATAGGGCTCTGTGCTGATAGCTTGGAGCTTGTTTAGGATTTTGTGTCTCTGTCTCTCTCTGCCCCTCTCCTGCTCTCTCTCAAAAATAAATAAACTTTTAAAAAAGAACAAGTTTTTACTCTTATGAAAGCTCCACAATTGGTCAACTAAGATTTGGCTGTGACTTTTCAAGCTCCGACTCAGCATTAAATGAAACTAAGTAATAATTAGCCAGTAATCTCAATCTTGTTCTTTGGATCCACCAGCAAAAGCCAAGCTAAAGTTTATTTCTTTTATCGTTTATATAGTATATTAAGAAGCATGAATTTAAAATTTGAAAAATTAATTCAAGAATTTTCTTAATTAAAATGATGAAGCATTAAAAGAATAAATCAAATGGGAAGATTTCATCACATTGCCAGGATCAGAGCTGAGGAGAGCAATTTCAGTACTCTCTCTGGAGTAAGGATGGGCCGATTATTTTCAGGCTAAGCCTGAGCCCATGTGACAACCAGAAGATAAGCTTAAAGGGGTGATGAAGTTAGAGAAAGAAGATAAAATAATTGTAACTCTTCCTCTCTCTTATTTCTGACATGGCCTGGGGCTAAAACATGTGAAGTTGCCTACCTTTGCCAAGATACTGCTTTTGCTGCTTAGTTTACTGTTGATGGTTCTGATAATACGGATCTTTCTATATAGACAAAATTGCTGTGAGCGTTAACTTCATTAATAGATGTAAAACACAAAAACATGGCCTGGTGTATGATAAACATTCAATAGATTTTTAGCTGGATCACTGTCCCAATCTAACAGTCAGTGCCTCTCCAGACTTTCCCCACGTTTGCTCATGGCGTAGTTCTGCTTATTGCTCCAGAGTTTTACTTTTCAATCTAGAGGAAAAGGGACCAGGAGAAGAAAGGAGGAGAAAGAAGAAAAGGAAGATAAGGATTAGCCCTAAATGTAGGATTTTCTCTGAAGACTGTGATTACTCCTTATAGAATGCATTTTTGATTGATAGGCAATGAAAACAGATTCAACAGATACAGAAACTTTTGAGCTGCTACAGAAGCACCAAAAAAAAAAAAAAATCCCTATAGACTGCATCAAGCAAATTCAGTTTCTGTATGAACACAAATTCCCATGAAAACCTAATAAATGCAATGATGGAAAAAAGGAGAGACTCTCCAATGTCCAAAAAGATATTTTTCCAATCTGCTGCCTGGTTTGCTTTTGACATAGGATTGGATATCTTGCAGATCTACAGGGATGTGCACATTGTCAATTCAAATGACTGTTTCAGTCTACCCAGTCTCCTAATACTAAATATATTTTATTTCCCCTTGCTTTCAATGTGGTATTCAAAATATCAGTAATAATTTTCAAATAAGTTTTGATTTATTTAAGAGTAAAGAGTACAGGAAGTGTGTATCTGGAATACTGACTTTCATACATAGTTTCATTACATTAAACCCTTTCTTTGTAAAAAGAATTATATTCCAAGAACTAACACCAATACATGGGCTAAGTTGCTCTGCTTATTTCAGAAATAGTTCTCTCTCTGAAATTCTGTTTATGGATCTTTAGAATTTCATTATAAAATGCATCAATGTATTTTTAAAAAGGAGGTTCTCTTTTTTCTTTGAGTTTTCTTATTTATTTTCAAATTACTCAAGTACACAATTCTTGTATTATCAGGTAAATAGGAAAATAAAAGGTGATGGCTTCTTTCTCCCTTGTATCTCTTTTCCTCCTCCCCAACCAATAATAAAAGACTGGAATATATCTCTCCCTATCCTTCTTGCACACATACACCAACATTATGTGTGTGTATACACACACACACACAGACACACACACATAGTGTATATATATGTATATTTAGTGTATAACATTAAATATATTCAATGAATATTATACACGTATTCTAATGACTTTACCGAAACAGAATCATACATATTACATTAAACTTACCCTTTTTATCT